>JAOANR010000001.1:7568751-7947931 GCA_030278955.1 Hygrophila difformis | reverse complement strand
AAGAAAAGAAGAAAAAAGAAAAAAATTTGCGAAAAAAACAAAAGGAAAAGAAAGAGAAAAAATGAAAAGAAAGGAAAAAATGAAAGAAAAGGAAAAATAAGGAAAAAAGAAAATGAAAGAAAAAATAAAAAAAAAGAAAAATTAACAAGAAGAAAATGAAGAAAATAAAAAAAATAAAAGAAGAAAAAAGAAAAAAATTACAAGAAAAAGCAAAAGATAAATGAAAATGAAATGATAAAAAAAACAAAAAAAAAAGATAAAAAAGATAAAAAATGAAAAAAAAAGGAAAAAATTAAAAAAAAATTAAGGGAAAGGAAAAATAAGGGAAAAAATTAAAAGAAAGAAAAAAATTAAAATAAACAAAAATTAAAAGAAAGAAAAAATTAAAATAAACAAAAGAGAAAAAAAAGAAAAAAAAAAGAAGGAAAAAAAAAAGGAAAAACTGAAAAAAAAAACAGAAAAACCCTAAACCCTAGCTTGGTCCGCCTAAACCCTAAACCCTAACTTGGTCCGCTTATATTATTGTGCGGACCAAGTGGGTTGGCCGGACGAAGTCCTTCACTCTAATTATGTTTAGTAATTAAAGCCTTGGACCGTTCTTTTTATTTGGTCCGGTCCGAGTCAAGTGTCCGGACCAAGGCTTTTTTGTCTTTTCGGGCATAAAACTGACATTTATAATGCGACGGGTAGAAAAGTTAATTGTTAGGACTGACAGGTCAACAGAGACCATTTCGTGTTTTTGTATTGGTGTCGTCTTGGGAATTCCACGACACGGAAAATAAGGAGAAGCTTGGACGGAAATGGCGGGTCAATTATCGAAGTCAATTTCTTTCAGTCCCACCCCCTGTAGTACTGTTTTCACCTCTTCCCAATTCCCAAGGCCAAAACGACAAAATGGGCTTTATCCCCTTCCTTGTACTGTAGTTATAGTAATAGAAGTAATATTCTCCTTTCAGGCAATGAATGAATGATGAATTAAACAGGCCTTACTGGGGGAGGTGAAGCTGAACTGCTGATCAAGTCTCTTCGGCATTCACGATGAGCATCTTCCCACTGCTAAAGTGGAAGGAAATAGGAGTAGCTGCTAGCTGGTGCATTGGCTTCTCTAAAAGGATGGAATACAGATACATGCCATTCTGTAGTTTAGTAGATATATGATGTTGAAATGCTTAAAACTAATGCAGCATACAGATGGAGAGGAGGCCGCCATAGATGTAGCTGTACGTCATCAGACTACTTATGCGGCGTTGATTTGCATTCCAACGAGCCTTATTGATGTCTGATAGGTCACTGTATCATCAAGACTTTTCCAATATACTGTATAGGAGTACTAGTATACTAATAGTACAGTATTGTCTGCCAGAGAGAGATCGCTGGATTATTGACTGCTCAAATACCAAGACATATCCTGCTGCTGAGCACATGCATGATGCAAATTTCTGGCAATTCCAAGAAGTCCATGCACCTGCAATAATAGAAATGATGAACATCATGAGTACTGCAATTACTAATCAAGAGGGCAGCAAATCCACAACCCTAACATCATCCAGTACTACTACTACTACTACTAGATTAGCTCCTCTTGAATTGGTGTTCCATTTATTACTCACAGTTTTTACCCAACAGAAAAAAAAAAAAAAAAGGAATAGCTAGCTAGGCGCAGCTGAAACGGCAGTGGAACCAATATTCCATGAGCATCCAGAGAGTGTCCCAGGAACAACTGGTCATTATATTCATCACTTTTAAAGTGCACATTCGGACATGTATGTTGCGTTGATGAGCATATGCATATCATCATGCAACTAGATGGAACTGAATGAAGTTGAATTGAAGTAGCTAGGGTTTGATTTTGCATAAAATCCAATACCCCTTCGATTAAAGACACAGAAATTACACAATCCCATCAATCAATATAATGGATCGAATAGTACTAACTAGCATCTCCTTTAATTTCATCTAACCCCTCTCAACTCCCTATCCCCCCACCTCCATCCTACAATATACCACCATATATCCCAGTCAGTAACAACAACAATGAGCTACAAAAACATACTCCATATTTATATATAAATAAAATACTCCATATAATTACACATAATGAACATATCATGAATATCATCAATGTCGTCATCGTCATCATCATTCATCATCAGCGCTTCTCCTTCTTAATCAGAGATGACGGCACCACGTCTTGAAGAAGCCCATTATCCAGTATCAACGACGACGGAGAGTACTGTTGTGAAGAAGTCAACGGCCGTGCTCCTCCTCCTACAGTAGCAGTAGTGCCGTTGAAGAGGCTGAAAGCCTGTGGAGGCAGCTGATGATGAGACAACAGCATTTGCGGCGGTAGGGAGTTATTATTAGGTGGATTGATGCTGGCCGATGTGAACGCCGCCGAATGCCAGGCGGCGGCGGCCGCCGCCGTAGGAGACCGCTGCATCATTGGGCTTGGATGGGTGTGCTGCCCTTCGTAGGTTGTCACCACAATCGTCGGATCGTTCCAGCATCTCTCCACCCTTTTCTTTACATTACACGATGCACTTGTGCACCTGTAGTAACTCCTGCACCAGTACAGTATACATACATGATACATTCACATCCCATTTATCACCGCAATTTAAACTAAGTAAATACTACTACTGGTAATTAATAAAGGTATATACTACAAAGCAATACCTAGGAAAAGCGCTGTTCTTGACAGCTTTTTGGCCGTACTTTCTCCATCTGTATCCATCCTCCAAATGATCGACCTCGCTCTTCGTCATGAAGGCAAATCGCGGCTCTCTTTTCCTCTTCTGACTTGCTGCCGACGCCGCTTTCTTCGTCGCCGGTTTGACCCTATGATTTCAATTCCCACAAGAAGAAAAAAAAGGCCCAAATTAGTTAAACCGATCATCAATTGCTGTTTCTCCAAAACTTGAAATAAAAGAAAGGGAATGGAGGAGTAATCATTCATCAATTAGGGACTAACTCTTTCTCAGTCCTGTTGTTGTCATCTTCGTCTTCATCTTCTTCCTCATCGTCATGTTCGTGATCCGCACCAGCCTCTTTGATTCGTTCATCGTTGGATTCAGAAGAAATGGAGGACGAATTCGGGGTCGCGGGTGCAGTGGTGGCAGCAGCACTATTCAACTGCACATGAGCGGCATCCAAAGGTTTTTGCTGTTGCTGTTGCACAGAGACATCGAAGAGCGAATTGGGGCCAAAATAGTCAGGCATATTGAGAAGCTCCATAAACCCTAATGAGCTGCCTGCATACAAATTCCTCGCCCCTAATTCAGGAAACTCATCCAAAATCTCTCCCAAGAACCCACCAGTGTTGTCATCACGGGTCATGGCAAAATGATCCAAAAACGACGCCGGAGCCGCCGCCGTGAACGGGTCCTCCGTCTTCAAAGTGGAGTCTTTCATCATCTCCGATCTTTTTCAGAATAGAGAGAGAGAGAGAGAGAAGATACACAAGAACAGCACTAGGTATATAAGAAGAGATGGGGTGAGGGGCAAAACGGTCCTTGTGATTAATTGGTGTAAGGGAAAAAAAAAAAGAAAAAGCAGTGGGTGGGTGGGTGGGTGGGGGTGGGCAAAATGGGCAGCAAGAGCAATAAATGAAATTATATGTTAGATAGACTCAAGAGGAGCATTCAAACGTTCGTTTTGACCGGTAAGCCAGTTAGAGTGTGAACGCGATCCACACACTGACAAAAGGCAGAGCTGATTACGGCAAAAAAGGCTCCTCTTTTTCTTGTCCATTTGTTCATCCCCTCCTCGCCATGTGCATTCCCATTTCCCTTTTTAGATCCATCTCCTCCTATCCCTCGGCTCTTTCACAATTCACACCCTACAACATACTCCCTCCGTCCCATATTTATCTCTTACTTTCCGTTTTTGGACATCCCACATTTATATTCCTACTAAAAAAGGAAATTTTTTTTTACTAAAATAACCCTACATATCCATATATTTAATAAAATATGGGACTGAGGGAGTATACAAACTACTTTTATTAATACTACTACATTTCTTTATACACACATGTATTTATAATAAAATAAATAAAATACGAGAATAAAGACACCGAAAAAGGGTATTGAGTGTTTATACGGGAAGAAATCAAAGAAATTTCTTGCTGGATTCTGAGTCTTGAGTGCCCACTGCCTAATAATAATAGCTTGTTTGATCAAAATTCTGACGATTCCAGGAGGGTCCTGCAGGCATTAAAGATGGTATGTAAGAAAAAAAAAAAAAAAACAATACTGTTAATTTGTCCAGTGACGTAGGAGTATTTACTTGTGTAAAACATCCTGGTATAAACGTTAATTGTGTATGAAATGAAACAAATTCGATAAAGGGCAGCTAGCGGGTAGGTTAGTGAGCAATTAAATTCTTTTTTATTAGGAAAAAAAATTGGGGAAGAAAAGTGGGGCACGTTACGCTAAAGGGGGGTAGCGGTGGCGGTAGGGATGGAGGTCGATATCAGGCATCAGCTGTGGGCTGTGGGGACGGTGTTGTGTGTAGGATTAGGGTTTTAGGACAGGAGGGGCTGTGGACCATTATTACAGGCCCAAGTGGCAACAGGGGACGGTGGTGATCTGTCGGAACATGGCTTCAGCACGTGCACATCTTTTACGCGTTTTTATTTTTTTTTCGAATATTGTGACTTGTTTTCTCTAGCTAGCTTTCATCATACGCTCCCCTCCTCCCCCTGGTTGAAGTTTTTTCTAACATAAAAGTATACATGCATTTTCATTGTTCATTCTACTGTATTTTACAAATTGAAATTTTTGGCATCTTGCGGATAATAAAGTGTTTGGGAGACTGTTGACGGCTTAAAATATTGGGGATAAGTTAAAAGAAAATGATTAAAATGGTGATGAGTTGGAGCCGATGGAGTGATGATGATGGATGGGATGGATGATGTACGGATGATGACAAATATTAGTAGTATGATAATAAAGTGGAATTGGGGGGATAGGACATAGGGATATGGTCAAAGAAACATGAGTAAGACACCCCCCTCTCCCAGCCATGTTGCTTCTAGGATACGTTTTCATTTAATAATTAAACAAAAAATGAAAACGAGTACTACTATTGTTTATTTGAATTCAAAATAAAGTAAAACAAAGATTTAAATATTTTTTTGTAATAAAAAAGAAGAGAACAAATTAAAGTACTAGTAGTAGGGATGGAATGGGTATTGTCATGTAGTAGTAGTAAAGAGTCAGCATCGTGTAGTTGTAGCAGGGGAATCATCAAGTGTGTTCACTGCTCCCATCCCAAGACGTGACTAATAATACTGTCATTGTGTCTCAGTACTGTTGTTCTTCTCTCTCTATGCACACACACCAGTTACCACTACCACATTCTCTTGTTGTAATAAAATTTCAAATACTGCATGCATGTCTATGAATGCATAATCTGAGTAGTAGACATCTACATTATATCACATGTTTCCTCCTATTTCAAATAATTCTAATAATTTTTCTTTTGGACTGTTTTAAAATAATATTAATATTTTCTTTTTTTTGATAAGTTTTTTCTCATTCAATTTCACACTACGTTTTTTTTATTTCTTTCTCTCAATCTCCTAAAATTTCGAATACGAAGGGAGTAATACATGGAATGATGGGCATGAGTGCATGACTTATTAAAGAGTAGACGATGAGAAGGACGGCCCCTGATTGAGGCGGATTATAAGGCAGATAGATACGAATCTTAATTATTTGGCCATCATCATGTTTTTTTTTTTTTACTACTTCATCAGTACCATTATTTATGTCTCAGAATTTTTGGATACACTATTCAATTTACTCCCTCTGTCCCACAATAATGTTCTCATTTTATTTTTGCACACAATCCAATGCATTTTTTAAATTGTTAATATCTCAAAATATATACAAGTAGAAATTATGTAAAATATATATTCTAAAACTATACGATTAGACGAATCTAACAAGACCAAACTCGACTATTTTTTTCAAATATATAATTACAATAATATCGAGTCAAAGTTGAACAATGAACAGTGTCAAAAAGTCAAATGAGAACATTATTGTGGGACGGAGGGAGTATTTGTTTACCTATTAATATCTTAAGATCGGTATAAGTAAAAATTATACTACCTCCGTCTTGGTATTTTTGTTACGAATGGATTTTTGACACTATTCACTGTTTAACTTTGATTCAAATTTTTATCATAGCTATGTAAGAAAAAACATAGTCAAGTGAGATCTTGTTAGATTCGTCTAATCTTGTAGTTTTAGACAATTAACTTTTTATAACTTTTCGTTGTACACAATTTAAGTTATTAACCGTTAAAAATATGTATCGGCATACGTGCTGGGTGAGTCCGTAATAAAAAGAATGAGACGGAGGAAGTATAAAATCTATATATATTCTAAAACTACATGATTATATGATTCTAACAAGACCAGACTTGAGTTTTGTTTATATAAATAAAATTGTGATAGCATTAGGTCAATATTGATCAATAAACAGTGTCAAAAATCAAAATGAGACACATTTAGTGGGAGTAATTGATTGGTTTTTAGATTATTAATTAACATCTAATTACACTTAATTATACTCTTATCCCGGCCGCCTAATTGATTAATTAATCAAGAAATAAATAAAATAAGCATGCTAGGGTAAACCCTATTTTTAAAAAGTTAATTAAGGGGGGGGGGGGGGGCATAAAATAAAGTAGAGAATATAATGCCGGTATTAATATCCTAACATGTCGAGTTACGTTGGTCAGTGGTGGGGCTTAAATCTTAACTAGGGTGAGTTCGAGGTGAGCCATACACGTCACATATGCACATTAGTACTACTACAGTATTATTAGAGTAATAGACGTATAGTACTTAATACACGCAATCACTGTACGTACGTACATACACATGTGTCTTATGCTCTCAATTTATTTATTAACGTACGGATGTAATGACTTTACAATTTGCAAATGGGAATGGGATATTATTATTATTATTATTCATGCATTTGCATAAATGCTAGTAGTACATACTACATGAGAGATGACACGATGTGGCTCGCTGGATTTGTGGGTGGAGATAGTCTAGCGTACTTCTATATAACTCTTGCATTTGTACATTAATAGCCCTCGATTTTTTTTCAGTATTAATAGTAATTTTTCAAATATTTTTTACAAATACTTTTTTTTTTTTTGTTTAATATTGCGACCATTAAAACAATGGTAATATGCAAGATTAATGCATGGTAATACTGTACTCATTAACTTAATTATATGTAACTCTTAAAGGAAAATATATTTAGTTAATTACATATATAATAATTTTAAAATATATATTTCGTACAATTTTTACTCTTATATATAAGCATTGAACATACTTGTTTAGAATAAATATAAACATCGAGTATTTCTTTTTTCTTTTCTTTTCTTTGTTCTTTTTTTTATTATTATTATCTGGATATAGAATCCAAAGTATATATTTAAAATTTTATTTTTAAAAAATACACTTAACTATATTTCATTTATTTATAGTATCCTATCGTGTCAAACTTAAATAATTAATAAATATATTATTTAAAAAATGAAAGGTAAGGGCAATGGAAGGGATCGCAGGAGTATATATATTGTATTGACTAATTGAGTGTATGGTGGCGTAACATGTTACTATGAAAACAGAGGAGTTGAATTGGTATATTATTATTGTAGTAGAAAATACAAAATACGGATCGGAGTATACCGCCATCATCAGCATGTGGATGTGGTTGTATGTGGTGTACGGCATTTTTCAGCCGCTATAATTGACCGTCACTCGATCTGCTGCAAATTAATTTGAACATGTCAACTTAACATTCAGCCTCAACACATATTACTACTAGAATGCCGACAACAAACACGGTCCACGAACAACCATGTCTCACTTATCATCCCTATTTATTACTTCATGTTTGACTTTTTGACACTGTTTATTATTTAATTTTAACTTAGTATCATTATAAGTATATATTTGAAAAAAATAATCAAGTTTGGTATTTATCTAATTATATAGTTTTATAATATATATTTTGTATAATTTTTAGTTCTATATATTTTGATATATTAACGATAAAAATATATATATATATTAGATTGTATGCAGAAATGAAATAAGAGTGGATATAGAGAGTATTTACTAAATTTGAATTTGAATAAATAAATAAATAATAATGCCCGGAATATTCCGCTTATTGTTTGTATACACAGTGTTACTTGCTTGCGTATGATCATGAGACGACCCTGGCCCAACCATTTTTTCATTTTAATGGACCTTCTTCCTAACCTAAACTATTTCATAGGCCCAATTCATTATAAACCACTCCACAGGTAGGGGTGGGTCGGTACGGTATACCGAAAAAATTTCGCCGTACCGTATACCGTACACCGAACTTGACGGTATGAAAAATTTCATACCGTTGCCGTACCGAACCTTTCGGTATATCGGTCTTCGGGTCTTCGGTATACCAAAAATTTCGGTATGAAATATTTCCATACCGTTGCCGTACCGACATTCCGGTAAGTTCGGTATATACCGCTATACCGAACCTTCGGTACATACCGACATACCGGTATCGCGGTATATACCGACATACCGAACATTCACTACGTACCGACATACTGGTATTGCGGTATATACCGGCGTACCGAACTTTCGCTACATACAAGCATACCGGTATTGCGGTATATACCGGTATCGCGGTATATACCGACATACCGAACAATCGGTACATACCGACATACCGATACCGCGGTATATACCGAAGTTCGGTACGGTAACGGTATACCGCTGTATCAAAAAATTTATACCGTTACTGTACCGAAATCTTACGGTACGGTATGATACCGTACCGAAAATTACGGTATACCAGAAATTTCGGTATTTTTTCGGTACGGTATCTGCGGTATGCCGTATATTCAGTATTTTTCCCCACCCCTACTCCACACAGAGTATTTTCTCTAGCTATTCCCCGCGCGCCCGAAAAAGATATGGAGTATAAACATATAATAAAAGATTATTCTATTATAATCAACTACTTTTTCCGTTTTTTTAAAAGATTACACTTCTAATTTGTACGTATGTCAATGCATATTTTCAATGATTAATAACTCAAATTCAGTATAAGTAAAAATTCTAAAAATTTGATATTTAAAAACTACAAGATGAGACGAATCCAACAAGATCTCACTTGGCTATATTTTGTCTTCTCTAGCTATAACAAAAATAGAAGTTAAAATGCTACAATAAACAGTAAAAAAAGTCAAAATGTAACCTTAAAAAAAACGGAGGGAGTACAATATATAGCAAATACATATATATACACTATTCCATTGTTTTTTTTTTGCAGGGTTTTTAATCCAAATGATATATGAATGATTGAATGTAGTGGACCTCTAATTAATTATGCCAAATTTTGGTGAATAATGGAGATAGTATATATGTAGCATTGTACGCTGTATACTCTCTCTCGATCTATTGATCTCTTCTACTATTTCATACGCTGAAAATTAAACAGCTTAATTTATATATATATATATATATAATCTATATTTAATCCTTAATACATATATTCACATCCATTCCAGACCATTACAAACTGATCATTTCTTAGCAACAGCAAACAGCATCAACCATCAAGACATGTGTGTGTAAACAGATGTACTACCAAGTAATTCAACATATTCATAAGTACAATATAGTCTGATGATATACTATAGGAGTACTTGTATTGAGCAGCATGACCTAGTACAGTGACAGGTACAATCACTACATATATATATATGGTAAAGTTGAGAGTGCATGATGGATTCAAATGCTCATCATCAATTGGGTGCATGATCACTAGAAGTAAATAGATGAATGACAATCTGCATGAGCTTAATTCTCATCTGCAGATCCACAATGTAGTCTGCAGTTTTGTTGAAAAGGCCTTCCACTGATCCCATGGACGACGACGATGATGATCCATGGCGGCTCTCCGCCACCAGCTTTTTAAGGATTCTCACCTTCTTCCCTATCATCACATCATAATTATAATTATTACTATTACCACCCCTACTTACCCTCGACGCTGCTCTCGCCCTCCCCGATCTTGCCCTAATTCCTTTCATGTTTTGCACCCTCCTTTAATCCCTAGCTAGATCGATCTCAGATATATACACACCACCACCTGCAGTTTATGTGGAATAATTTCTCTCTTTTTGGGGAGAATGGAAGAAGCAGACTACTGCACTGCACTACAAAGTTGTGGTTCAGCTGACATGTGTGTATCTATATATATATATATATATATAAAGGGCTGAGCTTGTTTAGGAGGAGGATAGGAGGAGAAGGGGGTTCATGCATCTAATTGTAATAATACTATAATAACATCTCTGAAAAATCAATCAATCATTTTTAAATTGATAATGTTCTTTTTCAATTTCTTGTTTGTCTCTGTCTGTTCTTTTGTTTTATAATGATCGAGCTAGCTAGCCAGTGGTTTCTGTGCTATGAACCAGTTAAATTGTTAGGCCAAGATAAAGACGACTCAGGGATGGGATTTTTTTTTATGTTTTAAAAGTTTATAGTAGTGTAATAAATTTTGGAATATGATAGTTTTGTAGTTATATATCCTAGTAGTATTATTATTTTCACGAAGAGTTAGGGCTATCTGATTATCAACAATTATTCAAACTCGAGAAATTAGATCTTACGATACTATCCATCCATAATACATATTCCTATTATATACACATATCCGGCGGTCCCTAGTTCAGCCGAAAAAAAAAAACTTTTGAATAAATATTTTATCATTATGCATAATAAAAAAATAAAAATAAATAAGAAAGTAGTAGTATAATGGTAGTGTTAGGTGATGATTGGTGGATGGAAGGGATTTGTATATATATAAGTGTATCATTTGGTTGATCGTCATCCATACATACATGATGCATACTTACATTATTGCACAGGAACATGCACCCACATGCATGCTTCTATTTAAGTTTTCGTCTTCTCAATTCAATCCCTATCGGCTATCATATATACTTCACCCTATGTACCTCTATTAAAATTACTGAATTTGAGTCCGAAAATTTCTTTTCAACACAAAAAATACTTACACGACAGATTATATATATTAGTTGGAGCTCATCAATAGTGTGAAAATATTGTATGGTAATATCTAGCATAAATGTTAATTTATGAATCTATAATATACTAAAGTTGAGTATTCTCAACTCATTTTCCCTCCCAAATTGCCTCCTAAATCTATCTTTAATGCTCACAATTCATTTGACACCATTATTGCAAATTCATTGAATTAATTGCTAGGAAAAATTGGCAAAATTCAATACATCTTTAATTCATTATTATCCCAAATTCATTTGCAGGTTTATTGAAAAAAATAACTGAATATAATTGCTTGGAAAAATTGCCAAAATTCAACTTTTTGTGGGTGGATGGAAACGAATTAAATTTCAATTAAAAAAAAAACCAAATGCAAGAAAATGTAGTTTTTTTACGGGGGTGAAAATGGGCCAGTTTTTTTAATATTCTAAAACAATAGTTCTGTCTAAAATTTAAATAACTAACCAAATGCCGTATCTACTACCTTCAATATTTGCTAGCATATATGAAAAATATTTGGTTCACATGTATATGTTGAATGGTGCAATCAGTCACCAATCAAATATTATTTTCAAATATATAAACAACGGTCATGATTAGGTTACCACCAGTTTTTATAAAAGTTCTAGATATAACATTCTGATCCATAAATAGAATTCAATATAATTTATTTCAAGATGCTTGCTATTTTTTTGGATTGTTAGGATGATGATACTGAATGTATTGGTGAAATCAATGATCAATTTAATGGGCATCGATACATTCCTTAAGAAATCTTTTTGCAACATTGTTAGCATTTGATTCCCTTACTATGCCTGAAAAGGTTTGGGATAGATGATGTATCCAATTATCAAATGATATTTTGTACCAAATAGTCATGGAAAAAATGCTAAATAGGTCATTTCTTTTCCAAAAATTCAAACCAGTCCTTTTTCTATTTTATAACCAAAACAGTCCGCTACAAATACTAATTATGTCCAAATCAGTCCTTTGTTCACTAATTCTGCTCTAATTACTGACGTGATAAGGGTTTAAATTTAAATCTGACACGTGTACATCATATTAGTCCATTTTCTTTTATTGTTTTGCCAATTCAGTCCTAAATTTTTATTTTGTTTCATTTAGTCCTCTACCCAAATCAGTCATTTTTATATTAATTGGCATTCATCCTTTCAAGTTACTTTATTTCAGGGCCAAAACCTTAATTTTTTTATTATTACTAATTCATTCATCAAAAAAATGTCCAACATACTTCCGTAAATAAAATTAAACACCAAACCTCATGCATTGGGTTTTATTGTCCATGCTTCCTGCATCCAAAACCTCCAAAAAGTAAAATTAAATTATTTACACAAAAATTAAAATTAATTCATTTACTACGTTTAAGGTAGGAAACAAAGTATGATTGTCTTAATTGTTGCTGAAGAAAACCAGAACCAATGAACCATCGGTTACGATCGGATGGTTAGAGAGAGTCCGTAAAATCCTGGATCTTGAAAAACTCGGTAACAAGGCAGTCAAACCTAATGTATGAGGTTTGGTGTTTAATTTTATTTACGGAAGTATGTTGGCATTTATTTGATAAATGGATTAGTAGTAATAAAAAAATTTAAGGTTTTATACCTGAAATGAAATAATTTGAAAGGTTGGAGACCAGTTAATTTAAAAATGACTGATTTGGGTAGAGGACTAAATAGAACCAAATAAAAGTTTATGACTGAATTGACAAAAGATAAAAGAAAAAGGCCTAATATTATGCCCACGTGTCAGGTTTAAATTTAAACACTTGCCACGTCAGCAATTAGAGCATAATTAGTGAACAAGGGACTGATTTGGACATAATTAACATTTGTAGTGGACTATTTTGGTAATAAAATAAAAAAAGGACTGATTTAAATTTTTGTAAAAGAAAAAGGATCTATTTGTCCTTTCTTCCAAATAGTCATGTAAGTTTTACTATTATTCAATTTAGTCCATAAAGTATTTGATTATCCCAAATGGTCCTATAACGTTCACATTTTAGCCGAAATAGTCCTAAATACATTTAATTTTCAATTTTAGGTCCCTCAACATTTATATTGTTCACATTTACCCCGAAAAAGTTTCAAAAAATAAAAAGCTTTTGGGATAAAAGTGAATAATTTAAGTTATGGGTCTAAAATTGAATATTAAAAATGCATTGGGACTTTCGGCTAACATATAAAATTACAGGACCATTTGAAATAATCAAATACTTTATGGACCAAATTGGATAATAATAAAACTTACAGGACTATTTGGGTACTTATTCCATAATTTGTACAATCAACGAGCTTTTTTGGATCATCCAGGTATGCAATTTTATTTTTTTAATTATTTATTCCATAGTAGTTGATTAGTTACTTTTTTAAAAAAAAAATTATCTAGATATAGAATTCTAATAATAGTTGATTAATTACAATTGTTTTATCACATATTTAGTCTTTACTTAGGAAGAAGTTAAAATTTGTACATTATTAGAGATTGATAAGTTGTTGCATAGTTTAGGTTGGCGTTTAGGTGATTTTCCGAAAATGTTGTTTCCAACAGGAAATAAATATTTCCTATGAATAAAAATAGATTGATTTGGAATGAACTTCACTATGATCACAATTATCTTTCCGATGCGTACTGTGAGTTCTTGCAAAAATCCGCAGATGAGCAAAGAAGTGTTCATAATGAAGTCTTAGCTACACTTGAATCTAATATTGGTGGAATGTTCTTTGTATATGATTGGGAGATATTGGGAAGACATTTATTTGGAAGGGTTATTTTTGCACTAACGATTAACATGGTTGATTTAATTAATCATTATATATAATCTTAATGAACACGAGCGAAGATCGCCAGTATTTCAACTCAGATAAGGCTTGCATATCTATCTCACAGTCTTCCTTGCTTTATGGTGTCTATAAACCCGAATTCCTAAATAGCCTAATGTTCTTTGGTCTTCCCAACATTAACTATTTTTGAAGGTTGGCACTCACGTAATACCTTTTCGGGGTATAGATCAGTTGTGCAAGCACTCAATTAATAATAACCGGCTTGGGAATCATATATTGGAAGCCAAAGTCATGAATGGTGGGAAAACGGGTAACATAGTCCTCATACCAAGAATATCATTGACACCTTGAAATGTAAGTTTTCCATTTAAAAACAATTCCCTATCATAATTTCATATGCAATGAAAACTAATAAAAGTCAAAGGACAATCACTATCTTCTCTTAGATTATTTTTGAGATAAAATGAGTTTTCAGCATTGGTCAGTTGTGCGTAATAATTTCTTGAGTGACAAATCGGAAAGGCTTGAAAATTTTGCTATGTGAGAATGGCGATTATGAGAAAGCATGCATTACAAATGTTGTGTACAAAGAACTTTGCAAAATGTGTAGGACCTGTTTGACAATTAAATATTAGTTAACTGATTACATGAGTAATTAATTAATTATATCAGCTGTTAATTGATTACGTGAATCTTTTGAGTAAATTTGTTGCTTACAATAAGCTTAAATTCAAAATGCTACACCTTACAACGGATTCAAAAAGAGCTGATTGAACATTATTTGAAATTATTTTCTCTCTTAAGAAAGCTATTATGTTTCTGAGCTGATTCAAAATAGTTGTTTTGTCAAACACCCCGTAATATATTTTTTAAGTTAATATAATTTTCTCATAGTGTTTTAATATTAAAAATTACTGCTATATCATTATAAAAATTAAATATAACTATTAAAATATGAAGCCGTGCGATGCACGGGTGGAGTAATAGTAGCACAAGATAATTAAGTTAGAAGCGAGCGTAGGCATCACGAAATTCATATTATAATGGCTTTCGTCCGAATATAAACACCACAGCTGGATTATTCCTTTATTCATTCCCCATTACCCCATTAAATTTATTCGCTTCCAAATTCAATGCATACACACACACAACACGTGTCATCGTATCAGATTATCACTACCACATACTTCTAATAGTATTTTTTTTTATATATAGTATACTACTACAAGCTAAGGCCGCAATTCCTATTCCCTTGCATGTGTTACAACGAATGAACGAAATAAAATAATTAATTAATACTATATATACATAATAATGCCCTAATTAAGGTGGGGATAGGCGGCGGCGGTGGTCGTCAATACTGTATTAGTATATCTATATAATAAATCGTGAATATTTTTTGGCATGTGCAGACTGTATTGCCCTTATTAAATAAATTTCATCCTTTTTAATTTTAAGGGTTATATTGTAATTATGCATTGGGTTTCCATGTTAGCGCTGATTAATCATTCAGAAATGTACAGTCAATTACACGTCAGCGCTGAATCATCCTACTTGCCAAGTCAGTCAATCTTTTTTAAATCTTATATTTAGGTAATATATCCATTTATTAGTATAAGAAAATATTGAAAAAAGTCTTTTATGATAGATTTAGTTAAACCAATATATATTCTTTTATTTTTGCTCCACATATATTATTTAATTGAATATGTTATATTTTGAAATATATTATAATAATTATATAAAAATTTGAGCCTGAAATATTAACCTCCATCAATATAATAAATTAAAAACTTAATTTATAATAACCATAATTCAGTTAATTTATCAAAAAATATATAGTTAATAAGAAATTAAAATCCGTTATAAAAATATAATCATATTTTAATTTTAATTTTTGGTATCAGGTTTAATTTTTAAATATACTTTTTAACATAAAAATAGTTTTAATTAATAAACTACATAATATAAATAAAAATAATTATTGAATTTTTTTAAATTATAGGTATAAATATAATTATAATTTTGATATTAATAATTAACATATTCCCCATGCTCAAGGATTGACAGTTAAATTGAGTGAATTACATTCACATATGGCTAAATTTTTTAATTTAGTTTGGCATTTAAAATTTTGGTAACAATTATTCTAGATAATTTCTTCCATCTTTCATATGAACATAATAATAGTACTATTATGAATATATATATATATATATTGTCTTTTTTTATTTGATATCTCAAATACAAATACTTATGGACATAATAGTAATTTTGTATTCTTTAAGTTGCATAATGTTAATGTAATTTTTACATTGTTTACATCAGTTTCACCATATTATTTTCTCAGTGTTCAATTGATTAGTTAAACAAGAATGAATTTTTATTCTTTTTTCAGTTATTGTTCTATTACTTCTTCCATCAATGATAAATGATAACTCGCTCTCCCCTGACTTTAATATGAATAGTAGTACTAAACATATTTTCTCAAATTTAAAATATTGGGTTAGATAGTCAATTCTGTCACTAAATTGTTAAATACTTAATAGTCTTCATAACCTTGAATTTTAAGTTTATGACTTTTCTTTTTTTCTTTTTTTTTTCACTTCAGAAAAACCACAATGAATTTTTGTTGCCATTATTTATGTTAAAGTTTAGACTAAAATGACTTAATGAATAATTGTACTATGCAAATGGATCACTTAAAAGAGAACGGATGAAGTAATTTACAAGAGGGTATTGTGAATTATAGTTCATGTTTTAATATGTCTACCATCTTTCACCATTGTTCGGTGAGCCACACCCATTATAAGTTTTTGTGTATATGTGTTCTCTCTTATACATATCATATATCGAAGAAAATTCATTGTTCACTGGTTGTGGAATATATCATGTTCCAATCTTAATGTCACCCAAGAAACACAATTTAAAAGGAGATAAATGAAGATCCTACCGGATCATTTAGATTTCATACTGTAAAATAAATAATTAATAGTTGAACTATAAACTGTAGATATTATCTTATGAAAATCAATATTGGTAGCGGACAACATGTGCAATATATCTATATATTGTTCAATTTAACCTAATTATATTTTTGCTCACAAATTGTAATTATAGAGAAAATATCTCACTCAAAAACTAGGGACTACACATTATGCACTAGAGAGGGATGAACAAATACATCCACAACAAGCAGCGATATGCCTAAATGTTTTCGATCTTAATAAAAGATAAAATATCTCCACAGCAAACAACAACATGCCTAAATATTTTTGATCTTAATAAAAGATAAAATGTCTCCCCAACAAGCATCAACATGCCTAAGGGTTTTCGATCTTAATAAAAGATTAAATGATATCTTTAGTGAACACTCTGATTTCACAATACATCATACACTTATTCTTATATATTTCAACCTGAACATCAATTTCCTATGTAATATCGTTGCATATTTGATTTAAGATATTGAAGAGATCGTTCAGATCTCTACAGTTGTTTCATCCATAATTCTATTGACCACGAGAAAATGAAATTAAGTGGAATACGTATTTTTAACTTCAAAGGAATCGCTTTCATTCTTTGATGTGTAATGATTATTGATTTCCCCCTGTGGCCTTTTTTTTTTTTGGAGCTATGTTGAATTCTGATGAAATGTATAATTATATTTTGGTATTTGAAAATAGCTTCCATCCATACATGTTTATTTAGATCTCATTTTTCTCATTTTTATATATATTACTTGAACCGGTAAAACTATATCCACCAGTGTTCCTCTACCCTTATATTATATATGTTGTTTTTTAGATCTAATAAATAAGTTAAGATGTTTGAACTCTGGTATATTATAAACGGGTGGTGCACCTAAACACTTTGAACTATAATAGTGCCACAAAAATTCTTGATTTATGAACAAACCGTCCGTGCGTAGCGGGCAAAATATCCTAGTATATAAGTACTAGTATTTAACCCGTGCGTAACGCACGGGAAAAAATTATATACAAATCATTTGAACTTTATTATTATTTGACAAACTATAGCATCCTTGTTACAAATTTAACAATATATAAATATGATTTTTAAGATTAAAATATTATAATAAATGTATAGTTTGTCATATATTTGAATTGCAAGCAAAATAATAAATTATTTCATTCTTTAACTGGTGAAGAACAGTGTATTATAATTCAATAATCGCACCAACAGTGGCGGATCTAGAAAAAAATTTAAGCGGGGTCACAAAAATAATAATTTAAATTTAAATTTAAATATATTAAATATAATATTTAAATTTAAATATATTAAATATAACAATCAAAACATACCTCTTACAAATACTCTCTACCGTCTTTCATACTTTGGAATCGACTAATAACAACTTCATTCATAACATTGAGGAGAATTTCTTTCTCAATAGCACAAATATAAGAGAATCGTTGATCAAAAAATCATCACCTATTCGATTTCGTAAATCAGATTTTACAAGCTTTTGGGGGTCCCTACAAAAATTTAAGCGGGTGCACTAAACTACGCATAAATATTTTTTACCTTACAACACAAATTTAAGCGGTGTCCCGTGCCCCCGGTAGGATGAACGTGCGTCCGCCCCTGCGCACCAACTTTATTGATATGATGAAATGGACGAAATAAGATTTCAACATAAATAAATAAAAAATATTTATCCAACTAAGTCTTAAACTGAAAAACCAAGTAAAGTGATGCAATAAAACATAAGTCATCTTGAAATAAAAATCTATGATAATGTCCAAGTAGGCAAAGAACGGATTTTGATTGAAGCATAGTAAACTCTTTCCAATATAGTAACCAAACCAAGCACAAAACTTGAGAGATTCAGGTAGACAAAATCACACATTTTGCAAAACTTCATTATACACAACATTTTTGGTTTGATTAGTGCTATCTTTACCATCCTTTCCACAAAACAATACTTTCAAACTGGTATTCATAACTCAAGAAATTGCAACATATAACTGACCAGGTGTGAAGACATGTTCCTTCAAGAACATACCAAAATGAATGAATGAATGATGATGATGATGATGATGATGATGATGATATGGAATTTGTCGTAAATATAAAAAAAGGTATTTTTTTGCGTATTTTTAGTGATTTTATCCAATATTGGATTTGTTTTTATTATTATATAGAATTTGTTGTCAATATAATTAATCAATTTTTTATAGCATTATTTTTATTTTATTATTATATGTGATTCTTTTTGGGAAAACTTATTATATGATATTTGTTGCAAATATTAAAAAGTTATTATAGGAAGGATTTATTGTAAATATTATAGAATATTTATTGTAAATATTATAGAAGGGAGATTTGGGCGGGAAACTTCACACAATAGTTTTAGGTTGTAGTAATGATGATGATGATGAAGTAATGATGATGATGATGATGATGATGATGATGAGGATGATGATGATGATGATGATGATGATGATGATTTATTGTAAATATTATAGAAGGGAGATTTGGGCGGGAAACTTCACACAACAGTTTTAGGTTGTAGTGATGATGATGATGATGAAAATGAATGATGATGATGATGATGATGATGATGTGCATGATTAAGCCAAACCATGCATGGTTACATATATAGTAATTATATGATGGCATTGGCATCGCATATCAATCAACGTAACGTAGATTTAGGGGTGGGCAAAAAAATCGAACCGAACCGTCGAACCGCTGATCCGAATCGAAACCGAACCGAATTTTCGGTTAACCGGGGAGTTCGGTTCGGTTACAAATACCTCAACATAGGTATTTGTTCGGTTCGGTTCGGTTTCGGTTTTTATGAAATTTTACCCCGGTTAACCGAACCGAACCGTATATTATATTATTATTATTATTAAATTTTATTCTTTAAATATATATTAATATATAATATATTATTTAAAAAATATATCAAATATTTTCTAACCCTAAATCCTAACACAGTTTCTACTTCCCTCTTCGGCCTTCTTCCACGCCGCAATCCCGAATCCTCTCCTCTTCATTCATCCCGTCGCCCGTCGTCATCCCGTCATCCTCTCCTCTTCATCCAGTCGTCCCGGCACATCGGCGACAGGACCTTGTAGGCCGCCAGTAGGCGACGGATCCGCGACAGAAGTTTCGGTCGCCGGAATAGGGATGTTGTCTACTCTCACTTTCAAACTTTCCCATTCCCCCGATTTCATCTTCTTCTCGCGGCATCCCACTTTCTCTGTAAAACCCTTCTTCCCTATTTTCGCCTGCTGTGAACCTTGTTGGCCATCTCACGCCACCCCACCCCTCGCAAAGCAGCCCACACCGCACTAGGCCGGAATAGGAGTCGCGCGGGTGCCCTCCGGTGGCTTTCGCCAGTTGTGGATGAAGTCAGATTCCGGCAATTGTAAGTTACCTGTTAATCTTTATTTTAGGTTTTTAAGTGCACATTGGATTCCACAACCACTGTTAGTCTCAGTTTCAGACTTTCCTACTCCGGCACTGCCCCCTTTTCAACCTCCTCTCGCGACACATCTCTGGCCACCCATTCCCCATCTAGATAGCCACCCCCAACCGTCGCGCGCGAGCCACTCCTCTGCCCTCCGACCCTGCGCGAAATTCAGAGGAACAAAAATGCAACTGAAAATCGGTGTCGCGAACTGGTTGAAGGCTCGAATTGGCCACCGGAAGTGATAGGGTTGCGGTAGTGCGAGACTTCCACATCTTCGGAGTTCATTACATTTTCGGGCTCAAAAACAGGTAAGAGAAGGTCATTTTACACCATTTGATTTTGTTGTTTGTTGTGTAAATGATTATTTGTTCTTTACAGTTGTTAATTTGTTGTTAACTGGATTGTTAATTCATGTGTCAGTTAATTACTTCATTTGTTGTTGATTAGTGCCCAGATTACTTAGTACCAGTAGTATGCGGTTTTGTGTAATGATTTTTCGGCTTCACTATTAATAGAAATTTGGATTAATTGTTTATTTGTGTTTTGTTTCCAGTTTTTGAATAATTATCTCCATTGTTCATGGTGTTGTTATCTGTCATTGAGTCATTTCTCAGAGAATTCAATTGTGTAGCGTGTTTATCAGTATATCTCTGAAATTAGTTTTGTTTCTGACAAAAGAAATGCAATCTCATTTTCCAGTGGCATGATTCTTGGTATTGAGAGTCGGTAATTCTAATCATCAGCAAAATAAATGGTTGTTTACTTGTTTATCTCTATTGGAGGTGCTCTTGTTTGTGCTCTTGAATCGAAGGCACAAGATGTTTTGTTATGTGGATGATTTACTCTAAAACTGTTTTAATATTTTGATTGATGACATTTATAATTTGGAAGATTGTGGCTGATGAAAATTTCATTTGGATATTTATTCTCTAAATTTGTTTTTGAATTTTGATGATTCGGTTCGGTTCAGTTCGGTTCGTATTATTTGTAAATAGGAGTTTATTTTTTCGGTTAACCGATATTTCGGTTATCCGGGATGCATATTTGTCATATATTAGGTCGGTTCAGTTCGGTTCGAGTAACTCGCAAATAGTTGGAATTTTCTCGGTTAACCAAAATTTCGGTTAACCGAATTTTTCGGTTCAGTTTCGGTTAGCAATTTCGAATATTTGCTCGGTTCGGTTCGGTTAGCAAATACCTGAAAAAAGTCGAGTATCCGAACCGTGACCACCCCTACGTAGATTAAGAGTTACGACGAGGATGTTTTGGATTACGTACTTTGGTAGATTATTTTATTATTTACTATAACTTGTATATATTGTCTCATCAGAATCCCATCAACTGGATTTTCATGCTGCGATAAAAAGTTAAAAGATATGCATAATGCATGCCTGTGAAATTCTGAATAAATTACTAAATTGAAAAAAAACATAAAAATAAAAATAAAAAATTATGTGCACTTCATGGAATCTTCTCACGCAGATGCTTCCTTCAATTCGTCTATATTATAATTATTTAACATTAATACATATATGTGACATATGCAATGTACCTTGATTGCATGCAGGTTCAATGGTCTGATCGATTTTTGCTCCGGCCACCAGTACACCACATACCATAATAAGTACTACGATTTTTAACCAATAAAAAATTAAAAAAAGAGATCGACAAATAGGTAATCTCAATTTTATAATATTGTATTTTTTTTCCCTGCAGTGCTTAGCTCGTTGTTATCCAATTTTCGTGCCATATTAATTATAAAAGATTTGATTTTATTGACGTATAAATTATGTGGATGAACATAGAGCTAGGACCTTAATTAATTAGCCCTAAATTAATAATGGAGGCGGAGGCACTGCACATGCACATGCAGTGCACAATCTGAAATCCAATTTATACCAATACATAAATAAATAAGTTAATCATCCTAATACAAAATACTATATAAATACATATGCTAAAGAAATAATTAATTAAATATATGTTTCAATTTATCATCAGCAGGTAGCAGCAGCATTTATTCAACGCTCTTCCAATTTCCTACATGTCACATGGAATTACACGAATTGTCACATACTCACATGGCGTATACTATATCACTGTTGAAAATTGGGTCATTTATTATTGGGTTTTGTTTGCTATAAGAGAGAGAGAGGCCCAATTAATGTGGGCCTGTGAATGTGAGGCCCAATACAAGAGAAATTAAAAGGTGGGGGAAAACTTGGATTTTTGGCAACTGGGAACTGGCACAAGGTCGGTCGTTGATTTCCATAAATAGGAAACCCCACGGTTGGGTTGCTTAGGGTTTGGTTGCGGTGGAATTAATCGGCGGATCAAAAGGAACAGGAACTGAGATCGAGAGGTGACTTATTTCAGGTTTGTGCGTGAATCTAATGTCCTCTCTCTATCTCTTGAGTGGTGGATTCGGTTTGAATTCTCGAATAATTCCCCCGATTTGTTAGCCACTGGATCGACCAAACGTTAGATTCACGCACAAACTCGTGATATGTCGTCTCCTTTGAGTGATTGTTCGATGTCTTCTATGCGCGAGTGATCTGCTGTTATTATCTTCGGATCGTGTGTAGATTGTCTCTGTTTCCATAGCTGTTGGGAAAGCCTTGTAATTGATCATCAGGTGCGGTTATTCGATCTAGTTGTCTGTGTGCTTGTGGATTTGGTGTTTATGTTGATAACCATTGATTTGACACAGGTATCCTGTAGAATTACAGTAAAAAGGTTCTGACTATTCTGACTACTGTGTCTGTATGTTGCTCCGTGTGATTAGTTTCTGTCTCAAAAGTCGATAATACTTCATATTGGTATTAGTAAACAAGGTTGTTAAAATCGTTATTCTCTCTAAAATTAAAATCTTATAAAATTACAATAATGGATAAACTCAATTATACATACTAACAAATAAGTACTCCATTTTGTGTGTTTATGAATCTTACAAATTAATTAATATAATACCGTACAAAAATATCATAATTAAACATAAAATATTTTTAAATACATACATATTATATATTTTTACACATTATACATAATGAGTACAAGTTTTTAAATTTAAAATTAAGAAAAAAGTTACTTTGATCCTAAATCATAAAATACTACAAAAATTTTATGCGTTTAAGAGGGTATGATTGTAAGATTGTAGAAGCTGAGTATGACCATAAGATTACTTAATTTAAGATCGTACACATGATTGTTTTTGAGAGGTGTGATCTTAATCCGAATCTTAACAACAATGTTAGTAAAGGCAATTTCTTTTTGAGTTGAGGTTGTGTAAAATTCGTAATCATCTTGCAGTTGGAACAAGAAATAATTAGGTGAGACACTAGACTTTATGGTGTTTACTAAGTTTAGGGTAACGTTGTTTTGTCTGAATAACATAACCGGAGTACCTATTTCGTGTAAGTTGTAGCCCAACTGAGCCCATCTAAATCTGGAGTTCTGGACTTCGGCTGTTCCCCAAATCGGCTGCCCCTATTGATTTTCTGGTCTCGTAACAAATTGCCTATGCGGCGAAGTTGTAACATCATTTTTATTACTGTATTATGTAGCTCATTTTTATACAACAGCAATTCAAAAAGAATATTGAATATCCGAATAGGATCAAATTTAAGCACGATGAGAAAGTCAGAAAGTTAAACAATCCATAGGAATATGGTTAAATAACAACTCAAGAACAGAAAATTAGGAATACCATCAAACCGAAAAACATAGGAAACTAGAATAAAGAAAGAGCACAGCTGCTGAGAATGGAGCACACAACACACACAAATCATTCCACCCTCAAGATGCGTAGACGACACACAGAAATCTTGGTGGGAGGACACTATTCTGCTTATTACAAATACTACTACAAGCTAACTTTTTGCTGACTTCCATCTTAGCATTCACCCACAACTGCAAGATGGATTTCATCTTTCATGCTGCAGCTGAACAAGCAATTTGAAATTGTGCAGCTATTTAATATGCTCTGATACTTTTATGCCATTCTACTACAATCATGGAAGAAGGGCCTTTCCCTTGAAATGCTGCAGTTTGTTTACCTTAATCGGCGTTCTTGTTTTAGCCACGGTAATGGATGACAGACAACAGATGGTACCATTTTGACAACTCTCATGTCTCACCTGTGGATGAATCTGCTGCTTATGTTGGGTGGGGTGTTGGGTGACTGGGTGAGCCATCTGGTTATATGCCGCAATGCCAAATGGATCTTCAAGTCTGAAGTTTGCCTTTTGGAAATTTCTCATTCATATTATTAACAGGTGGGAGAGCCATACTTTTACAACCAAACAAATTGTTGAACCAGTAATTTTAACAGGTCTTCGCCTTCAATTCGGGCTCATCAAATGCTACTAGTTTACCATTCAATGATTAGTTGAAGAGGACACACAATATTTAATTGTATGAGGTTTCATACTTCATATAAGATCATAAGAATAAAGCAAAGGGGGGTTTAATAGACACTTGCATAGATAAAGTATTAAATAAAATTTGCTGCATATAATAAAATCAGCGCCGTGTCTTTCATGAAATACACAAATTAAAACCCAAAAAGAATGACTTGCATATAAGACATCTGAAATTGCAGTATTTTGGAATGGGAAGAACACAGTAATAGCATACTTCCTATGGCAACTTTGGCCATTTATGCAGGAACTTATTTTATGACACTTAAAAATCAAAACCAACACAAAAACAAAACTGAAAAAACAATCCATGGTACTATAATATCTTAGCCTGCTTTCCACACAATTCAGGCACACTTGTTCCTTACCTTATGCAGACATGCAGATATGCATATCAGATCACATCATTCACCTTATTCATATCACGAAATTCCACTCAGAAAACAAAAGTCACATTAGAAATGCCCCCACACTTTTCGTACCAGGGAATGTCCAAACTCAGCTTCCCATTTGTTGTCCATTCAAACCCAATTGAACCTCCATTCAGGTACGCCGCCTTAGGCGAAACACTGGCGTATGCCAAGAAGCTACCGTCGCCCTTCACTTCAATCTTCGCTATGGACTCGTCGTACACCAGGCCCTGAATGGTGCCTCCAGAGTTGAACAAGCTGGTCAGCCCAATTGGCGCGAATTTGGCTCCCTGGCTGAGCTTCTTCACCGGCACGAAGCTGAAGATCTCGAACGTGGAGGACTTGAGAGTGAAGGAAATTGGGGCCGAATCGTGCTTCACTAGGATTAGCTTCTCTGCCTCGGTGTAGTACACCGCGTATTCCTCAGCTTTTCCCATTTCAGCAGCCTCGTTTTTCTGATCCCATTCGATGTCGTCTACATGAACTGCTCCGGAGAGTGGCTTGTAACACTGGGAGTAGCCCTTGATCCTTTGCTCCTTCGGGTCCCATCCGGCACCCTGGCAGTTGAAAGCCCCTACCACGCCACCGTACTGTCGAATTTGCATTGCAGAAACCAAGTTATGACATGAATGTGATAATGTACAAGTAGATAGGTTTTAAGGGGGGAAAAAAAGGGAAATTGAACCTTGTTGAAGTTCCATATTTTGAGAATGGTCTTGCTGTCAAAGAGGGGGTTCTTGAAGAGACAGTCTCTTGTAGGGAGAGCAAAATGGATGCATTTGGGGATAGTACCATCAGGGAAGACTAGTTTCCTGAGAAGATCAAAATCATGGCCACCCAAAGAATCACTGACATAAACAGGGCCACCACAGATGGCCCTTGATCCAGCATGGAACTTTGCACACTGATGATCAGATTGGAACATGTCCCAATCCGGTTGAATGATCTGGCCCATCCACATGCTGTTGTAAGCACAGTGGATCATGTGGACCCCTTGCAGCCAATACACCCCCATTGGATCACCATTAGGATCTTGGAACCAGAAATCATCCCCTTTTGTAAAAACCACATCCAACACTTAATTAGATTCGAGCAAAAACAAGACAACCATTGAGAAGTTAAATTCTTATTCCTTACCAACTCTTCCCATAGAAATCTGCTCGGTTCCCAGCAAAAAGAAGTCATTACATTGCTGCATACTTGAGATGAGCCCTGTTCCATTGAAGTTCTTGGAAAGCGATTTCGAAAGCCCCTTGTAATAAGCCTTTGCAAGCTCAACCCTCCCATCGTAATCTTCACACACATATTCAAGCATCTGTTTGTTGGAAAAGAACATTAGATTGGTAAAAGAATTGGAAAGAAATAGACAAAATTCAACTGGCTCAATGAAATTACTCACATGAATAACGTCCACTTTAACTCCTGTGATTCCTACTTTTGCAAGGTAAGAGTGCATGGAGTCGTAAAAGTCATCGGCTTGATCTGGATGCACAAGCCCGACTGATCCCTCGATAATTTTAACAACCGCAAGATCAGTCATGGTTCCATCAAGTCCTGGCGACAATTTGCAAGGGATGATCTTAGACTTTAGATGCGTCGCCCCAGGCCTGACCCCTCCCCACGCACCAGCTAACGCGTGCCACACGTATATATCATCCAGTCCCTTGAATTTTTCCCTCAAATCAGCGGTGAATGCTTTCATTCCAGTGTCTCCCGTCTTGCAAGAGCAGTTTGCGCAGCCTCCTTTGTTCGACTCCTTCGCATCCTGTCCTCCACCGTACATTTCATCCAATTCTTTCTGAAGCCTCGCAATCTCAATATCGTATTTGGACAGATCCGTTACCCCGGACTGAGCTGCCTTGGCGCGGGCTTTCTCAGCATGCTCGACCTCAATCGCCTTGGAAATCAACAGCTTGGGCTTTTTGGGGTCGAATTGGGGGCGGTTCGGGCCCAACATGGATCCGCCCTTGTACTTCCTGAACTTTTCGCATTCATCAAGTCTGTGAAGCCTGCCGGTCATTTGAGTACCTCCCAGTACAAAATTCCTGGCATCCTCGTGCGGATCCTGGCCATCGATGTTGATGCTTTGCCATCCATCGTCGATGATCAGGAACCTCGGGGAAAACCCCCCGTCCGAAAATTCCTGCACTCCATGCCAAACTCCAGCCGGCTCAACCGTCAAGTAAAATGCATCCCAAGTGCACCATCCGAACTTGTTCACCAGGGGCGGCGGCGACTTCTCCTCGATCAACTTGAACGTGTTGAGATGAACTCTGACAGCAGTGTACGCCTCCTTCATCACATTGTAAGGATTATCCGACACGTGGATGTACGCGATCGCATCGAAAGACGACGCCTTGGCGCTCTGGGAACCGCTCTCGGCACATATCAGCATATGGCCGTCGCGCCCCGGGTGAATGGCCGACCGGAACTTCCCTTCAATGATGGGGATCACGACGGCATAGGACTTGATCTCGGGGACGTCCAGCATCACCCATTGTGTCTCCATTTGGACGTCGGAGCCCGAGTTCCCAACCCACTGAGTCGACCACCAGGTTTTGAACCTGAAGATGCTGACAAAATCCCTACCAGTGAATTTGCCGAGGGAGTTTGTCAGCCTGTCGGATGACTCGTCCTGGCTGAAGCCGAGGAACCCGCCCTTGGCAGACAAGGATTCGGCGCGGTGGAAAAGGGAGGCCGGGGCGTCGGAGGACCGGCAAACGGAGGAGAAGCTCTTGAAAGTGACATTGCCTGGAACTTCGGTTAGCAACGGCACATTTTGGACAGAGAGTTCCCCGCCATGGAGTTCAAAAAGGTTGTCTTTTTTTGGGGGTGCCATTTTGGGAGATGCAAAAGGGCACAAACTAAACAAGCCGGGGAAAGGGTACAGAAGAGATATGAAAACAAGAAGGCAGAGGAGATCATATATAGAGTTGGAAAATTCGGAAAATAAATTTTTTAAAAAATTGTACTAAAGTGGTGGGGAGTGGGATTGAATTGAATTATTGCAAAAGGGAAAGAATCAAGAATTGGGATAAAATGTTGGGCGGTTGATGATGGTGAGGAGTAAGAAATCTTGGGTATATTTTGATGGCCGTGGAGGAACCTTTATGCCTCTGTTCTTGTTTCTATATCCTATATTTATGCCATTTCTGCTTTCAAATATATGAACTGGATGGAATTCTTTTCCTTTATTATTATTGGTAGGAGTGTTTATTTATAGAAAAAGATAAATTATTCATAAATGTCAGATTTGCATGCCTCCCAGTGTGCATTGCCGATCGCTGCCTACTCATTAATCAATTAATTCCCATCCTATGTAGTGTCTTTGATATTCCTACCATCTTTATTTTATCTTTGCTGCTACTTGAGACTTTGGGTGGATATTCTTTATGTGATCATAGTGTTGGATATTCATAGTATTTTGGAGGGACTTCACTTTTGTCATATGTGTATGCCTCTCTCTAATTGTATAATTGCCAGATTGTGGGCTTGTGGCCAATATCATATTCTTGAACATTTCCATCTATATATAGAATCTCTAATCACCATTCACCACTCGATAGAAAATTATGCATATTCGGATATTCCCACTTATTTATTTTTTAACTCTTTTTTATCTTACCTCTTACATTATTTATTAATTTATGAATGTTTTACAATTAGTTATTTATGAATGTTTAAACTTTCCATTTCACTGGGGCATATTCAATTTAGGGCTTTAATAATTCAAAATAAATATGTGATTAATATTGATAAAATAATCTATAAAAGCTAATTATTCTACATACCCTTAATTCTTAAAGGGTTATTAAGTTATAGATCGAAGATGATCGAAATGCTGTTTCGAATTAACCCCTTACAACTTCAAGCCATGTTGCAGTAAACATATGCAGAATTGCTGTTGAGATGTCACAGTATGAAGTTCCTACTTTCTAGCCAAATTAGAGAACATTGTAGTTTCATTTCCATTTATTATAAGAACTTATCATGCTATAGCCTATAGCAGCAACAACAGCCCTGTAGATTAGCAAAAAGGGCAGGAAACCCAATCCAACATTCAATTTATTCTTGTTTATAGGCCAAAAGATCCATCTAATATTCCCACGCCAAAGGACAAAGGGGCTACCATGACAGATCCCCACTCATCCATACACACACATATGTAGAGATCACACATTCCCAAATCCCAATTCCCATTCTATCAACTTGTTCATGTCCTATATTCCTTACTCTTTTGCTTTTATCTTTGGGACAATTATTGGTCATTTAGGGCCTTTCTTTGAAACCACAATGATCGTCAAAAATGTTCACGAGGCTAATATGATGTCTAATTGGGTGAGGAATCCAATACCCCTTAGCAGGGCACACTTCGAAAGTTACAGGGGGGCTCACTTATAGAATCTCCACTTGCTTATAGAATCTCATCTTTTTCACAAACAAAATTTCACAATACAGTGATGATCAGATTTTAAAATTTGCAGAGATAGACAGAGGGGGCTTAAATTTAAATTTATCGTCATCACACGTTGAATGATAATAACACATGACAAGTTGATCCATTGATAGCTACAATGGAAGTGGTTGTAGATTTGGAACGAGATCAAACCTTGAGGTGCCTGCTTGACTAGTTCTTTCATCTTGAAGAACCAGAACATTTAGTGTGCCTGATTCCTTCAGCCAGGCGGTTACTACTGCTCCTGTCGATGTGAATCTCCCAATGTTGCACTTGGCAACCCGAAATGGGGCGCCAATGCTGAGAAGAAGAGCTTCAACTGCGCGCTTGAGCGCACCATCACCTACTACTTTGCTGTGCTTGCCCCACCCGGTTAAGATGCTGCATATATTGACAAAGACCCAAAGCCATTTGATTGATTAATATGAAGTTTAAATTTTTAATCAACACAAACAAAAGGAATTATGAATGTAGGAGATACCTGAGCAATTTTGGTAACTCGTGACCTTCGCAAACGATAGACCGTATGTTGAGCAACCACGCGTGAACCATTGCCCGCGCAGCACCTAAGGACATCAGGTGCAAATCCAGGCATGACTCAGACCAAGTGCTTTCCCATACGTCACGGCGTTTTCCTTCAAGGACAACTAGTTGGGCACCCCGTTTCTAGGAAAAAGTAAAATAGCATTATTACCATTTAACATCACTATGTACAATATGTTTGTGCAGTTTGTAATACAATTACAGATCATAGAGCTTCCACATTGATTTTTCTGCAGAAGCCTAACTATCAGCACTAAAGGTTCATTCAATCATCCATCCAAAAATGAATCATTAACCCAATGTTATAATTTGTATATATTTATTTCTCAATTTTAAATTGTACCAAAAATTTGAAAGAGACTTCCAATTGCTGTAACAAAATACCAGAACACCACATTAGTTACAAACTTCGAACTCTTTCCACTTGAGAAATGTCAGTTCTTCAAATCACCAGTAATAGTAAGGCAGCAAAAAGAACTATGAAAATAATCTGTCCTTGGACCTTGTAATATAGTATATTCAAAGACTTCTCATTTTCACCCTCTCAAGTTTATTAAAACAGGCACCAATGTAGAAGTAGAACAGTAGTTTCCCAAGTTCTAGATTAGAATTCAAAATGATTGAATTTAGCATTAGTTTTTAGAAAAATGGACAATGACTCCACATTTTACTTGATTAAGAAGATACCTGGCCAAAGTGCCATAGCATGTCTGTCAAAGCATTGTAGAAAGCAGATGCTGTTGATGCATCCATCCTCTTCACTTCATCAAACAGTGATAGAGCTTGTGACCAAGTATATTCATTGTAACCCCTTAGAAGTCCATGTGCTACTCCATACACATGGTAATCAAACAGACGTAGTTCCTCAAGCAACACAGAAGCTTCTTCAAATGAATTACAGCGACTGCAACCACACAGCACATTCAGATACTTAATTGGGCAGTAAGTAACTAGGCAATCTAAAACTGTCATAAGAGACAACCAACCAATTGAAGCCTTAAACTTGAGTTGCTATGTTTCTATTTTTCTATGGCAAGATTACATTGCAAGCCTAATGGGTCATTTTTTATACTTGTGCTAAAAGAAACCAAGAGGAAAATTGGCATATGAAATTCCAAACAAACAATTTGTATAAAAATTGCATGACGCAAACAGAAACATAAAAGGTGTGCAGGAATAAAAGACAACCTGCAAGCATTAAGGATGGCTGAGAACGTGACAACATTGGGCTTTATTTTCATTTCATGCATCCTCCCAAAGACACCCAAAACGCATCGAAAGTCCTTTCTCTCTTTGAGATCGTGCTTTCCCTTGCCCAACTTCCCAAACGCCAGCTGTCTAAAAACTTGAACGATTCGGTCATCCTCCTTATCTTCTCTGTTGGTCTCAGGTATATTCTGAAGAGCCACCAGTTTGGAGGATTCTCTCTGAGGTTCCATTTGGTCAGTTTCTGATTGACCAAAGGAGTTAATGATTGAGTTGTAGGTGACGACATTAGGTTGGATTCCTTCCCTCATCATCTCTTCAAGCAACAAGGCAGATGATTCCACCAGCCCCTTCTTACACAAAGCATCAATCAATTTGCTGTAGAAAACCACATCAGCCTTCAGGCCCTGTCCCTTGAACTCTCTGTACACATCCATCGCCTCTTTATATAAGCCCCCCTTACAGTAACCACTAATCAATGTTGAATAAGTTAATAAGTTAGGAGAGAGATGTTCCCTTTTCATCTCTGCAAACAGTTCCTTAACCTTGTCATACATCCCCTGTTTCCCAAATCCATCCAACAAAGCATTGTAAGTGACAACATCCTTCTTGATCCCAATTTCCTCCATCTCCTTGCCAACAGCAAACGCCTCATCAAACCTGCCAAGACTCGCATAAATTGCAAGCAAGGTATTATAAGACACCCTATCCAATTTAATACCCGCAAGCTTCATCTCACTGAACAAATTCAAAGCTCTATCTAGCCTCCCGACCTTGGCACATCCACGAATCAGAGTGCTATACGTGACCTCATTAGGAAAGATATTCTTAGAATGCATCTCAGTTTTTATATCAAAAGCCACATCCATGTGCCCACCACTGCACGCAGCATCCAAGAGAGTATTATATGTATAGATATCTTGTTCAATCCCTTTGTAAACCATCTCATCAAACAAATTTTTTGCACTCTCCCACAGTCCCGCACCACTACACACCGCAAGAAGCGAATTGTAGGTAATCCTATCTGGTTTCACCCCATTCTGCACCATATCATCCAAAATCTGCAAAGCCCTCTTATAATCCGCACCCCCTTTCCCACACGCATCAATCAGAGCATTATATGTAACTAAATTCGGCTTCAAGCCCGAGTCTTTCATGCTCTCAAACACCGCAATAGCCTCATTGCAATACCCACTCTTAGCATAGGCACTGATCAAAGAAGAATAAGCATAAACCGTATTGCCATACCCATCATTCAATGCATTTTCAAACACACTCTTTGCAAGATCAATCTTTCCTAGCCTACCAAGAGTACTAATCATCGAGCTAGCCAATTTCCCCAGCTCGTTTTTCCTCTTCTCACGATTAATCGCAAACTCAAAACACCTCATTGCCTTCATCCAATCCCCTCTATTCCCCAGCTCCCTCAGCAAAAAGGTATAATCATCAGAGGCACGCAGTTTCGGCTCAAAACTAAGCAAAACATGATCCAAACCATTTACCTCTTCGCTGCCGCAGACAAGTGCCTGCTGCAGTGCAGCCTCCGCCGCGGCCGAGTGTCGGGACGAGGCATTTGACTTAGGGCGACCAAAATGCATTTTTGAGACAAACCTCGTGGAGCGCCGGCCGGAAAAATCAGCTGGGGAAAAACAGGAAAAGTTAGGGCTTCCTGCTGCAGCAGAGGGCGGCGGAGGCCTGGAGGCCGCGACGGCATAGTTGTTTACAGAAACCTTCTGCGGGCCCCAGTTGTGTTGGCGCGAAGGGTTGCGGCGATTTTGGGGATGGTGATTCTGTAGGTGGTGGAAGTGGTGATTCTGGTAGGGTTTTGTGGAGGTGGCCGTACAGTTCGGCGGCGGAGTCGAAGAGGCCATTGCATTTAAGAGGTGGACACGAATGGATAATATGTGCAGATCAGATGGGATTTCCCATTTCCCTTTCTTTTCTTTGACTGTTTAGTGTGAGAGAGATCCTCTAGAGTGAGAAAATAAAGCCACGGATGGCAGCCGTGGCTAGAAATATAGCCTAAAAGCGAGTTTCTACATTGGATGTCCCGTTAATTCTCAAGAGATCCTGGGATCTCAGAGCCAGGCTCCTCCACACCGTACATTTAGATGAGTAGGGCATAGTGTGGGGTTCTAAAGTCCGTAGACCTCTTATTTAACTGCCACCTCAATTTCGGTTTTTGCCCTATATACGCAGTTGTATCACGCGCGCTATTTCTTGCTCCTCCTCCAGAAGACTCCAAGCTGAGGTTTTTACTCCAATTGCCATGGCTTTGCCGAATTTGTCGCACTTCATGAGCGGTTATGCTTGCAAGAGAAAAATCAAAGGTAAAGCTTTTTATATACATCCATGTCGTCTTCAAAATTCTTTTTTTCTTTTACTCTTTTTCTGTTTCTTGGCTTTCATTTCCCAATTTCCAAGAGACCATGTAAATGGTCTCACCGTCTCACCCAAACCTACCAGAATCGAAATTGCGAAACAGGTTAGGTTTACAGAGGAAATCTGAAAATTGTCCTGGCGTACAGGAAAAACGAAAGATTCTTGTGTTTTTCCTGTATGCCAGGTTAATTCCCCTTTTCGGTGGCGATGAATTCGAAGAATTGCGTTTATTTGATCCTTATCACCCTATGTTTCATCTATAATGCAAGTACCCCTGTTGCCGGAATTAGCCCCAATCCCGCCGCCTTGTTTCTAAGCTGCGGCGGCGATTTAATCGGCGGCCAGGACGCCGACGGCCGCACATGGCTGCCTGACGCCAAGTACCTCGTTTCCGGCGGCGCGAACGTCGAGGCTAGGGCTGAGACACAGGACCCCTCATTACCCTCAACAATCCCTTACATGACTGCCAGGATCTTCCAATCCGAAGCAACTTACCAATTCCCTCTCCAAAATCCATCCTCCCGGACGCTCCTCCGCCTCCATTTCTACCCCTCTTCTTACCTTAATCTCAACATTTCGAATTCCTACTTCTCCGTCGCCGCCGGCGGGATCACCCTGCTCAACAATTTCAGCGCGTCCTTAGCAGCGGAGGCGGTTTCCCAGGCGTATTTCATCAAGGAATACTATATCGTCCCCACCGAATTCCCTTACCTTAACGTCACATTCAAGCCGTCCGCTCAGCACGTTTCCTCCTCCGCATTTGTCAATGGCATTGAGGTCATTTCCGCGCCACCAATCTTCAACGAGGATCCGGTGTTGGTAGGAACAGCAGATGCCGGAATTGGGCCCCAAGCCTCATCCACAATCCCTATTGCATCCAACAGCTTGGAGACGATGTACAGGTTGAATGTGGGGGGCCAGTATATCTCCCCGGTGAGGGATTCCGATGGCTTGATGAGAAGCTGGTACGATGATAGGCTGTACATATTTGGCGCGGACGAAGGGGTTGCTTTGCAAGCCAATACCACTGTAAACTACAAAGCGCTGCCTTTCTATTTGGCGCCGTTGGATGTTTACAGTAGTTACAGATCCATGGGTGCGTTCAAGGACGTGAACAAGAATGATAACATGACTTGGGTTTTTGAAGTGGATCCCAACTTCATGTATCTCGTTAGGTTCCATTGGTGTGATGCTGAGATGACCAAACCTAATCAGAGAGTTTTCGATGTGTTCGTTAACAACAAGACTGCTGCGCGCGAAGTTGATATATTCGCCTGGACAGGCGCGATTGCAACTCCTGTGAAGAGGGATTATGTGGTTCGCGTCACCAACAGGACAGGTAGCGTGCAGATTTGGGTCGCGCTTCATCCCACGGATAACACGAATCCTGAATTCTTCGATGCCCTTCTCAACGGGTTGGAGGTATTCAAGCTCAGCGATGTTAGGGCGAATCTGGCAGGGCCTAATCCGACCATGTCGGATATGATGAGGAAATATAAGGAAGGGCGGATGGAAGCAGCGTCGTTTGGAAAACCGATGGCTTTGAGCACTGCCCAGGTCCATGTGCTCGCGGGAGCTGCAGGCGGAGCTGCTGCTGTCGGAGTAGCAGCCGTGATCTTGGCAGCCTACAACCGGAAGAAAAAAGCTACGCCTGGGATGGATCATTTAGGGTCAAATAACTGGGCACCGATTTCTTTGCAGTCCAGCTCCAGTGCCAACAGAACTTCAATATCAGGGAAGAGCGGCCGCATCTCCATTTCAATGGATGCGGCGATCAATAGTCGATACTTCACATTACCGGAGATACACAAGGCGACCAAGAACTTCGATGAATCGCGTGTCATTGGAGTGGGCGGCTTCGGAAAGGTCTACAAAGGAATAATCGATGGGAACACGAAAGTCGCGATCAAGAGATCGAATCCTTCTTCCGAGCAGGGAGTTCTCGAGTTCCAGACAGAGATCGAGATGCTGTCCCAGCTCAGGCACCGGCATTTAGTGTCGTTGATTGGATTCTGCGAAGACAACGGCGAGATGATTCTTGTCTATGATTACATGGGGAGAGGGACATTAAGGGAGCATCTCTACAGAGGCAATAAAACCACCCTGTCCTGGAAGCAACGCCTGGAAATCTGCATAGGCGCAGGCCGGGGACTTCACTACCTACACACCGGTGCTAAGTACACCATCATTCACCGGGATGTCAAGACGACGAACATACTCCTCGACGACAGATGGGTCGCCAAGGTTTCGGATTTTGGCCTCTCAAAATCGGGCACCAACATGAACGAGGGCCACATCTCCACGGTCGTGAAAGGCAGCTTCGGGTACCTCGACCCGGAATACTTCAGAAGGCAACAATTAACCGAAAAATCCGACGTCTACTCATTTGGAGTCGTTCTTTTCGAAGTACTCTGCGCCCGACCGGCACTGAACCCGACCCTTCCCAAGGAACAAGTCAGCCTAGCCGAGTGGGCTCTGCGCAGCGTTAGAAACGGCGCCCTGGAAGACATTATCGACCCTGAATTGAGAGGCAGAATCAAGCCGGAAAGCTTGAAGAAATACGTGGAGGCGGCCGAGAAATGCTTGGCCGACCATGGCGGTGATCGGCCGTCAATGGCAGATTTGCTTTGGAGCCTGGAGGCGGCGCTGCAGCTACAGGAAAAGCAGAATGACAATGAGGGGAGTGTGAATTCAGGCGGCAACAAGAATGCTGGCGGGGGTGCGGATGAGGAGGAAGGAGAAATGGATAGCCGTAGGGTGATGGCGATGCATCGGCAGACATTGAGCCTCGGAGATGATGATGATGACATTGATGAGATAGACAAAATTAGTGGATGAAATAATAGGAGTGATGTATGATGCATGTAAGAAGAAGATAAAGCCCAATCTAGTTGCAGTTGGTGGTGAACTTATTAGTATAAACCATCCTTTCACTCGTGATTCTACCTGCTTACATCAGTTTCTAATCAGGGCTCATCACATTATGCTTTTTCATGCTAATAAGATTGCATCACTCTCTATTCTTGTTCTATTTGTTTTTTCTTTCCCTCATGTGTAATATAAACACGAGTCAAACCACTATTTTTTTTATATATATTAAGGGGGGAAAAAAAAAGGAAGCAGGAGTGATGCATGATGGTATTATTGGTAGTAATGGCAACGGTCAAATTCATGGCGCTCATACCATGCTCTATTTTTCAACGGCAGTTTTATTGGGGCATCCCATTTCATTTTTTGGAATTAATTTAAATTAGAAGTTTCATAAAAATGCACTTTTTTTGGAATTGTACTTGGCCTAGTGATCATGTTTTCGGACTTTCAATGTTATGGCGGTATGTTCGATTACCACCGGCCCCTCTATTCCTCCCCTAATCCTCTTTATAATTTGTGTGGTTTGGGCTCCCACCACCTCCTTCATAGTCTGTATAAGTTGTTTATAAAAACAAAAAAACAAAAAAAAAACAAAAAAAAACAAAAAAAAAACTATATAATCCATAAATTTAACAACTAACAATTAACAATTTATTTGTTTAAAAAACATTTTATTTAATAATTATGGTTTGAAAACAATTTAAAGCATAATTTAATACTTCCTCTGTCCCATTTAACTTGTCCTGTTTCATTTCTGCACACTATCCAATGCACTTTTTCAACCGTTAATATCTCAAAATATATACAACCAAAAATTATTTAAAATATATATTCTAAAACTACATGATTATACGATTCTAACAAGACCCAACTCGACTATTTTTTTCAAATATATACTTGTAATATAATTGAGTCAAAGTTAAACAATGAACAGTGTCAAAAAGTCAAACAGGACAAGTAACATGGGACGGAGGGAGTAGTAATTAATTAAATTGTGTGCAAATAAAGATAATATTTTTTATATTTTAGTTGATGAATTTAATAAGAACTAATTTGATTATTTTTTTTATATAATTACAATAAAAAAATTATATATGACTAAAGTTGAATAATAAGCAAGACCAATAAAGTTTTTGAAGTCAGAAGGAAAAAATCAATAGTACCAAAGTAAATTTTTCTTTTTTTTTTTTTTTTCCGAATCAATAGTACTACCAAAGTAAATTTGACGAAGCACTAGTATTTATTTAATTTATTTACCGTGGTATAGTGCAGTAAATTTCCCGAAAAGGACAAGTATGGAAATAAAAAAAATAGGTGAAAATAGAAACCGTGATCATTTATTCATTTTTTTTCGTTTTGGTAAGTTATACTATTATTTTTTTTTGGTAAAATAAATTGAATGATAAAATATGAGAAATAGTATGTGAGGAAAATTAACAGAAAAAAATTTATTAACCAAATGGATCATTTTTTTCTATTTTTTTTTTAATTTCATTTTATTTTTTAAAAATCAAATGAGGAGGAGTATTACGGCATTACCTTTCCACCAGGACGTCGTCGTTCCAGAATCTAAATCGTTCAATTGGGGAAACAGCCGTGTTGGTTGTACATCTGCCGCGGTGATTGTTTCATATCTATCTTTTGAACTTTCGTATATTACGCCAAACAACGATTCCCTTCACTGACATCTTGTCATCAACGACCAATTCGTGTGTTCCTCAACCTGATTTCAGCACTGTAAGGATTTTAATTTTGTTCTATAACAGTTTTATTCCGAATTTTCGGAGAAACCGTTCTTCTTCGTTCGTCGACGTGTGCCCTAGTACAGATCAGAGGCCAGGTAATCTCTATATAAATTTTTCAGTTTCATGTCCAGCTAATGCTTTTGAAATTTGGAATTTTGTTTTTTTCCGTAAGCTAAACCGATTAGATTATTTATTTTTCTTCTCTCTGTATGATTTGGGATTCCATATTTTCACGATGTTAATTCGTGTCCGCAGTATTTGATTTTCGTATGGAACAAAAGCATAAATCTTGGAATAGCTGCTTTTGATGTTGTTCACCTTAATTTTCGCAATTTTTGGTGAATCTGAGATGGTTCAAATGTTTTAGAATTCCAGTTGTTTGTTCCTGATTTTGATTTCGTTCGAGATCTGAAGTCGTTCGAAATTCATAATGGCGAAGATCAAACCCCAGGCTCTACTACTACAAAGTAAAAAGAAGAAGGGACCCAGTCGAATCAGTGTTGCTACAATTGCTGTGTATGCCCTGATTGTCGGAGTAATGGTGTTTTTCCTAATTACGTCCTACAGACACTGGACACGAAGGTCTGTTTATGAGTTGCATCATTAACACTGTCCTTGCCATTTCCTTTCTTGTCTGCTGACTTGCTACTTTCTGCTTTAGCCAGCTTATTGTTGTCATTCTCCTTTACTATCGAGAAATGAGAACAAGGATATTTTTTGGCTCAAGTAATGTTCTTGTGATAAAGAGTTTATAGTAGGCTTTGACAAATTTTTGATTTACTATTAAGCCTACCATTTAAATATACTAAGTCTTGGGCAGACTTCAAACAGATAACACATACATGCTTGGATTGACTAGTGATCAACTAGTCGAAAGCTCGAAGATTAATGTTGTTCATGTATTTTAGTTGGGGGCTTGGGGCAATACTAAAATTATTAAACTATCCTTGCATCTGTATAACCTTCATTTATTTCTCTCCTCCAGGTCAACAGATATGAATGAAGATACATTATCAGGTTTAGAGGTACTCTTCTATGATGAGTCTTTAAGAACTACCTCACTTAAATTTTCCACTAGCAGCTATTTGATCATATGTTCGCTGTATAAACAATAAATATTTAAGTTCTATTATAGTTTCTCTTGTTATCCAAGTGGTGTGGCAATGTTTGATGCGGCCAACCAACCATGTTTGTTTATTTCTTCCATGTTTATCTGAAGTAAACTTGTGTGCCCTTTTGCAGCATGATGGATCATTTCTTGATTCGAAGAAAGTTGATTTCCCGAAATATGCTGTAAGTTTCTTTAAGTGCTAATTGATTTATTTATCAAGATTCAAGCCAGTTAGATTTTCACTCATTAAATTTTCTTTAGTTGAAGATTTTCTGGGATATAGCAAGATTTAAATCCCTGATAATGAACTAGGTCTGACTTGCATTTCAGTAGTGGTTTTCTCTAACAATTATTATTAATCTTATAGTTGGTTTGCCTGAAGAACTACAACCAGTGAAGTTATTGTTATTTTAGTTGTTTACCACAATTTTGTCCCATTTGAATCTTCTTACAATATTCTTTGCGCAATTCTTTCCGTATTCCTGCATTTTGTCTATTTTTTTTAATTTCTATTTTGAGCTCATAGTTTTCACGCAAACCCACGCTAGTAAAACTATTCATCCCAAGGAACCAAAAAAGGCCACTTGGGAAACAAGAATCTTGCTTTTCCAAGATTCAAACATTAACCATTTCATATGATCCTTGTCTATCAGTCTAGACTCTAGAATTGGTTGAGAGTTCATCAAGGGATCTTAGTTTAATTGATGGGAATTGAAGGGGGGACACTATCTATGTATGGAGTTATTTTATCACATATTCTTACAGGTTAAAGTTATCAAGTAATATTTTAAGTTTTAACACATATTTTTACAGGTTATAAGTACCTCAAAAGGCTCGATAACAGTGGAACTTTACAAAGAAGGTTCACCTGAAGTTGTTGATGAATTTATCAAGTCATGGTATGCACTACTTCCTTATATCACAGTAGTTTGATCATTCTTTTTGGTATGTAATATTTCCCTTGTGCTATACTTGTTTCTTCATTTATGTCTTTTGCCCAATTTACATAGGAATTTATGGTTTTTTGGTTGCTTCATTGTTCTAAGAACCTCAACTTGGTTCCTAACTTCCTATAACCAAATTTGATTACAGTCAGAAGGGACTCTTCAAAGGAATGATCTTCAACCGGGTGATAAAAAACTTTGTTATTCAGGGAGGTGATGTAACTCGGCCTGGAACAGCAGAAGATTGGACTGCAAGGGGAAAGCATTACAATCATCTAGATACAAGGTTTGCATTAACAAGTCCTGTCTACATCATTTTTCTTGTTCCATGCTCTGATAGTTACAATCATGCAGCCTGAAGCATGAAGCTTTTATGCTTGGCACTTCCAAGTCAAAGCCGGAAGGTGGGGGGTTTGATATTTTTATTACAACAGCTCCAATTCCGAATTTGAATGAGAAAATCAATGTATTTGGGCGTGTTGTCAAGGGTGAAGATGTTGTTCAGGTAAAACCTCTTTCTTGCCTCTTAACTCTATGTTATATATATTTTAGTTATTGACTTATTCTATGATGTGTATTTTAGGAAATTGAAGAAGTAGACACTGACGACCATTACCGGCCAAAATCAACCATACAAATCATGGAAGTGGCCTTAAAACAAAAACTGTAATGATTGATGATGTGCTACTTAAAACGCCTATTGTCAAAGAAAGCTCGACGTGGTTGCTTGTTCTGTTTATGTTGAATCAACACCTACAGATTCTTATACCGCTAAATCCGTTTCAGCTTTCTGTACTCAATTCTGATGCACAAGCGACTAATATGCTCAATTTGTATGAACCTATTGAATTTTTCCCCATACCCCGATTTTCTAGCGATCTGGTTTTTTGTACTCCAATGGCATTGGCTACACTGCAAGTGTAGGGCCCGTCCTAACACTATTTTGAGTTGCCACATTTGGTCTATGCTTCAAGTATTTCCTACTTTTTTCGTGTATCTGTACAGGCAAATCAGTTTCCACACGCATTGAACACTGTTTATTACTTCTGTCTATATTATGAAATACATCTATGATAGATTGCCTTTTGTTGTGAAGTGTGGATGAGTAGCTATCTGTCAAGGCTGAACTGTGTTTCCTTGATTTCTTCTTATTACTCTGTCTGTGAAGTAGGTTCATGTCTAAATTTATAAGTTTAAGAATATTTTTTTTTAATAATTTTAAATTGTATATAATCTAAATTATTAATTTCTTTTGGCTAACTAGGGACGTGGCGAAAAACGTCGGCAAAGTAAAAAGAAAAAGTAGAGGGGGGTACAAAAAAGGAAATACAAGTAGATCAAGCACGAAGAAACCAGGTGCCCATCAAATCCGCACACATGAAGGGTAGCACCCTATCCGGGGATACGCCCAAGTCGTAAAGAAATCAACCGAGCGTGCAGCACGCTTTGCCAAAGAATCTGCTACTGCATTACCTTCACGCAAAATGTGGAACCATCGAAAGTCTGGATGTTGCCGAAGCAAGTCCGAAATGGACAAAAACCAATGGCCGGAGCCAATGACCTGCAGTAGTACCTTTCTGCACAAGCCGAAGGGCTTCAAGGGAATCGGAGAAGCAAGAAGCCGAATGAATACCCAACGCAATCAGACGTTTGATACCATTAAAGATGCCATGCAATTCTGCCACAATATTCGTGGCCAAACCTACCGAGCCGGAGAAACCCTCAATCCAATTGCCATCCGCATATCGGATGACCCCCTCCCCCCCCCCCCCCCCCCCCAAAACCTGCCGCACCCGGGTTTCCAAGTGAGCTTCCATCAACATGCAAAATCGTCCCCGAGCCGCTGGTAGGGTTCCAGCAAACTAGCCGAGGCGCAACCACTTTAACCCTACCTGCAAATGATCGGCAAAAAAGCTCTCCAAGATGTTGAGCATCCCAAACCGCAAGCGCCACATTGACATTAACTCCCTGGAAGCATTTAGCATTGTGATGCTTCCATATACACCATAGCATGGCCCAATGCCGGCCATTCCAGTTCCGGCATATGCGCATAAGAACTACATCCGTTGTCTCACCTATGTCCGGCCAGAGAGAAGTTGATGATATTCCAAGGGACCTCCAGCATGCATTCGTCCAGGGACAAGCAAAAAAATAAATGCTTAATGAAACTTTTGACAAATTTCGCAACACGAGTATTTTCTAAAATATCCCAAGTTGAATTTATTAAATTAAAAGAGTTATGATTCGTGGGAAAGGGGTTTAAGGATATATTTCACTTTTTATTGCTCAAATGGGGTATTCTGATTTCAAATGGCGCTGTGGACCTCCCTGGCATGAAACTTTTGACAACTTTCACGGTGCAGCCGGGATAGATAGTTCAATCTTGACCTTCAGTCTGTCACACTGAAGGTCCCTGGCAATTTGCATCATGAAACTTACCATAGTTTCATGTCATGAAAACCTGTGCTATGAAACTTTTATCACATTCCCACTATATGAGCATTTTCTGAAAAATCACATTCCCGGTTTTCAATTTTATTTAATGAAACCAATTTATGATGGCGGAATTGGGATTAGGGATATATTTATAGGTTGTCACGTTTTTATTACTCGTGTTAAGAAATTGTGGCCCGAAAGCGCACGGTGTCAAAAATTGCAGTAATTTATAGTAAGACCGGATCGTTCACTGGAGGATGTGCGATAGAAGCAGGGCCCACGTCGTTTACTAAGATTTTCCACTCGGTTACTCGGTTCAAGTTTGTGTTTTGACTATCAACTACTTGACAGAATTTAAATCTAAACTATGAAAGCGATTAAAGAAAGCAGATAAAGTTATTCTAGAGAGCGAATTAAATTAAATCTAAGGAAGCGATAAAATTAATCTAAGAAAGCGGTTAAGATTGTTCTAAGAAAGCAGATTTAAAATAAGACAGAAGGGATAGGAGAGAAAATATAAAAATCGGACAAGATTCAGATGAAACATAATTAAACTTCCATTTTAATTACACAGATCTTTGTTTGGGATAATCCTTTCAGTTAGCTAATTTTCATGCTCTCTATACCATGTTCCCTTTAACAGACAGGTACTTACAGTAAGAGTTTACATGCTCTTAAGAAAACAAACTCTAAGATACCACAAACTTATAACTCCTCTTGCAATGCCTTGCGAGAGTATGTTAGCCATCTGTGGTGGACAAGCAACACCCGACAAATCACTTATTGAAGTGTCAAGTACTGCTATCATTCCCCCATGTCACGCCCAAAGATTCTAATCAAGCCCTGAACTATCCCTTAACTCTCAGTCCTAGAAGCAGTTACAAAACTCTCAATACAACCGAGTGACCTCTAACGAAAGCATTTAAAGGAAAGCGGTAAAGAAAGCATTTAAAATCCTATCACTCGGAGGTTTTTGAAAGTCTGACCCTGGTAGTAAAAGAAAGCCCCCAGTCAGAATGACTGGGTGTGGATCAAGAATTCCCTATTCTCGGTGAACCGCTCGCAGTGTTCATTTCCCGTCGGGTGGTTATGAGATACAAACTAATGAAACGAACTAATAGATTAGTTCGTTCCGGATGCACTCACTCAGGACTCAAAAATAGGCTTTGGCAGAAGAGGATATCAATTGAAAGGAACTCAACCCTACCTTAGAAAATAACCAAGGCCCACATGTTGTTCTTCTAATATTATCTATTACACCTCATCTGAATCCAAGTGGATCCTGAGTCAGTGCAATATTTAATAAAAGATTTCCAACATATAGCAATTTTGGAAAATAAAAGATGTTTGAAGATCATTCCCTAAACAGGTACTAGACTCTCAATAAGAACACAGACCCTTTCAGTCTAGGTGAGACCTAATCGCTGACTCTGCTTCTAATTTCCCAAAATCAACCCTCAGTCGGATATGAATTAGTCATAATTGTGGAATTTATCCCTTACTCAGATCCGGATTTTATAATGAATTTTTGTTGGAAATTTATTGTGAGGCATCTGATTTAAATCAAGACTCCTATGTCCAAGGGAAGGATCCCAAAATAATAATGACCACAGTATCTACATAATAATATCATGCATAAGTTTATAAGGAAGTGTAAAATAAAACAACCCAAAATATAAGGCGGGTCTAGACAGAAGTTGAAACACAGAGATGAAATAGCCGGAGATGAGAAGAATTTATTCTGGCCAAAAAGATGACAAAAATAGTCAGGATAATCCGAACTGCAAACATCTGATATCCGGGTCCTGACTATTCCAGGTGGGATGATTTTAGACAGCAGAAGATCTTAATAACAGTGATCGCTATCATCAAGACTCCTACTATCTGTGAAATGAGAGAAAAACCTACATGTTTTATTACTGTAGTACTATTCAAACAATGTTGATCGACATCGTTTGATAATATTACAGCTCAAAATTCAGGTTTGAAATTAAGATAAAGAAAAAGAAACTGTATCCGGATAGAAGTCAGCTGAGCAGCTATTATAATCCCGGATGGACGAACCGCCAAGGCTTCCACCGACCACTATCCAGACCATGCAAAATAACATCTAGTAATTAATATACAGACTACGAGCTAGTTATCCGTGTGGGAATACCCGCCAACATTAGTCTGTTATATTTCTTACTAGCTGTTTCACACAACACGGGCAAAGACAAAATAAATAAAAGAAAATATTTTTGGGTCATCTTGTATGAGAGACATTGGTTTCTCATGCAAGGGTATGGAATTTAATCCATAATTACTCATTACGTCCAAATAATCACTCATTCCATAATTAATTAATTAATTACAGTCCGGATTATATACTTAGATCATTAGAGTTTAATTTTGTAGAAAATTCTTTTAATGGAATTGAACAAAATTTTTTATATCACATTAATCATGGGTTGAGATCATTGGATTTCAACCTCAAAATGTTAGTATAAAGGTTCAATTAATTAAGTGAGAAAAATGGAGAATTGGAAAATTTGGCAAGAAAATGCCAATTACGACGCTATACAGATATTGCGGCGCTATCCAAGGGTAGCGCCGTGATGATAGCGTCGTAGGGTGGAATCTGAGAAGTGTTGATGAAATTGGGGGGTACGGCGCTATATACTAAATGATGACGCTATCCTACGGCGTCGTAGATATAGCGTCGTAGATATAGCGTCGTAGGTGGGTTATGTGAAAGATTAAGTATTTTGGGGTCCTACGGCGCTGAACAAAAATTACGACCCTATCCGAGGATAGCGCCGCCGGTCTAGCGCCGTAGGATAAATTTTTGTTCAAGTTCTGGGCAACTACGGCGCTAAACCTCACCTACGACGCTATCCAATGATAGCGTCGTAGGGCGGTTAGCGTCGTAGCTAGCCCAGAAACATGTTGTTGTTCGGGTGATGCAATCTATGCGATTGCTAACCCTATTTTCAAGTTCATGGTTCATTTATGCAAGAAATGAGACAAGAGAAAGCATTAACAGTTATGAAAATAAAATAAAGTGCAAGGAAAACTCAAATAACAGTAAAAATAAAGCACAAATGAACCTTAAACCTAAGTTAGGGTTTTTAACCAACACATCATGCATGAAATTCCACAAACAACAGTGAAAACACAAACCCACATAAAACTGTAAAAACAAGGTGACCAAGGGGTCATTAAACCAAAATAAAGCAATAAATCCATGGACTCATGTCCATTTCATGATTTTGGGACTCTTTTTGTGATTAACTTCCCATTTATAAGAAATGGCTTGATAATACCCATCATTTGGGTATTTCAAGCCTTAATAAAAGTTCAACAAAGCTGTAAATAATATAAACAGTGGCTAACTAAAGCTACAAACTCTAAAAAGACCACTAATCTAAATATTCAAAAGTCTAATCTAAGACAGAAATGTAAATAATACAAAAAAAATATAAAGACCTAACTACCTAACTAACCTACACCTCTCAAGAACACAAGGTTGTCTCCAAGTTTGAATGTTTTCTGGAATGGTTCTGATCATTGGAGTCAACTGGTCCTTATATAGGTGGGAAACCCTAGGCCCATGGGCCCCCAGGCCTTGTAATTTGAATTCTGAGGCTCAGTACGGCGCTATAGCTGGGTACGACGCTATCCTACTACGGCGCTATAGGTATAGCGTCGTAGTCTTCCATCCCGAAGACACTTCTTTGTTTCTGAATGGACAGCTTACGGCGCTATCCTTGCTTACGGCACTATACTCAACTACGGCGCTATCCATGTTTAGCGCCGTCCACCTTTCTTTAATTGTCAGCTTTCAGTTTCCTCCTACGGCGCTAGACCAGGCTACGGCGCTATCCATGCTTAGCGTCGTAGTTGTGTCTAGCGTCGTAATATCCTGAAAATTCAGCTTTTTGTGGGTTTTTCATTTCTTTTCCCATCCTTTTGCTTCCTTTTTCTTTTCTTTTCTTTTTCTCATGTTTTTGGATTTTTCTAACATAAATGTGTAATAAAATTACATATTTATGCATTTTTCATACCAGCTCAATATTCTTACAATTATGCATAAATCAGTTCAATTCTACTGCTTTCTTATTTAATATAAGACCGGAATGCGATCAAATGCCCGTTTCAGACACGGAAATGGATTGAAAATAATGGTCATTTCTGGCCATTATCACTTAATGCTTTCCGGTGCGTTGGAGCAGACCACACACAGATTCGACGACGCAAGCTGACGAGAGTGCCGCATAGCATTCGTGGGCAACGAGTCATGGGTCATTAGCCAAACAAGGAACTTGACCTTCTCCGGAGTATGAATCTTCCAAGGCCAAGATCTGCGCACATTATCAGTCACTCCTCGTTGGGCTAGTATCCAAAGATAGCCAGAGCTGACTGAATATTCGCCATCCGGGGATCCTATCCAGCGCCATGAGTCCTCCACATCCGGGTGTAACACAAGAGGGCCTACTCGATTAGCCTCATCTTTCACATGATCAGGCACCATGGTATAAAGAGAGCTCCAGTTCCACCCACCATTAGAGTATACATCCTTCACTTTGAGCTCCGTATCCGCCACATGAACGTAAGGAACCTTCACCCCGAGCTGCTCCTGATTAAGCCAAGGATCAAACCAGAAGTTGCAGTTCCCATTCCCTAGCCGAAGACGCAGTCCATTAGTGAGAAAGGGCACCACCTTCATGAGCGCTTTATAGAATGTCGAAGCACCCACACGGTAGGTGAAGCCCCCCCCCCCCCCACCCCCCACATAATGATATTTGGCTGCCATGAGCTTCACCTGTGGAGTCACAGCAAGAGCGCGGAAGTGCATAAGAGGCTTGCCAAGCATAGCAATATTCATGTCCTGACACGTCTGAATACCAAGCCCTCCCATTCTCCGAGGAACCGCCACCTTATCCCACCGAATTAGAGGAAGACCACGACCATTAGAACTCTTCCAGATAAATGTCCGAACATGAAGATCAACCTCATCACAGATAGAGGAGGGAATCCATGCATATTGCATGAAATAAGTGGAAATGGTGGCCAACACCGCCCTGGCCAGGGTTGCTCGGCCGGCCTTATTCAGCAGGCTGCGTTTCCAAGTGCCTAACGTACGCTTGATCTTGTCCACCAATAATGAATAATGAGTTCGAGTCACTGCACCATGATAGATAGGAAATCCCAGGTATTTCTCCAAAGACGATACGAATTCAACATTTAGGATTGAAGAGAGCTCCCAGCGACAGTCCGAAGAGACCGCCATTGAAGCATAGGCGACAGACTTACGGGCATTAATCTTAATTCCCGCTCGGCCAGCGAAGCTCGAGAGAACATCATCCACACACCTCGTACTATCAACTGACGCCCGAGAGAAAAGTAGGAGATCACCGCAAACATAAGATGGGAGAGCGGCTCAGCACCCCTAGCAAGTGATATTGGCGTCCAGGCCCCCTCATGAACTTTAGCAAGAATGGTGCGAGAAAGACGTTCCATCACAATGATAAACAGGTACGGAGATAAGGGATCCCCTTGCCGTAAACCCTTTACTGGAGAAAAAGGGGGAAGAGCATCCCCATTCCACAAAAGGGAATAAACCGGAGAGCGGACACAAAACATAATAATTCTGATAATGGATGCCGGCAAAGCCATGTCAGTCAAACACTCTTCTAGGTCCGATGCCGGATCCGAAAGGAATGAACCACCTCCTGAAGTATGATAGCATTACCGGTCGTTCCCCGACCAGGAAGAAAAGCTGACTAATAAGGCCCGATGTAATTTTTCAATAGAGGCCGCAACCGATTCACCAACACTTTAGTTAGAATCTTGTAACTCACGTTGCACAAACTAATCGGCCTGAACTGTCGGATCTCGGTAGGAATCTCCGCCTTAGGAATTAAGCAAACAAGAGTAGCTGCCACACTTGGATCGAACCCGCCTCTATGCATCGCAGTCTTAACAAAATCCACAACATACCCTCCAACCGACTGCCAATAAAGTTTATAAAATATGGCTGGAATGCCGTCCGGACCCGGGGCTGCCAACCCCTTAAGCTCAGACACCGCCAACTTCACCTCATCCACCGTCACCTCCTTACTCAGCTGCTGATCAGCGGCCAAAGGATCCAGAGAACTTAGGAGCATCGGAGGCCGTGCATGGGAAAACCTCAAGGCCAAAGAGTCTGCGAAAGTGATTTAATGCATGATCCCGAAGCATAGACTCATCCATTTCCCATCTGTCATGAACATTAAGCCCAACAATATGACTATGTTGACGTCGTATCAAAGTTTTGGAGTGAAAATAACGGGTATTCCTGTCGCCACAAGTGATCCATTTATCTCGCGACTTCTGAAACCACAAAAGCTCCTCTTGTTTAAGAATTTCATCCAACTCCTTCAACAAATCTTGTTCAAGTCGTTGCATACAAGCTGAGTCAACATGGGTCAAACACCGCCTGACTCCCGCTAAATGCTGAAACAACCGCTTCTTCCTAGGCCAATATGTCCAAAAGAGAATTTGTTGAAGTGCACATAGAAGTCCTTAACTTGTCTCAATTTATCATGCAATGAAGATCCACCAAGTTGCCAAGCAGCATCCACTACAGGTTCGTAAAGCGGGTGTGAAGACCAAACATACTCCCAGCGGAATGGTTTGTTGACAGGCCGAGAAATTTCACGAGAACACCGAAGCAAGAGGCCATTATGATCTGATGCGCGACGGGGAAGCACCTCGACGAAGCCATATGGAAACATAGAAAGCCAATCCGTGTTGGCTACAACACGATCCAATCGTTTCCTAGCCAGTGGACCTCCACTGGTGTTCCATTGCCAAGTAAAAGCGTCGCCGATAGTGTGAACAGAGCTCAAGCCACACTCATCCAACATATGACCAAAAAGGTCACACTGTCGGCCATGAACCTCCAGGCCTAACGCTTCCGAAGGGGACAAAACATCGTTCCAATCCCCGATAGCAAGCCACGGCCCGTGAATGAGACCAGCCGTTTCGCACATGTCCTTCCAATCATCCTCTCGAGCTCTTGGTCGTAGATTGGCATACACAGCCGAGAAGCACCAGGAAAAAGTGCCATGATGGACACGAAGAGAAACACTCCTATCATAAGCTGCTAAAGCAGTGAAGGTGTAAGGTATGCCAATGCGAGCCAAAATCCATAACCCACCGGCTTGCCCTACACACTCCACTATATGAATAACATCATAGTTTAAGAGATAGAAAAAAGCCCGAACAGTATCAAAAGGCCCCCTCGGTTCCATGAGCACAAGGACAGAGGGTTTATAAGAATGCAATACATCTGCAATGTGGCGATGAGTGCTCCTATGCATGGCGCCACGTATATTCCATGCTAGGATCGTAAAGTCTTGGAACATAATCATTAAGAAACCTCCCTAGGGCAATCCGGACAACCACCTCCGGAAGGTTCCTCATCCATCCCCTCCGTTCTCCAGCCAAGGGCCAAAAAAGATTAGATGTCGCAATAGGGTCTTGAGGCTGAAGATTGAGGCGAGGCCGCTTCCCCTTCACACATTTTGAGGGGTCTGGAACCCCATCATAACCATTGGGAGCCGGAGCAGACGCCACGACTGCCTCATGATGATGCACTGGAACAATAGCAAGAGTAGTAGAGTGCCGCTGGTCCTACCCTGTCTTAGATCCTACTGCCGCACTTTGCTTTGGCTCAACATGAGGCTCAACCTTCTTGGCCCCCTGCTTCTTAGGACGAGGCTTCCGCTTGACCAATAACCACTCGCCATGAGGGGAGATCTCCTTTTGTTGCTGAGAAAGGTTAGTCTCCATAGGTTCATCTTGAGCTGGCAAGGGCCGACCATCATCATCCACCTTCGTTTTCCCCTTGTCGCTCTGAGGTTCCGCCGAAGGCGGGGAGTTTGATACAGGAACATTGTTAGAGTAGTGACATCCACAATCCCTATTGCCAACTTTGCCACACACGGTACATATATCATGGAAGCCTTCATAAGCAACGTTGTGCCGATAACCATCAACCCTAACCTTGCCAATTAATGGTTGCGTGAGATCAACCTCAACACATACCCTTGCAAATTGACCCCGGCTCAACTCCGATGTAGTCGTATCAACCCGCTTTGGTTTTCCAATCGGGTTGGCAATGATAAAAAGTGAATCTTCCGTATAGTAAACTGGATCCAAGTCTAAGATGCGAACCCACACCAAGGACTTGGTGTACGTGACAGTCGACGCAATAAATTCCCTCGACCAAGGCACAACTGCAACAAGATGATCAAAGACCGACCAAGGCCCCTCGTAAAGGGCCCTCTTTCTGTCCACCGCGAGAGAAAACTTCACCAAAAAGTGCCCCTTGGCTGTATCCGTGAAGAAAACTCGCCCCGAGGGTTTCCAAAGTTTCATCAACTTCTCCTTCAACAAGGACAGGCCAACTTTCTTACCAAAAACTTTAACGACCAGGGCCTCGCGAAAGGGGGCGCACAGACGTTCCATAGCTTCATCATGGAAATCAATCATAGGAAGTAGCGGGTTGCCGTTAAAGAAATCAATATCTACCAACTCGGTAATATGCTTCCCGGGTGCCGCCAGCGGATCTGGCCATGCAGAATTCTCACACACAACATCCCGGAAGGACATGCGACGTGCCTCCGGTTGAGAACGAGGATCAGGGGGTTCCAGCGCCGGCCAGCCTGCCGGCGTACGAGGTGACGGGGTGGATCGCACAGAAGAGGACATAGCCCTAGCAATTTCAGGATGCAAATCTTTTTCCTCAGCCCGTAGCCGATCTCTGTCTTAAATTATTAATTGTTGAAGTTGAAAATGTTTATCACATTTATATTTGGAACAAATGTTGCATTAAAAAAATATGGAGGTAAGTATTTATAACAATAATTATTATCACAATAAGTACTTATATACTACCTCCGTTTCTTTTTATTTGCAATATGTTGTGGAGGAAGTACTAATCATTTCCAATTTGGATTTTGGATCACCTGAAGTCGTGTTTCAAACCACTCCAAATCTCAAAAGTCGCAGTTCACTCAACTCTCTTTTAGTGCGCTGCTCTATCTTTTCCGCCATGTACAAAAACCATTGAAGCCTGACCCGACCCCAAGGAGTGTGGCGATGGCGATGGCGATTTTCAATCCCCGTCCTGGCTCGGTTTTCTCAATCCCCTCCCTCCATTCTCCAAGAATTAACAATTTTGCTCGAATTACTTGCTTCTCTTCCCCATCCAATCCTGTACGCTTCTTTCAAATGGGAATGATTGTTTTTCTGTTTAATCCTCTCATTTTTCCTTGCAAATGAACATGTTTTTCAGGTAGAAGCAGTTGATTCGAAGCATTTAAGAAAAGAATACGCGCCTAATGTGCTTGACGACGTGTTTCTGAGCGTGTTTCGCACGAAAATGGCGGAGGTAAATGACTGGATGAATCGTTGATTGTTTGCTCTATATGACTACGATTTTTTATGCTTAGTCTGTAATTCTCCGTCAATTGGACTTATTGGTTGCAGGAAATTGGTTGGGACTCTGAAAAACCTGGATACGATGGGTTGATTGACGTGGCTCACCGGATGATGGTTGGCCGATCCAATGCTGACGCTACGAAAGCTGCGGTATAAGCATTTCTTATTTTCTTTACCATGTTTTATTTTGATGAAATTAGTCAAATAGTTGAAAGGCAACTGCGAATGTACTAGTTTCTTTAGTGGTGCTCCCTGGGATGTAATCGAGTTGGCTGTATTCTTAGCTGTTAAGTTTAGTTTTTGACATTCATGAAATTTTTTGACATCAAATTTGTGAGACTTGAGTTACATTTTTCTTTGGCAGGTTCGGATACTAAGATCACTGTTTCCTGCGTTATTGTTGGACCTTTATAAAAAGCTCATTTCACCTATTGCAGGAGGCAGAGTGGCAGCAGAGATGGTTGGTGAGTGTTCTAGTCATGTTATCAATCTAAATTCAGTGTATACTACAAGACCATTTTGTTCTTGTTTGTTGAATCTTATGGCATATAATTGAATGGTTGGTTGTGTTCTGTTACTGAAAGCTAGGGTGACCGCTCTTACATGTCAATGGCTAATGGGAACTTGTACCGTTAACTCTGTCGACCTTCCAAATGGATCCTCGTGGTCTAGTGGGGTAATGTTCTGTATTAAGTAGTATTATGTAAATATGTTGCTAGTGATGGTTGTTCCTATTTGCTACTCTCACTCTCTTAGCATTGATTGGAAAATTTTATGACTAGGGGTTTGTACATGTAGTTATTTGTTGAAAAATGCAAATACTTGGAGGAGAGCAAGTGTGTGGGAGTATGTGTCAACACTTGTAAGCTTCCTACGCAGGTTTGTAAGCGTAACTTGTATGTCATCCTTTGTTGTTTAGCATTCATTTCATTGGCAGCACCATTGACAGACAAGCCTTTTCTTGTTACTGCAATTTTTACACAAAGTGAATGGGGAAGTGGTCTCTGATTATATGCATGGTACATACACTTATGTTATATTGTAGTATTACTTTTCATGTCAAAGATAGCGATCATTGTCAGAGGGTGCTTATATTGATATGCCTTAACCTCTTAGGGTGTGTTTGGTACAAAGAATGAAATTGCAGAGATAGAGAAAGGGAATTAGGTAGAGAAAGATAATTGATTATCTTGTTCGGTAAAACAGAGAATTCAATGGAGAATTAGAATATATAACCAATTCTCTGATCTCGCTGATTAGAAAATTTAACATAAAAATTGAACATGTAATAAATTTCTTGTTTTTTTTTTTTGATTGAAAAAATAATAATAAATTTTTCTTATAAATAAAAAACATAAATACTCCTATAAATAAAATATTTTTCTCAATTATAGGGAAAGCGGCAAGGTGCAGAGAGGTATGATGTGAGGGAAAGAGAATATATTTCTCCATTTTAAACCCATTACATACCAATTCTCCCCAATTCTTTATATTTGAAAGAGAATTAAAACTAGGGAAAGAGAATTGGTGTAATTCTCAATTAAAGATTCTCTTATGTTACCAAACAAGGGAATTGGACTCAATTCCCCCTTTCTAAGCCTAATTCCCTGTACCAAACATCCCCTTAATGTTTCGTGGCCAATCTCAAATTCCAATCCTATTTCATGCTTTTGAGATAATTTTGCTTTGAATGAAGTACATTTTAAGGCAGCACAGCATATTCTAATTGTTTAGCTCAATTTTGTTTCAATCTTGCAGACATTTTTCAAGGAGTGCATGGGAGTTCCTTTACTGATGGAGCCCAACTTCAGTGATTATAGTTGTCAGGTAACCACAGCTCACTAATCGGAATGTATGAACTCCAACAGCACTAGTTGCACTTATATATATATATATATATATATATATATATATAGTATATCTGATTTTGCTGATGAAAATTCAACCTGCATTATCTGTTCAACCCACAATTATCCTGATCGAACGGCATTTTTGTGTAACAGTATTATGATGGTTGATCAACATTATTTATCTCTTAATGACCCATATATGCTTCCCATATCTTGAGGAATTCAATTTCACTTTCAGACTGCATGACATGTTCGAATTTGTCTACACCTAGTTTTTGCCTTTATTGCTTTACATTATCACATAGGAGTTTCTACTTTCTAGCATTAGTCTCCTCTTGCAATAATATTCTTTGGTGAAACCGATGACAGTTCAAATTTGGGATGTTCCCCCCTCCACCTGGAGAAGACAGTGTTCTAAAGGAGCCATGCCTTCAAATATGCCCCACTGCCAATCGACGCAGAGAAGTAAACAGTTCAATGGAGATCCCAAAGTGCCCCAAAGCTTGATTGATACACAGCTACGTACAGATTTAGGGCCTAAAATTGTTGTAGTAATTTCTAACAAACGCAGGATGTTTTTATCGTTATCTATATAATAAATCCTGAATACTTTTTGGCATGTTCAGACTGTATTGCCCTTATTAAATATACTTCATCCTTTTTTTAATTTTAAGGGTTAAACAGTAATTATGCCCTAAGTTTCCACGTAGGCGCTGATTAATCATACAAAAAAATATAGTCATTCACACGTCAGCGCCAAATCGTCCTCCTTTCCATGTCATCAACCTTTTAAATCTTTTATTTAGATAATAAATCTATTTATTAGTATATCAAAATCTTGATAAATCTTTTCATATATTTTACAATATATAAATTGGAAACAAATTCTAATATATTTGATGTTTATGATAAATTTAGTAAAACCAATATATTATAAATCCATTAATTGAATATGGTATATTTTCAAATATATTATATTGATTATATGAAATTATGAGCCTAAAATATTATCCTCAATTAATAGAATAAATAAAAAATTTAATCTATATAATAAATCCTGAATACTTTTTGGCATGTGCAGACAGTATTGCCCATATTAAATATACTTGATTCTTTTTTAATTTTAAGGGTTATACAGTAATTATGCCTTAGGTTTCCACATAAATGCTGATTAATCATCCAGAAACGTACAGTCATCCAAAATAATTACACGTCAGCGCTGAATCATCCTACATGCCACGTGATCAATCTTTTAAATATTCTATATTTAGATAATAAATCTATTTGTTAGATAAGAAAATCTTGAAAAAATCTTTCCATATATTTTAAAAATATATATATTAAAAATAAATTATAATATATTTGATATTTCTGACAAATTTAGTTAAACCAATATATTATAAAAACTTTAATTGAATAAGTAATTTTTTTCAAATATAGATTATATTATTTATATTAGAATTCAAGTCTAAAATATTAACCTAATCAATATAATAAAAGAGGTAATAATTAAAATAGGCCATTAGAATGAGTCATTTCCACTTTTGGGCCCCGATATTTTGATTTAGGAAAATATGCCATTAGAAGGATTTTGGGCCTGAATTTAGGCTATTGGGCTGGAATTCGGGCTGCGATGGTCTAAAAGTGGAAATAACTCTTTCTGCTGGCCTATTTTAGTTTTTTAATTATTTTTTATTTTATGTAATTGAAATAAATAATACTCATTTTGCGCCATTATTTATATCCTACTTTCATTTTTTTTCTTATTCCAATATTTTTTTTATTTCATTTCCATTTTAAAAATAATCAAATATTAATTGCCAAACATACCCATGTCCGAAAAATTTCTTGCATTTAATACTAATTATTCCTACATAAAATACCATGTCCGGAAATTTTGGGATACTTATAATAAAACATGTTTATTTTTACTTTATAATTTATGATTATTTATTCGTTTTACTTATTTTATAATATATTTGAATTAATATTTATTTTATTTCTTATATTACTCTCTCCGTCCTATTAATAGTGTTAAAAAAAAAGGTAACTTATAATGTGATTGTAATGAGTTATAATTTTTTTTATTTTTTTTGTTGAGGAGCCATTGGAAGTCTGGAACGGGTGGTGAGAACCCAAGCCACACAATTACAAAGGGAACAAAAGGGAGGGATAGGGGACCGGGTGGCGATTTGAACCTCTGTAACACCCCGGTTTTGGTAACCCAGGCCGGGATGCCACCGCCACACCTCCCTAGCAAGACACGGTTTCTCCGAGCTCACTAAAGAGATGCAAGGCTATGGTTTTTCAGAATTTTAAAACATTCAAACAGCCCATTAAAAATAATACATCAAAGTTGCAGCGGAAATTTTAATTTGTGCAGCGGAAATAATGTATAAGGGCCAACATGGCCAAAACACGGGTTAAACAGGCCCGTTCATGATGTAATCCCCAAAAATTCCCAGTATGCATATGATGATGCATATTCTTCATTCTCTGTAAGAAAAAGGGGATAAATGGTTTGGGTCAGCAAAAACGCGCTGAGTAAGTTAACACATAGCATGATTTAGGGGTTTCAAAGCCTTTAATTAAATTAAATAAAAAGATGTTTTGAGCGGCATAGTTATGATAAGACTTTTTGCAATGCATAAAAACATTTTATTTTAAAAATTGCGAATATAATTGCATACTTTAAGGACACATCTAATTTCATAATTAAAAACTTAAGCATGGGTAATTATTTAAGACATGATTCAAAAACATGATTAATGCCGTGAGTAAATAAATAAAGATTTGAGCTTTTAAAAATTCTCCCCGATACGCCACCATCTCAACAATATTTGATTTAGCCGGCAATCCGGCGGCCGCAGCCAATTTCATAAAATCTGAGCTTTTTAATATATTTCCCGTTACGCCATCATCTCAACAATATATCAGATAGCCGGTGATCCGGCGGCCGCAGCCAATATCGATAGTAACAGTTAGCCGGTGATCCGGCGGCCGCAGCCAATAGTAACAGTTAGCCGGTGATCCGGCGGCCTCAGCCAATTTCATAAGTAACATGTCATTTTAGCCGGTGATCCGGCGGCCGCAGCCGATACGCCATACCCAGTACCACTCCGTCGAGCCTCGAGTAACCCATACGGATACACTCGAGAGGGTAGGCAGTTGGTCTCTTGTGACCAAATACGCCATATCCAGTACCGCTCCGTCGAGCCTCGAGTAACCCATACGGATACACCCGAGAGGATAGGCCCAAAATATAAGATGCCGTTTTGGCGATCTTTCGCGCGTAATATCATTGCCGTTTTGCCACAAAATGCACAATTAGGAGGGCACCCTGCAGAGCACTCACCCCCTAATTTTATGTAACCGATATTGTTTCAACTTTAGTGTAACGGGATTTTCAAAAATATAGTTTTATCGTATCACAAGATTTCGATCGTTGTTAAAAAAAAAATTTCAAAATTTCACAAGTTAAAACCGATCGATGTCACAGTTTACGCCTTTTCAGTTTAAAAATCCATTTCTTAGGCGATTGATCTGAAATTTTCACAGTAGCTCAAAAACATCCCAATGAACAACTTTCATGTTTTGAGTTTTCCGGAAAAATGATAGCAAGCATGTCAAAAATCAAGTTTTCTACACAAAAAGTATGCTGCCAGGATTCAGGTTTGACACATCTCAAAGATTTGACTTTTTAACATATTAAATGAGTTTCAAAAATTCTGAAATTTTATATGCACATACTAGACATGATTATATACAACTTTTGTTTAGATCATGAAGATTGGTTCGGACTAGATATGATAGAAATATGCTCATCAAGTTTGGTTAAGAAAACTGTCAACCTTTGAAAATTCTTTAAAACGCAGAATATGTCCGACTCGATTTGGGGTATCAAAACTTGATGAAAATGCATGAAATTTTACAGAGGTATTCAAGACTCATAGATATACAACTTTCATGTTCAACACCAATCCTAGATCGGCCTAGATCCAAGGTCAAAATAACCAACAAGATTGAGAGTGAAATCTGCCAAAGTTCTAAGATCCAGATTTAATACTCTTCGGTTTTGGGTTGGTTTCAGGTTTCAAAACATCATGAAAAATTATGAAATTTTTACAGAGGCTAAACCAAAGTCTTAGGAACACTTTTCATGTTTTGAGTTTTATTGTTTGAGCAGCTTTAGAGGTTCGAAAAATTCATACGAAAACGCTGCGTTGAGGGTTTCTCTTGTTGACAGATTTTTATTAACTTTCTTGAGTTGAATCTCTATGTTTGGTTGCATTTTAAGTCACCCAAAACCATAGTAAGGTTAACTTACAGTGGGGATGATGTTTAGGAAGTCACGGGGTCGTCCGGAATCCACGGGATGTCACGAACGAATCTCTTCCACCCGATTTATTCTTCCCTTGGCTCCGATTTGTGTTTGAATACGAAGATTCATAAGTTAGGATGATGTTTATGATCTTAAATTCATAAGGAAACTTAACTAACATCTTACCAACAATCCAAGGCCTGCAATCCTTGATCTACACACTTCCTTGGTTGGATTTGGTTGCCGGAAAGTCGCCGGAAAGTCCGCCGGAAGGGTGTTTGGCTTTGGGAGAGTTTTGGGAGAGTTTTGGGGTGAATGATTGATGAAAATGGCTGACAAATGAGATGGGATTGATTACATAACGTCCAAAAGATGTTCCCTCCCGTGATAGATCAGATTCCCAACCTTGGGCCCCGAAAATTGGCGAGAAAGTCGCCAAAACGCGACAAACGCAGCTGCTGCTGCAATGGCGCGGGGTTGGCGCGCTAACATGAAGAACCCCGCGCGGGGTGCGCGCCAAACACGCCTGGACTTCGGTCCGGGCGGGGTCGTGCGATCCGTCGTGCTTTTCCTCCTCTCTTTCGGACTTCTATCCTCCTACATTTTCGGGCTCGATTTTTCGGGTCATTCTCGGATCATAAATTCTTATCTTAAGTTTATCTTGACTCAAATGAACTTCATGTTAAAATCTTAAGTCCGTCGGTCTCGGTTTCGTCGGCTTCCAATTCGTCGTCTTTTGATTCCCGTGCAATAACTTGTATCATTAAATTTTTCAGACTTCACGGGTTCTTGGAAATTAAAATTCTTTTCCTTCATGAATTTAATTCCAATTATTTTGACTCAATTCATGGAATGTCTTCAGGCTTCCTTTCCCTCTTTTATTCCATTTTGAATTTAAATCTATCGGCGTTTCATTTCCGAGCAATAAATTATTGTGATAAATTATTTTCTTCTTCTCGGATATATTTCGACATTGATAGGAATAAATTTTTATTCCTTCGGACATTGATAAAAATTCGGGGTATTACAACCTCCAACCTATAGGTTGGGAGTTGGGGACTTACACTGGAGTAAGTCCCCAACCCCACAATTTTAATTTATTTATTTATTTGTGATTTACTGATACGTGGTTGTAGGGTGGACTGGAATTATTAATAGTAGTCGGTAATTTGAAAGTTTAATCTATTTATTTATTAATGTGAGGTGATAGGTAGGTTTGACGATTAATATTCAATTATTTTTAAAAAAAAAATCAAAATGAAATAAAAATATTGGAACAAGAAAAAAGAAAATATGACATAAATAATGACACATAATGAGTATTATTTAATTTAATTATATACAAAGAAATAATTGAAAAAACTAAAACAGACCACGAGAAGTAGTAATTTCTACTTTTAGGCCATCGCTACCCGAATTCCAGCCCAATGACCTAAATTCAGGCCCGAGATTCTTCTAATCGCCTATTTTCCTAAATCAAAATATTGTGGCCCAAAAGTGAAAATGACTCATCCTGGTGGTCTATTTTAGTTATTACCTCATAATAAAATAAAAAATATGTAGTTTTAGTTTGAACACACCTTTGACACACATAGGTGTCAATATTTACCAAAAAATAATAAAATAAAAAATTAATAATAATAATCTTTTAAGTAATTTATCCAAATATATACAGTTAATAAGAAATTATAATCCGTTATAAAAATTTAATCAAAATTCAATCCTGATTTTTTGTATAAGGTTTAATTTTTAGATATATTTTTTTATTATAAAATAATTTTAATAAAAGAAAATAATATAAAGAAAAAAATAATTATTGAAAAATATTTTTTTCTTATGAACATAATCCAGAATTTTGCTTTTCTTATTAGTTTCTCAAAAAGGTCAAAAATTTTATTAGTCGATTTTGCGATGTCATTTGCTGATATATTGCCAAGAAAAAGATGAAAACCTGAATTGTTAATTATATAACTATAGAACAGAGCCCTTCTGTGTATCGAAGCGTGCATAACATTAAAAACATGCATAATCCTTTTAATGATGTGCCAAAAATGTATTCGGTTTTATATTATTACTAAGGAAAATAAAAAGACAATCATTCTATGATAGTTGAAAAACTGCTAATTTCGTTGAAATTGTAAGTATAAAAAGTGGATACTTTTTTTTATATATTGTAGTAACTTATTTTTCTCCACTAATTTTATATTCGATTATCAATCACACATTTTTGGATTCATTCTCCACAGTTAAATCATCTTCATATTAAGATAAATGATGAATATAATGAAGCATGATAGTTTGAATTCATTCAATAACAACAAATATGATTGGAGAATCATTGTGAAAGTGATTCATATACAGGACAGTTATAATATATAAGTAAATAAATAAATCAAATGCCATATATTGAATGTCAATGTGACTATATACTAATTTCATACATAATCACCTCCACATAAATAGTTTTTATACTACAATATTTATATAATGATAGTATGGAATTAGTCATCTCCTATCATTTCTGTTCCTATTTAAATTTGATTGCTCATATCCCATTCAGTGTGATTGTACCAATTTCGGGTGATTGTTATTTTCTTATGATGCTCAAGAAATTTTCCTTTAGTAACATAATAATATTTTTCTTCATATTTTATTGTATATTTTGTCTATTCATGTTGTGTGGGGCTATGAGTTATAGGTTTAGTTTTACAATTAGTTGGTATTGGTTGTCTTTGAATACAAGTTAGTTGTTTGCTTTTTTCTTCCCTTTCTTTTGATCATATTTATTGGCAATTTTTTAGTTTAGTGGCTGTGTATGAATGTGGGAACTTGAAAACAAAAAAAAATTTGCTAGCCTGAGAAAGTGATCTCATAGAAAATTTAACGTTATGAAACTGATTGTATAGAATGATGAACAATTATATAATGGGAATAACCTGATGATTACCACCAGTATATATAGGTTGTAGTTATAGCCAAAAGGATTGAGATTTTTCGATTTCTTACCAACTAAGAACTTATTTTCTAACATTTTCTAGGTCTTCTAAATAATGGTTTGTATAATATAATTAATTGAATCCATCCCTCCTACTATCTTACTGAAATTGCGGAGATTCGTACTCATAGTTTAGAATAGTCTGGTTTATTGAAATTGATGGATCAAGATATACATATAGAAATTGAGGTTGATGATCTCGAGGTAATGAACTGATTATTTATTTTGTCGCATGTTTTATGATCAAATTGATAGAGATTCTTATGGTTTCATACGCCTATGTTATGAATTTAAAATAAGCAAACTTTATGCACAAATAATAATAAGACCACAAATACTTGATTTTATTTGAAAAAAAAGAAAAACACCGCCCGCGAAGCGCGGGTCAAAATTCTAGTTTATATAATAAATCCTGAATACTTTTTGGCCTATGCAGATTGTATTGTCCTTATTCAATATAACTATTTTTTTAAAAAAATTTTTGGGTTATATCAGTAATTATACCACCATTTTATAATCAATGGCTATAATTAATCCATGATGATTAATCGCTGAATAATTCCAACTCACCTTCTACATCATCAATATCTATATTTAGAAAATAAATCTATTTATTAATAATATAAAATCTTGAGAAAATCTTCATATATATCTTAAATAGATATAATGTTTTTATGACACTTAAAAGATATAGATTGATTAAAAACATATAATATAAATTATTTATTTGTATATATATTTTAATGAATATTATTGTAATATTATTAAATAATTTAATTTAGGTTTAAATTTTATGTTTAAAATATATAATCCTATATCAATATAGGAATATAATAACCATATTTTAAATACAAAATACATCATTAAAAGTATACTATAAAATTAGTAAACTATAAAAATTAAATGAAATTTTAATTCTAATTTCTGTACCAGTTTTAATTTTCAAAGTATAATCTCACAAATATAATTTAGATAAAATATAAAATATATATTTAGGAAAACGTAAGTATGCATTTTTTAAATTATAGTAAATATTCTTATCATTTCAAATATAGAGAAATATATTACGGGTTTAGACGGTAAAGAAAATACATAAACAAATCTTTAAATAAATATATATACTATTTTAACTAAAATATTTAGGAGCATTAAAATTTAACTTCTTATTGTAATTTTTTTCTAAAAAACTACATAATATATATAAAAGAGCAATTTCCATCGTATACCCCTCAACTATACCAATATGTATACTTATATATTTGAACTTTATTTTTGAAAAAACATACACTCCTACTATTAAACTTTAAAAAAAACCATTCTTCTATCAAAATTCAACGTTAAGCCATGTTCAACCGTGAAGTTCAACAGATTAAAACAGTCAGCTCCTATTTTTTTGTTGACCTCGACTCTAATCCCATTCCTCAAACCCTAAACCCCGTCTGTTTGCCATCATAGGCAACTGCTTTGTGGTTTCCACCACATTTTCACACTTACAAATGGGTAATACGTTGTGCTCCAATGCAAATTCACTCATATAAGTTGCATACCAACACAACAAAACAATTCTTAAATCATATGGTAAGAAAATGGTTTTGCATAATTCGGTAATCAAAAGAACAACTTAATTTGCATAAGTGGGAAATTAGAGTATAATTTCACATTCAGATTTAAATAATTAAATTTCACAAAACATAATGCAGTTTCATAATTTAGATTATTGCAATATTCAGATTCACATAACAAAACTCAAACCCCACATTCGACTCAGTTGAAAAACTCCAAACCAAATAAATTTCATGGAGCCCAGAAGTCTAAATTATACCAGGGTGGAGGTAGACGACTTGGGTTGGGGGAAGAGCGCACAGATTCATATTTCAGAAAACGAAGTCGGGGTTGAGAGATCGTTTATCAACGAAAATTGTTGCTCCTGGAAAGGTTTGTGTAACACCCCGTTTTGGTAACCCAGGCCGGGATGCCACCGCCACACCTCCCTAGCAAGACACGGTTTCTCCGAGCTCACTAAAGAGATGCAAGGCTATGGTTTTCAGTATTTAAAATATTCAAACAGCCCATTCATATATAATTTAAAGATAATACATCAAAGTTGCAGCGGAATTTATAAGTTGCAGCGGAAATAATGTATAAGGGCCGACATGGCCAAAACACGGGATTAAACATTCCCGTTCATGCAAGTCGTAATTAGATGCAGGGATTTAAAATAAAGATTTCCCCTAATGTTCCCATGTATGCATATGACGATGCATATTCTTCGTACTCTGTAAGAAAAAGGAGATAAATGGTTTGGGTCAGCAAAAACGCGCTGAGTAAGTTAACACATAGCATGGGTTAGGGGTTTCAAAGCCTTTAGTTAAAATTTAATAAAAACATTTCTTGTAGTAAAATGATTTGCAAGGCATAACTAAATAAATACTTAAAAATATTAGATATTTTGTTCTCCCGTTACATAACCATTTCAACAATATTTAGTTTAGCCGGCAATCCGGCGGCCGCAGCCAATATCGATAGTAACAGTTAGCCGGTGATCCGGCGGCCTCAGCCAATTTCAAAAATATCACTTCTCAAAATATTTTTCGTTTCTTTTATAGTTCACCATTCACCAGGGCTCTTGTGACCGCAATCCTCATAACCAATATTTCCGCAGGAAATCATACAATCGCCCTTGGGGAATCTAACCCGCAAGAACTCAATACATCCTGGGGAATCTAACCCGCAGGAATCAATATACAATCGCCATTGGGGAATCTAACCCGCAAGAACTCAAATACATCATTGGGAATCAAACCCGCATGAATCATATTGATAACGTCAAACTTGGTCACAAGTCCCCAATGTTTCTAAAGAATTCTTTTACAGAAAATGTTTTTATTTGGTGTAACGGGATTTTTCAAAAATATAGCTTTATCGTAATTCCAACGTCTCGATCGTTGTTTAAAAGATTTCAAAAATCGATCGATGTCACAGTTTGCGCCTTTTTGGTTTAAAAATCCATTTTTTAGGCGATTGATTTGAAATTTGTACAGCATCTCAAAAACATCCCAATGAACAACTTTCGTGTTTTAAGTTTTTCGGAAAAACGATGGGAAGCATGTCAAAAATCGAGTTTTCTACACAAACGAAAAGCTGTCAGGATTCAGGTTTGACAACATTAAAAGATTTGACTTTTTGACATATCAAATGGACTTCAAAAATTCTGAAATTTTACAGGCACATACTAGACTTGATTTCCAACAACTTTTGTTTAGAACATGAAGATTGGTTCGGACTATAAATGATAGGAATAAGCTCCTCAAGATCGGTTATGAAATCTGTCATCCTTTCGAAAACTCTTAAAACGCAGAATATGTCCGATACGATTTGGGGTATCAAAACTTGATGAAAATTTCTGAAATTTTTACACAGTATAGCTTATGATCTTTGGATCAAAATCTTAGTTTTGAGTTTTCAGATTTGAACACTCGAAGTAAGAGTTTTGCTCGTCGAGTTTGATTATGAAATCTATCAAGGTTCTTGATTTCGGTACTAACGCAGATCGGATCGGCTCGGGTTTGGAGGTTCAAATCTCAATGAAAAATTCTAAAAACTTACAGTAGTATTCCAAACTCATAGATCTACAATTCTTATGTTCAACTCCAATCCTAGATCGGTCTAGATCTAAGGTAAAAATAACCAACAAGTTCGAACGAAAATTCTGTCAAGGATTCTAAGATCCAGATTTAATACTCTTCGGTTTTGGGTTGGTTTCAGGTTTCAAAACAACATGAAAAATTATGAAATTTTTACAGAAGCTAGATCAAAGTCTTAGCAACACTTTTCATGTTTTGAGTTTTGTTGTTTGAGCAGCTTTAGAGGTTCGAAAAATTCATACGAAAACGCTGCGTTGAGGGTTTTCTTTGTTGACAGATTTTTATTAATTTTCTTGAGTTGAATCTCTATGTTTGGTTGCATTTTAAGTCACCCAAAACCATAGTAAGGTTAACTTACAGTGGGGATGATGTTTAGGAAGTCACGGGGTCGTCCGGAATCCACGGGATGTCACGAACGAATCTCTTCCGCCCGATTTATTCTTCCCTTGGCTCCGATTTGTGTTTGAATACGAAGATTCATAAGTTAGGATGATGTTTATGATCTTAAAATCATATGGAAACTTGAATAACATCTTACCAACAATCCAAAGCCTGAAATCCTTGATCTACACACTTCCTTGGTTGGATTTGGTTGCCGGAAACTCGTCGGAAAGTCGCCGGAAGAGTGTTTGGCTTTTGGGAGAGTTTTTGGAGAGTTTGGGGTGAATGATTGATGAAATGGCTGACAAATGGGGATAGGATTGATTACATAACGTCCAAAAAGATGCTCACTCCGTGATAGATCGAGATTCCCAGCCTTGGGCCCCGAAAATTGGCGAGAAAGTCGCCAAAACGCGACAAACGCTGATGCTGTCATGGCGGCGCGGGGTTGGGGCGGTTTTCCCACAAAAAGCGCGCCAGGTGCGCGCCAAACACGCCTGGACTTCGGTCCGGGCGGGGTCGTGCGATCCGTCGTGCTTTTCCTCCTCTCTTTCGGACTTCTGTCCTCCTACGTTTTCGGGCTCGATTTTTCGGGTCATTCTCGGGTCATAAATTCTTATCTTAAATTTATCTCGACTCAAATGAATCTCATGTTTGAGATCTTAAGTCCGTCGGTCTCGGTTTCGTCGACTTCCAATTCGTCGTCTTTTGATTCCCGTGCAATAACTTGTATCATTAAATTTCTTCGACTTCACGGGTTCTTGGAATTAAAATTCTTTTCCTTCATGAACTTAACTCCAATTATTTTTACTCCATTTCATGGAATGTCTTCGGGTTTCCTTTCCCTCTTTTATTCCATTTTGAATTTAAATCTATCGGCGTTTCATTTCCGAGCAATAATTTATTGTGATAAATTATTTTCTTCTTCTCGGAAATATTTCGACATTGATCGGAATAAATTTTATTTCTTTGGGCGTTGATAAAAATCTGGGGTATTACACTCCACCCCCCTTAAGAATCAACTTCGTCCCCGAAGTTGCGCCCTCACTTTCTTTTGGGCTCTATTTAATGTTGGGGTATCTCCATCTGCTTTCCTTAAGGATAAACGTCTTTCACAAGAAATTAATTCCATTCCTTTGAATGTGAATTAAATTTCTCGGGTGTTACATCCTCTCCTCCTTAGGAATCAACTTCGTCCTCGAAGTTGGGCGTTAGCTCCTTGCGAGCTCGGACATTGTTTGGTTGCGTGATTGTATTAATGTGTGTTGTTGTTTGTTATTGTTTGATTGTTGATTATTGTTTGATTATTGTTTGATTATTATTTGATTATTGTTTGACTGAACCCAGAATTGAAATTTCCAGGTTGCCTACGTACCCTGTGAAGGGATCAAGTCATTACGTAGTTCAAAAAGAATTTATTTGGGATACAAAATATTCGAGTTTCGAAATAAATGCTTATGCATTCTTACGGGGTATTACATCCTCCCTCCCTTAAGATTACAGTTATGTCCCCATAACTGCCTATGTATTATTCACAACCATGTTCGGGTATCATCGCATAGGATCCTTCCTCAGTATTCTTCTAGGTGTCATTCTAGAAGCACGCGAAGATGAGTTTCTAAGTGATCAAGATCTAGGACTAAGGCAAGGTTAGTCTTAAGTTGGCGCTCCTAAGTCAAGATCATGTCAAGTTCTAAGGTAGGAGTGTTTCTTATTACCGATAATTCACATAAAAAGAGTTAGTGTCAATATTTAGGTATGCATATGCATATGTGATCCCCCCAATAAAAAAAATTTTATGCATGCATTTATCCATGGGTTTTAAAAATAAATTTATTCCATGGATAGATTAAAATAAGGATAAAAGGTTTGGGCCACTATATTGGGCCGAAAGAAATAAATTATTTGGGCTTTAAATAAAAACAAGGTTATTGGGCCAAAAATAATTTCTTGGGCTTCTAAAAAAAATTTTGGGCTAAAAATTTGGGCTTTAACTTCAAAATAATAATTGGGCTCTTTAAAATATAATAGCTTCAAAATAATCCGGGCTCTTTAAAATAGTAGTTTTAAAATATTCCGGGCTCTGATACCACTCTGTAACACCCCGGTTTTGGTAACCCAGGCCGGGATGCCACCGCCACACCTCCCTAGCAAGACACGGTTTCTCCGAGCTCACTAAAGAGATGCAAGGCTATGGTTTTTCAGAATTTAAAACATTCAAACAGCCCATTCATAGATAATTTGAAGATAATACATCAAAGTTGCAGCGGAATTTATAAGTTGCAGCGGAAATAATGTATAAGGGGCCGACATGGCCAAAACACGGGATTAAACAGTCCCGTTCATGCAAGCCGTAATTAATGCAGGGGATTTAAAATACAGATTTCCCCAAATGTTCCCATGTATGCATATGATGATGCATATTCTTCGGACTCTGTAAGAAAAAGGAGATATATGGTTTGGGTCAGCAAAAACGCGCTGAGTAAGCTAACACATAGCATGGGTTAGGGGTTTCAAAGCCTTTAGTTAAATTTAATAAAAAGATTTCTTGTAGGAAAATGATTTGCAAGGCATAAAGACTTAAAAACCTTAAATATTTTGTTCTCCCGTTACATAACCATTTCATCAATATATCATTTAGCCGGTGATCCGGCGGCCGCAGCCAATTTCAAAAGTAACAGTTAGCCGGTGATCCGGCGGCCTCAGCCAATTTCAAAAGTATCATTTCTCAAAATATTTTTCGTTTCTTTTATAGTTCACCATTCACCAGGGCTCTTGTGACCGCAATCCTCATAACCAATATTTCCGCAGGAAATCATACGATCGCCCTTGGGGAATCTAACCCGCAAGAACTCAATACATCCTGGGGAATTTAACCCGCAGGAATCAACATACAATCGCCCTTGGGGAATCTAACCCGCAAGAACTCAAATACATCATTGGGAATCAAACCCGCATGAATCATATTGATAATGTCAAACTTGGTCACAAGTCCCCAATGTTTCAAAAGAATTCTTTTACAGAAAATGTTTTTATTTGGTGTAACGGGATTTTTCAAAAATATAGCTTTATCGTAATTCCAACGTCTCGATCGTTGTTTAAAAGATTTCAAAAATCGATCGATGTCACAGTTTGCGCCTTTTTGGTTTAAAAATCCATTTCTTAGGCGATTGATTTGAAATTTGTACAGCATCTCAAAAACATCCCAACGAACAACTTTCGTGTTTTAAGTTTTTCGGAAAAACGATGGGAAGCATGTCAAAAATCGAGTTTTCTACAGAAATAGTATGCTGTCAGGATTCAGGTTTGACATCTTTCAAAGATTTGACTTTTTGACATATCAAATTGACTTCAAAAATTCTGAAATTTTACAGAGACATACTAGACTTGATTTCCAACAACTTTTGTTTAGATCATGAGGATTGGTTCGAGCTAGAAGTGATAGGAATAAGCTCCTCAAGATTGGATATGAAATCTGTCATCCTTTGACAATTCTTAAAAACGCAGAATATGTTCGATACGATTTGGGGTATCAAAACTTGATGAAAATCTTTGAAATTTTTACACAATATAGCTTATGATCTTTGGATCAAAATCTTAGTTTTGAGTTTTCAGGTTTGAACACTCGAAGTAAGAGTTTTGCTCGTCGAGTTTGATTATGAAATCTGTCAAGGTTCTTGACATCGGTTCTAACGCAGATTGGATCGGCTCGAGTTTGGAGGTTCAAATCTCAATGAAAAATTCTAAAAACTTACAGAAATGTTCTAAACTCATAGATCTACAATTCTTATGTTCAACTCCAATCCTAGATCGGTCTAGATCTAAGGTAAAAATAACCAACAAGTTCGAACGAAAATTCTGTCAAGGATTCTAAGATCCAGATTTGATACTCTTCGGTTTTGGGTTGGTTTCAGGTTTCAAAACAACATGAAAAATTATGAAATTTTTACAGAAGCTAGATCAAAGTCTTAGGAACACTTTTCATGTTTTGAGTTTTGTTGTTTGAGCAGCTTTAGAGGTTCGAAAAATTCATACGAAAACGCTGCGTTGAGGGTTTTTCTTGTTGACAGATTTTTATTAATTTTCTTGAGTTGAATCTCTATGTTTGGTTGCATTTTAAGTCACCCAAAACCATAGTAAGGTTAACTTACAGTGGGGATGATGTTTAGGAAGTCACGGGGTCGTCCGGAATCCACGGGATGTCACGAACGAATCTCTTCCGCCCGATTTATTCTTCCCTTGGCTCCGATTTGTGTTTGAATACGAAGATTCATAAGTTAGGATGATGTTTATGATCTTAAAATCATATGGAAACTTGATTAACATCTTACCAACAATCCAAAGCCTGAAATCCTTGATCTACACACTTCCTTGGTTGGATTTGGTTGCCGGAAACTCGTCGGAAAGTCGTCGGAAGAGTGTTTGGCTTTTGGGAGAGTTTTTGGAGAGTTTGGGGTGAATGATTGATGAAATGGCTGACAAATGGGGATAGGATTGATTACATAACGTCCAAAAAGATGCCTCTCTCGTGAAAGATCAGATTCCCAGCCTTGGGCCCCGAAAATTGGCGAGAAAGTCGCCAAAACGCGACAAACGCTGATGCTGTCATGGCGGCGCGGGGTTGGGGCGGTTTTCCCACAAAAAGCGCGCCAGGTGCGCGCCAAACACGCCTGGACTTCGGTCCGGGCGGGGTCGTGCGATCCGTCGTGCTTTTCCTCCTCTCTTTCGGACTTCTGTCCTCCTACGTTTTCGGGCTCGATTTTTCGGGTCATTCTCGGGTCATAAATTCTTATCTTAAATTTATCTCGACTCAAATGAATCTCATGTTTGAGATCTTAAGTCCGTCGGTCTCGGTTTCGTCGACTTCCAATTCGTCGTCTTTTGATTCCCGTGCAATAACTTGTTTTATTAAATTTCTTCCGACTTCACGGGTTCTTGGAATTAAAATTCTTTTCCTTATTAAATTTAATTCCAATTATCTTGACTCAATTCATGGAATGTCTTCGGGCTTCCTTTCCCTCTTTTATTCCATTTTGAATTTAAATCTATCGGCGTTTCATTTCCGAGCAATAATTTATTGTGATAAATTATTTTCTTCTTCTCGGAAATATTTCGACATTGATCGGAATAAATTTTATTTCTTTGGGCGTTGATAAAAATCTGGGGTATTACACTCCACCCCCCTTAAGAATCAACTTCGTCCCCGAAGTTGCGCCCTCACTTTCTTTTGGGCTCTATTTAATGTTGGGGTATCTCCATCTGCTTTCCTTAAGGATAAACGTCTTTCACAAGAAATTAATTCCATTCCTTTGAATGTGAATTAAATTTCTCGGGTGTTACATCCTCTCCTCCTTAGGAATCAACTTCGTCCTCGAAGTTGGGCGTTAGCTCCTTGCGAGCTCGGACATTGTTTGGTTGCGTGATTGTATTAATGTGTGTTGTTGTTTGTTATTGTTTGATTGTTGATTATTGTTTGATTATTGTTTGATTATTATTTGATTATTGTTTGACTGAACCCAGAATTGAAATTTCCAAGTTGCCTACGTACCCTGTGAAGGGATCAAGTCATTACGTAGTTCAAAAAGAATTTATTTGGGATACAAAATATTCGAGTTTCGAAATAGATGCTTATGCATTCTTACGGGGTATTACATCCTCCCCCCCTTAAGATTACAGTTATGTCCCCATAACTGCCTATGTATTATTCACAACCATGTTCGGGTATCATCGCATATGATCCTTCCTCAGTATTCTTCTAGGTGTCATTTTAGAAGCACGCGAAGATGAGTTTCTAAGTGATCAAGATCTAGGACTAAGGCAAGGTTAGTCTTAAGTTGGCGCTCCTAAGTCAAGATCATGTCAAGTTCTAAGGTAGGAGTGTTTCTTATTACCGATAATTCACATAAAAAGAGTTAGTGTCAATATTTAGGTATGCATATGCATATGTGATCCCCCCAATAAAAAAATTTTATGCATGCATTTATCCATGGGTTTTAAAAATAAATTTATTCCATGGATAGATTAAAATTAGGATAAAAGGTTTGGGCCACTATATTGGGCCGAAAGAAATAAATTATTTGGGCTTTAAATAAAAACAAGGTTATTGGGCCAAAATAATTTCTTGGGCTTCAAAAAAAAAAATTTGGGCTAAAAATTTGGGCTTTAACTTCAAAATAATAATTGGGCTCTTTAAATTATATTACTAGTTTAGAAATAATAACTTTAAAAATAATAATACTTAAAAATAATAGTTTAAAAATATTCCGGGCTCTGATACCACTCTGTAACACCCCGGTTTTGGTAACCCAGGCCGGGATGCCACCGCCACACCTCCCTAGCAAGACACGGTTTCTCCGAGCTCACTAAAGAGATGCAAGGCTATGGTTTTCAGTATTTAAAATATTCAAACAGCCCATTCATATATAATTTAAAGATAATACATCAAAGTTGCAGCGGAATTTATAAGTTGCAGCGGAAATAATGTATAAGGGCCGACATGGCCAAAACACGGGATTAAACATTCCCGTTCATGCAAGTCGTAATTAGATGCAGGGATTTAAAATAAAGATTTCCCCTAATGTTCCCATGTATGCATATGACGATGCATATTCTTCGTACTCTGTAAGAAAAAGGAGATAAATGGTTTGGGTCAGCAAAAACGCGCTGAGTAAGCTAACACATAGCATGGGTTAGGGGTTTCAAAGCCTTTAGTTAAATTTAATAAAAACATTTCTTGTAGTAAAATGATTTGCAAGGCATACTAAATAAATACTTAAAAACCTTAGATATTTTGTTCTCCCGTTACATAACCATTTCAACAATATTTCAGTTTAGCCGGCAATCCGGCGGCCGCAGCCAATATCGATAGTAACAGTTAGCCGGTGATCCGGCGGCCTCAGCCAATTTCAAAAGTATCACTTCTCAAAATATTTTTCGTTTCTTTTATAGTTCACCATTCACCAGGGCTCTTGTGACCGCAATCCTCATAACCAATATTTCCGCAGGAAATCATACGATCGCCCTTGGGGAATCTAACCCGCAAGAACTCAATACATCCTGGGGAATCTAACCCGCAGGAATCAATATACAATCGCCATTGGGGAATCTAACCCGCAAGAACTCAAATACATCATTGGGAATCAAACCCGCATGAATCATATTGATAATGTCAAACTTGGTCACAAGTCCCCAATGTTTCTAAAGAATTCTTTTACAGAAAATGTTTTTATTTGGTGTAACGGGATTTTTCAAAAATATAGCTTTATCGTAATTCCAACGTCTCGATCGTTGTTTAAAAGATTTCAAAAATCGATCGATGTCACAGTTTGCGCCTTTTTGGTTTAAAAATCCATTTTTTAGGCGATTGATTTGAAATTTGTACAGCATCTCAAAAACATCCCAACGAACAACTTTCGTGTTTTAAGTTTTTCGGAAAAACGATGGGAAGCATGTCAAAAATCGAGTTTTCTACAGAAACGAAAAGCTGTCAGGATTCAGGTTTGACAACATTCAAAGATTTGACTTTTTGACATATCAAATGGACTTCAAAAATTCTGAAATTTTACAGGCACATACTAGACTTGATTTCCAACAACTTTTGTTTAGAACATGAAGATTGGTTCGGACTATAAGTGATAGGAATAAGCTCCTCAAGATCGGTTATGAAATCTGTCATCCTTTCGACAACTCTTAAAACGCAGAATATGTCCGATACGATTTGGGGTATCAAAACTTGATGAAAATCTTCTGAAATTTTTACACAGTATAGCTTATGATCTTTGGATCAAAATCTTAGTTTTGAGTTTTCAGATTTGAACACTCGAAGTAAGAGTTTTGCTCGTCGAGTTTGATTATGAAATCTATCAAGGTTCTTGATTTCGGTACTAACGCAGATCGGATCGGCTCGGGTTTGGAGGTTCAAATCTCAATGAAAAATTCTAAAAACTTACAGTAGTATTCCAAACTCATAGATCTACAATTCTTATGTTCAACTCCAATCCTAGATCGGTCTAGATCTAAGGTAAAAATAACCAACAAGTTCGAACGAAAATTCTGTCAAGGATTCTAAGATCCAGATTTAATACTCTTCGGTTTTGGGTTGATTTCAGGTTTCAAAACATCATGAAAAATTATGAAATTTTTACAGAAGCTAGACCAAAGCCTTAGCAACACTTTTCATGTTTTGAGTTTTGTTGTTTGAGCAACTTTAGAGGTTCGAAAAATTCATACAAAAACGCTGCGTTGAGGGTTTCTTTTGTTGACAGATTTTTATTAATTTTCTTGAGTTGAATCTCTATGTTTGGTTGCATTTTAAGTCACCCAAAACCATAGTAAGGTTAACTTACAGTGGGGATGATGTTTAGGAAATCACGGGGTCGTCCGGAATCCACGGGATGTCACGAACGAATCTCTTCCACCCGATTTATTCTTCCCTTGGCTCCGATTGGTGTTTGAATACGAAGATTCGTAAGTTAGGATGATGTTTATGATCTTAAAACCATATGGAAACTTGAATAACATCTTACCAACAATCCAAAGCCTGAAATCCTTGATCTACACACTTCCTTGGTTGGATTTGGTTGCCGGAAACTCGTCGGAAAGTCGCGGAAGAGTGTTTGGCTTTTGGGAGAGTTTTTGGAGAGTTTGGGGTGAATGATTGATGAAATGGCTGACAAATGGGGATAGGATTGATTACATAACGTCCAAAAAGATGCCTACACCCGTGATAGATCGAGATTCCTCACCTTGGGCCCCGAAAATTGGCGAGAAAGTCGCCAAAACGCGACAAACGCTGATGCTGTCATGGCGGCGCGGGGTTGGGGCGGTTTTCCCACAAAAAGCGCGCCAGGTGCGCGCCAAACACGCCTGGACTTCGGTCCGGGCGGGGTCGTGCGATCCGTCGTGCTTTTCCTCCTCTCTTTCGGACTTCTGTCCTCCTACGTTTTCGGGCTCGATTTTTCGGGTCATTCTCGGGTCATAAATTCTTATCTTAAATTTATCTCGACTCAAATGAATCTCATGTTTGAGATCTTAAGTCCGTCGGTCTCGGTTTCGTCGACTTCCAATTCGTCGTCTTTTGATTCCCGTGCAATAACTTGTTTCATTAAATTTCTTTCGACTTCACGGGTTCTTGGAATTAAAATTCTTTTCCTTATGAAATTAACTCCAATTATCTTTACTCCATTTATGGAATGTCTTCGGGTTTCCTTTCCCTCTTTTATTCCATTTTGAATTTAAATCTATCGGCGTTTCATTTCCGAGCAATAATTTATTGTGATAAATTATTTTCTTCTTCTCGGAAATATTTCGACATTGATCGGAATAAATTTTATTTCTTTGGGCGTTGATAAAAATCTGGGGTATTACAGTTTGCACACAAGGACGTGAATGAATGATTTGCACACAAGGACGTGAATGAATGAAACAATATAATGGAATATAGATGGCGATGGTGATGGCAAACCCATAAAGCAGTCAGCGGGTTCGAGGGGATGTTCGATGGGAGAGGATATGGTTCGGGTTGTGGATATGGGTTTCCGGTCATCTTTTTTTTTTTTTTTGAGCTGACTGTTTTAACCCTTTGAACTTCACGGCTGGACACGATGTAACCTTAAATTTTGATGGAATGATAGTTTTCTCCAAAGTTTAATAGTTGTAGTGCATTTCTTTCCAAAAAAAATAGTTCAAGTATATAAGTGGACACATTCGTATAGTTGAGGGGTATACAATGAAAATTACTCTACATAAAAATAAGTATTTCATCGGTAAAAAAAATTCAATATACTATTTTGTATATATAAAAATTAATATCATGATAATTTACTTTTATATATATTTTTATCAGTCATTAATCTACATGCATTATTATTAATACTACCTTTGTTCCTTTTATATAGATATAATAGTATATATCATCGACATATTTTTGCGGGTGATTGAAGTGAGTTAGAAAGACCATTTTAATATATTTAATCAATTTAGTTATACATATAATATTTATAATAGTAGGGATGATAATCATAGAGTAATTTTTCTATTTATATTTTACTTGCATAAAAAAATTGAATTATATTTTGGTATATGTATTATGTAAAAAATAATTTATTTTGTATGCCATTTTTAAAAAAAAGATAATAAAAATTATATTTTATTAAAAATATTATTTGCATAAATATACTAAAATAATAACATCTATCATTTTAAATATACTAATCGAGTTAGCATTAGTTTGTATTAAAAAAAAAAATAATACCCGTGCGCGAAGCGCGGGTGAAAAATCTAGTGAATAAATAAATGATGAAGATACATCAATTGAGTGAGTGCTGTAGATAATTTTTGAGAAAGCATTCTTAGAAAGCTAGCATTAGTAATAAACTTACAAATCAAATTTTCAAATAGCTATATTATTTTAATCTTTTCATTCTATGAGTTAAATGTATTTTAATATACTTCCTCCGTTCCTTTTTATTTGATACGGTAGGAGTTTTGTTACTGTTCATTTAGTAACTTTGATTCGATTTTTTAATACAGCTATATAAGACAAAAAATAGTCAAGTGAGATCTTGTTAGATTCGTCTAATCGCATAGATTTAGAATATCAAAGTTTCATAATTTTGACTTGTACACAATTTGAGTTATTGAAGATTGAAAATGTGTATTGGATTGCGTGAAATGTGGGTCCGTGGCAATTAAAAATGAACGGAGGAAGTATATTTCAGTATTGTTTCTAGTAAATATTTGTGTACTTTAATTATTTTACCCTTTAATATAGTATCAGATATTGTTTTCAGAATTATTATGATTTATCAATATAAACTACTTATTTGTTTAAAACCATATACTTCCTCCCTTTTTTAAAATTGTAACGTTTCTCATTTGTACGTATGCCGATGTACATTTTCAACGATTAATAACTCAAATTCAGTATAAGTAAAAAATTTAAAAATTTAATATTTAAAAACTCTAATATAAGACGAATCCAACAAGATCTTACCTGGTGATATTTTGTCTTCTATAACTATCACAAAAATAGAAGTGAATGTGCTACAATGAACAGTAAAAAATCAAAACATTATACTTAAAAAAACAGAGGGGTACTATACTGTAGTGAATATTTATTGTTTTCTAAACAAGAGTGCAATTGGAAAATTAAATTAAAATTTTCATTAGATAATACGTAAATAAAATGACAATTGAAATACTCCAATGAAACGTGTAACCATTCAATTATCTTATTCTTCTAAAAATTCATATTATCTTACTCCATAATTTTGCTTGTATTTACATTATGTTATTTTATTTTATTTTTTTGTTAGACAGCCTTCGAAGAGGCTAGGATACATTATGTTATTTTTGTAACTTTTTTCTTGCAAAGCAGTCAGAGAAGGCTAGATAAAAAGAGAAAAAAAGTACAAGTCGAATAAAGAGCTTAATCAAACTACTGGTGAGGGAACCAGGTCCCTGCGGCATCAGCAGCAAGCAACGGCAGCACAGGATTCGGGGGAAACGCCCATGTCGTGAAAAATTGTTCGTCATCTGCACCTATATTGGCCAAGCAATCTGCCACAGCGTTGTCTTCCCTCATCCGATGTTCAAAGTGGCAAGTGTGGAACTTCTGTCGAAGCTCATGAATGGAATTCAATTGGGGAGCGAGCCAATGCAAATTACCAGGTGAAGACTTAAGAAGCTGAAGAGCCGCCTTTGAATCACAACAACACAGGATGTCAGCAACACCCTTAGCCCGGGCCAATCTCAAGCCATACAAAATACCAGAGATTTCTGCCTGTAGTACTGATATATGCCCCAAATACCCTGAGACACCGCCTAACCATTCTCCCGAGCAGTCCCTAAGCACCGCCCCAAACCCGACCCTGCCTTGGTGAGCCAAGTAGGAGCCATCCGTATGCAAGAAGGTACCCGTCCACGTCCCCATGTTCCAACAGATTAATTGGAGATGCAAGCAAACAGATCGGGCATGTGACAAACGTCTGTCCAGAAGTGCACCATAGGATGTGATGCCTCGGCTGATGGTGTGGGCAGAAGCCGCGGTCCCACGAAATATCCGTGTATTACACTCACACCATATAGACCATACTCCCGCAATAAAACTGCTACCATAGACCGTATACATACCCTTCAACCAATGTCGAATCTCCTGTCTAGGAATAGAGCGAAGGTCCGCTGGTATCTGGACATGAAGGGAGCTCCAAACAAATGATGCCCAAGGACAGAGGAACAGACAGTGAATCCAGTCCTCCACTTCCACACCACAGATACCACACAGGGGAAAGGCAGCGATATGTCTATGGTGGCGAAGCGCATTGCATGGGACAGCAACATGCGAGATCAACCAAAGCAAAAAACCGACTTTCTCGGGCAGAGAAGAAGCCCACATCCTGGACCATCCATACTCCTCTGGCAAGGAGTTGACAATAAATGAGTAACCGAATTTGGCGGTGTAGGAGCCATTACTATTAAACTTCCATCTCCATCCTTTCCTGCAAGCCGCATGCAGATGGGGAGGATGATCCTTTAAAATGCTATCTCGGAGGGCATCAGGCAGAATAGTGTAGAGCCCAGACAAATTCAAATGATGGTTCTGTACAACATCAATGATCCGAAGGTCCAGATCCCGTGTTTCAATGAAAGGGACTTGTGGCCCTAGAGCTCGATTGTGGTGCCACGGATCAAACCAGAGGGAGAAGTGACCGTCCCCAATTTGGAAGGATAAGCCCTCAGCCAACCAACTAAAAGCTTTGCAGATGCTACGCCAAGTAAATGAACCAGCCATGGCAAGGTAGAATGCATTATCCCAGTAGGGCAATACTTGAGTACCAGCTCCTTCACCCACAACTTAGGCCGATTAAGTACTAGGTCACCCACCAACTTACCAAGGAGCGCAACATTTGCATGGCGAGCTTTACGGAACCCCAGTCCGCCCCTTGCTTTAGGAATCGCCATTCGGTCCCAAGCGACAAGATGCAGACCCTTCCCTAGGTGATTTTTCCAGACAAATCTACACACCCATTGATCAATCTTCGAGCAGACGGAAGAAGGCAGCCAGTCGACCTGCATACAGTAGGACGGTATGGTGGACAAGACATGCCGGGCAAGGGTCATCCTCCCCGCTTTATTGAGTAATCGCATAGCCCAACAAGTCATTCGGGTATCAATCTTTTCTAAGAGAAAATTATATGTATCAGCGGCAACACGTCCTTGGTGTATTGGAAAGCCAAGATATGTACCTAAATGATCAGTGAAAGGGATTGCCACAGCCTGTCTGAACCTGTTTTTGACCTCTTCCGCAAGCCCAGGAGCCGAAAGCCCTGGATTTGGCCAGATTGATATTCAGTCCCGATTTGCTAGCAATCTGCCTCAAGGTGGCTGAAAGACAATCAATACTCGAACCCTCACCCAATGTGCCTAAGATCAAGTCATCAGCAAATAAGAGAAGATAGATTCCCTTTCCCCCTGCCGACAACCTCACATGAAGCCAGCGGCCCAGTTGAACTTCAGAATCAATTTTAATATATAACCTCTCCATTACAATATTAAAGAGGCAGGGGACAAAGGATCCCCCTGCCAAAGACCTCGCTGGGGTTGGAAGGCCTCCAAGGGTTCTCCATCCCATAGAATAGCAAAGGTCGGAGAGACCACGACGTCATAATAATAGTCCTCATGGAGATCGGAAGCCCCATCTCAGAGAGACATTCATCAAGAAAGGACCACCGCACATGGTCATAGGCTTTCTCTAGATCAATTTTCACAAGAATGGCCTTAGAGTGCTTACCTGCCCGACTGGCGGAATATACCATTTCCTGAAGGAGGATGGCGTTGTCCACAGTCCCGCGCCAGGAAGGAAGGCCGACTGAAGGGGAGAGATGTATGATTCCAGCATAGGCCGCAACCGGTTAACCACGACTTTGGATACAAATTTATAGACCACATTACACAAGGTAATAGGCCGAAAATGTCGGACATTGTGAGGAACGGAAACCTTTGGTATCAAACAAATAAAGGCTCTAGCCAGATCCGGTTCAAGTTCCCCTCTCTCAAAGGCCTTGCGTACAAGGCCTATGACATCCTGGCCAACAACATCCCAATACTTTTTATAGAACTCAGCTTGAAAACCATCCGGTCCCGGGGCAGATAGAGGCTTAAACTGTCGCAATGCCAAATTCACGTCCTCATCCGTCACAGCCCCCCATCCACTTGACATCACAGTTCCTCAATAGATCTCAAGGGAGGTAGATCAGCAACCGAGCTATCCACTGGCGAGTCTGTAAACAGGCGGACATAAAAGTCCCGAACAGAATTCTTGAGAATATGTGGGTCCGTGCACCATGAGCCATCCTCTAACTCAAGCCCAGTGATCTTATTGCGATGGTGACGAAACTTCGCTTGCGTATGAAAGTACTTCGTGTTACGATCACCGAGCCGAACCCAATCCTCTCTTGCTCTTTGATACCAAAACAATTCTTCCTGATCATAAACTTCCTGCAGCTGAGATTGGAGATTACGCTCGAGGATGATTAAGCGACAGGTGTCAATACACCCAAGCGCCCTGTCAATACCCCTAAGGCGCCTCAGCAATTTTTTTTTTTTTTCTTATTCCAGAGCCAACCAAGATTATTAGGAGAAGAAAGAAGCGATGCCTGCATCACTGCATGACCTTCTCCAATCTAGCAGACAACCCTTCATTCGTCTCACACCAAGCTGCCTCTACAACCTGATGATACTCAGGCTTTGTACTCCAAAACGCTTCCCACCGAAAGGGGCGAGAGACCCGTCTAACCACATATACGCCACAAGCAATAAGTAGGGGGTATGATCTGATCTCGTTCGTGGCAAGACATTCACACTGCCATTGGGGAAAAGATCAATCCAAGACATGGAAGCTAACCCCCGGTCCAGCATCTTCTTTATGAACTGTGTCTGATTGGCTGACCGATACCAGGTGAATAAAGATCATTCTGTTCGAACCTGATAAAGACCACAATCCAAAATAGTCGACTGGAACTCATCCACCCGAGACTGGAGAAAAACACCCCTCACAACCTCTGAAGGCGCAAGGATCTCATTCCAATCGCCTGTCAGAAGCCAAGGAAGTGATACCCTGGCCCCCAATTCAATCAAATATTTCCAATCTGCGCTCCTCCTCGGATAATGTGGCGAGGCATAAACTGCTGTGCAGAGCCAAGAAACCTCCCCTCCAGACACCAAAAGGGTAACAAAATGATCATGGGAATCATACACAGACACCCCAATATCCGAACCCAACCGCCTAAGCAGCCATATGCCACCCGCATGCCCATTGGACTCTTGAATGTGGATAGGGTAATATCCCAGTCGAAACATAAAGTTGCGAACCCGATCATAAGGCCCCTGTGGCTCCAGAATAAAAGCCAAATCCGGTTGGTGATACCTCACATAATCAGAAAACACCCTCTTCCTTCAAGGCCCCATAAAACCACAAGAATTCCAGAAAAAATAGTGAAATTATTAAATTCAGACAAATAAATAAGGATGGAAAATAGTAACCTGTCGTCCATACTCCCATCTCATCCATCGACAGTGCCCATGGCAACATCTCCATCCCCACCCTCGGCCCTCAGATCCGCATCCTCCAGCGCCACCGCGGAAGAGCCAACCACAACCTCCATAGCACAAGCGGCGGGGGGGCCACTCGGCCCCTCAATTGCTCGCACCTTCCCTGCTTTTCCCTCGAAAGGCACCATCCCTGTTATTTTATTAATATTATAAAATAACTTGTAATAATATATAATATTCTATATAAAATTGAATTTTATAATAATAATTCCTTATAAAATTGAAAAAATTCCTTATTATTATTATTATTATTATTATTAGAAAAGTCTAATTGTTTTTTATGAATCCTTAAACTAGTTCACGCAAAGCATGAATTATTATTAGTGAAGGCGTTTCCAGTCTCTCGAGTCTCGAGCACGGTCGAATACTTGAATCAGACTTTTCATTGTTGATTCGGACAGAATCAAGCTTACAGTTTTATTATGGGGATGTTTGAGAGTCAGCGAATCCGCTAGCAGATAGTAGATTCGAAGAGAGAATTATGAGAAATATGCTGATTGAATCCGTTACATGCTCTAAATATACCGGCTTCCAAACACCCCTATGTGGTAATTAACATTTGGCCAAAGTCTTGGTCCAATTTTAAAAATAGGACGGGGCGACTTCTTTACGCTTGTCAAAAAAGGAAAAAAAGAAATAAAAAATAATAGTAATAAAAAATAACAGGATAGCGCTAAAATACGCCTGATGGGCGCAGGATATATAATCCTGCGCACACGTAGTTGCAGCGGAACAAGGTGGACGAAGACAGCAAGACGAGGGAGAAAAGCCAAGGAGCCGAGTCAGACTCAGGTGGCCACCATCACCATTCACCACACGACCTACCGAGTCAAGAATCCGAAACCCAGTTGCACTATGAGTAGTAGTAATGAGTATCCCCCACCCCCCAAAGGCAGGGCTAAACCCAAAACGTACACATTCATACAGGCAGGCGTGAAAAAAATGGAGGAGAAATTCCAACTCCTCTTTACCCAATCACATTCAGCTGCACCACAAGCACACCCCTTTCTATCTATATTCCATTTGGGCATTTCCCTAACCCTAACAACAAAACCAACCCCTTCTTTTTCATCCCCCTCCCACCGCCTCATTATTCTTCTTCCCTCCCTCCATTCTCTATTTTTTCTTCTCTCGTTTCGTCTCCCTACCGCTCGCCTTCGCTCTTTGCTTATTCCTCCTCCTCATCGCCAGGTAATTGATTGTTTGCTGTCTAATTACGCGCGTTAATTGTGGTGGGTGTGGGGAAAACTCGATGAATTCGTACTGAATTTTGGTTTTTTTTTTGGGAGATGGGGTCAGGGGTGATCGCGCCACATGACGGCTGATGCTTTTCGATTTTGTTTTTGTTTTTGTTTATGATTTGATTTATTGTGTTAATTGCGGGATGTGGTTGGAATTCGGAAATGTGTTTAATTGGGTTTTTGTTAATTTGAGTTTTGCGTGTTTCCCTTTGAGATCTTCTTTTGAGTATTAGGAAATATCAATTTGCTGTTACTTGTTACTGCATTCATTCGGCCAATTCATTCAATTTTTAGTGTGCATTTATCTTGTGTGACATGTTTGGATTCGTTTATTTTGCCGTTGATTTGCTTGTTGAATTGGTCCCCTGAATTGCCTTCTTGTGCTTACTAATATGTTGCTGGTTGTGCTTATGGATTTGTTTTGTTTGGGGGGGGGGGGGGGGGGGGAGTTGGGGTGTGCGCTTTGTGCACATCTATGTCCTAGACACTTAGCATTGATTTTCTTTCATTTCAAAATGTAATGGAGTACTGCTGTTGCAGGACGATTGATGAAGCATTTCAAAATCTGATTGGCACTATTGCAAGTAGATATTGGCATCAGGACTTTAGTTAAAAATGGATCAACCTCACGTTCCTCAGTTGGAGGGAATTGGAGTTACTACAAGGAAAAGGAGAAGCCAAACATTACGTCGACCTAGAGCCGAGGCACAGTCAAACCCCGATCAGTCCCCTAAGTCATCAACACCTGTTTCAGATGATATGAGTATTGCCTCAAGCGATGAGAACATGCCTGGTGGTAGTTCAGGGTTGAAGATATTCAATTTGAGCCAGTGTGTATCAAGATCCTTACCAGTGAGTGGATCTGACAGCAGATCAAATATGGTTCTAAGTAATGGTAAGAGTGAAGAAGCAGGAAGTGAGAATAACCTGAAAAAGGTTAAATTGAAGGTTGGTGGTGTAACACGCACAATTCAGACCAAATCCAATTCTACTGGCCCATCTGGCAGTGGTTCTTTGGTAAAGACTAATCAATCCTTTGATACTCAGCTTCAATTCATCTGCCTAAGTTTCTATGTTACTTATATGATTGTTATTCATCCGAATAAAGTTCAATTTCTTTTATTTTTTTGGTGTCATTTTTCAACTTTTTCTCTATCTGTGTGGTTCCTATTTATGAGTATATATATTCTTTGCCTAGTGCTCATACCTCGCATGGATATGTATTATCAGAATGAAACTATTATGAAAGATCTGAAAATTTAACTGATGTTGTTGTATTATCATATCATTTTGCTTTCGTATTTTACACTCAAAATTGTTATTCTCCTGATTTTCCGATGACGCAAAATGCAAATTATTTTAGTGGTACATAAGATGGAGTATTTATGTGGTCATGTCTCATGGTTCATTTATCAAGTGGAATTTTGTATTAGTTTGGTAAACAAATCACTGCATTCATGTCGGGCTTACATGTGCTTATTATCTCAGGAAAGTTCTGATGAATATCTTTCGCCGCGTCTGGATAAGAGAAGTGCCCTGCAGGGTATACCATGGAAAGAGTCCTCAAGTGGTTTCAGAATTGGGAGGGAGGATATAGGGAGGACATCAACAAGGAATGCCTTGGAGAAACAGGAAGAGAAGGCTGATTCTGTCCGTAAGAGCAAACGAATGCCTAAGAAACGTGTATTGGATGGGGAATTTGATGAAAATGATGAAGATGATGAGATCCGGTACTTGGAGAAACTAAAAACTACAAAGATGACAGGATATAAGGACTTGGAGGCTCAGTCCACTAGAAAACAGAAAGTGGTTAGGCATGACAATACAGAAAATGTTGGAAAGCAAAGGAGAGACACCAGAAAATCCAGATTTGTGGACACAGACTATGAGGAGGAGGAAGAATCAGTATCAGATGAGGAGCCAGAAGGGAAGAAGTCAAAAAAACTAAAGAAGGATGTGGCAGAGCTACCAACAGAAAGCAAGAGGGAAATGGGACTCACAACTCGGCAGCGAGCCCTTCTGAGCAAGGATTCTCCTGCAACTGGTGCCGGACAAATTGAGTTCCCAAATGGTTTACCGCCAGCTCCACCTCGAAGTCAGGATAAAAACCCTTACCTTTGTTATATTTGAATATCTTCAGAATATAAATTATTTGAGCTTGTCTATGTTAATGTTGATGGCACAGAGCAAAAGGAGAAATTGTCAGAAGTGGAGCAACAACTGAAGAAGGCAGAGGCTGCGGAGAGGCGCAAATTGCAAAATGAGAAAGCAGCCCGTGAATCAGAGGTTGGTTGCCTTCTTATCTGGCCTTTTTTCTTCTAGTTTATTTGATTTTTTTTTTTTTTCATGCTATGTGGAAACTAAACAAGTCACTATGCATTGTAGGCGGAGGCAATTAGGAAAATACTCGGTCAAGATTCTAGCAGGAAGAAGAGAGAAGAGAAAATGAAGAAGCGTCAGGAAGAGTTGGCAAAGGTAGTTTTCTGTCCTTGAAACAATGATGTTGGAAATTCATATATGAAAATCAGCAGTATCTATCATTATTCTAACAGGCTAACAAAATTAATGGAACAGGAAAAAACCACCAATGCTCAAATGCTCTCATCAAATACAATTAGGACAGTCATGGGACCTACTGGAACCACTGTAACTTTTCCACAAGAAATAGGCTTCCCTGAAATTTTTGACACCAAGCCTTACAGGTATCAATTGATTTATTCCCCAGTTCTCGGGGTCTCGTTGCAAACTTGAACTTGTACTCTCTTATGTTCTTTTGCCTGGTTGAACACTTGCACTTGGACTCAATGCAATAATCCAAAATTTTGATGGCTTTTGTTCAGTTATCCTCCTCCGCGTGAGAAGTGTGCTGGTCCCTTTTGTACCAATGCTTACAGGTACCGGGATTCCAAGTCGAAGCTTCCTCTGTGCAGTCTCCAGTGCTACAAGGCAATCACTGAGAAGATTCAGACAAAGGTCTGCTAGTATAGTGCTACCTCTCTTCAGTTTGTTTCAGTTACCTGCAAATTGTTGTGATGCAAGGTTACACATGGTTGTCTCCAAGTTTCCTTTCTGAGAAGGATGGAATATGGCCACCATAAGATCCTGAATGGCGGTGTTTCTGTCTATTAGAGTTATACTAGTAGTTGAGATCAAACTCTCTTGAGAAGTATTTGTATATTGATCAATACTCTGAGAGAGGCTTTCTTTCAGGCAATTTGAAGTTTGAACTTTGAACCATTCATCAATTGTTGAGACTGAATTGGACTTATACGATTATACCATTGTTGGAAACTGCTTAATGTGTCTGGTTTCTGTTCTCTGCTATTATTGTAAGAATGGCCTGTATGAATATAATCAAACTAGCATTCTTTGCACACTTGGGAGTGTGCAACTGCAAAATAAATTACGTATGAGTAAATTTTCTTTCAAAATTCAAGGATATATGATTATTGAATTAATAAAATTTATAACACCAAAATAGAGAGATAAATGCCGGTGGGTTACGAACAAAATAGTGAGTGATATTTGATTTGTCACTTGTGTGGGTTTTTCTACGGAATAATTGCCAAATAAGTCATTTTTCTTGTCATTTTTTCTAGATCCGTCATATTCGAATTTTTTACCCCTATTAGTCCGTTTCGTTTGCTAATTAAAATCAAATGCATCATGAACGCACTAATCCAAATTAATTAGAGATTTAATGAGAAAAATTGCCAAAATTCATTTTCTTTTCATTTTGTCCGAATTTGTCCTCTACAACCCTTGCAAATAATTGGCTCCAACTGTTGTGATAATTGCGTTAAATATAATATACTTTTGTGCATTATATTTTGTTATTTTTTTGTTTCTACAGTCTACATTATACTGTCACAACTACAAGTAAAATTTTTTCAATGCATATCATATTCGCATGTTAACAATCAAGAAAACTAATTAGATGCATTACATATTCACATTATAATGACATCAAATTCGAAATTACATATTTCAACGGCGTCTTCCTTCAAAACAAAAAAGAACATGTAACAATTGACACAACCAATGAGGGCTCAATGACAAACTAGTGGGGTCACCATCCAAGCAAAAAAGGATTTGAGTATGGAAATTGTCAATGTGAATGAGGCATTTCAGAGAGCGGATGAATTTCTGGAGCACACAAATTTTGAACTAAATGAATTAGGCAGAGATTGGAAATTTACTTGCTTGGAGTTAATTATTGCCATTTTTTGTATTATTGATATGAAGTATCATTTCCAACGTCTTGATATGCCATCCGGATTCCAACATGGTTGATTTTTTTTTTTTCTAAGAAGGAGGCTGTGATTAGTAAAAGTGGTAATGAGTAAGATTAGTGTCATTGCTTTGCCATCCATTTTTATTTTGAAGAAAGGCGCCGATGAAATATTTATTTTCGAACCCAATGTTCGATGATATTGTAATGAGAGTATGGGATGCATAATTAGGTTTCTTCATGTTTGACATGCGAATACGATGTGCATTGAAAACATCTTACTTGTAGTTGTGACGGTATAATATAGACTGCAGAAACAGAAAAAAGAACAAAATATAATACACAAAAGTAGATTATATTTAATGCAATGATAACAAAAAGTTGGAGCCAATTATTTGCAAGGGTTGTAGAGGATGGATTTGGACAAAATGACAAGAAAATGAATATTTTTTGCAATTTTTCTGATTAAATATCTAATTGACTTGGATTAGTGAGTTTAGGACGGATTTGGTTTTAATTAGCAAACGAAGCGGATTAATAGGGGCCAAAAATTTGAATAGGACAGATCCAGAAAAAATATAAAAAAAGGACTTATTTGGCAATTATTCCATTTTTCTATCTTTTGACCACCAGAGTCAATCATTTAAAAAATAAAACAAAAAAATCAAAATAGAAAATAATGATATACTTCCTCCGTCATTTAATGATGTTAACATTTCATATTTTCACGCAATGCAGTGTAAATGTTTACGATTAATATCTCAAATTATATAAAAGTAAAAATTATAAAAGTTTAATATTCTAAAATTATGTGATTAGACGAATCTGAAAACATCTCACTTTATTAAATTTTATCTTATATAACTGTATTAAATTTTATCATACTCAATGAATAGTATTTACGTACGTTTGTAAAATTAGGAAGTGAGGAAGGAAAGAGAGAAATTGATAACGATTGTGATTTTAGCATAGTCCAGAGCCCCAAACCCAAAAGCCCACAAGGCCAAAATCCAAATTCTGGGTAAAAAAAAAATCTGCTGCACTTCTTCGAGTACACGCCACTATCTCTTCTTCACTCAGTCGCCACTCCGTCGTCACTTGGATAAGCCCGCCGGTCACTCTTTCTTCCGCCCCGCATCTTTCCGAAATGGCGCATTCATGCGTCTCCTCTTCTCTTAGATTTAATTCATCTTCACTTTCCCTCTATCCCTCAAACCCTACCTCTTCTTGCAAATCCGTTTCCCTCCCGTTCCATCCCCTTTCCTCCAGCTCTGAATTTTCACGCAAATTGAGAAAGTTCAGTACCCGGAGCTCGTCCCTGTCCGTGAAGGCCGTCTACGCTCCACAGTTTTATCCTCCGGAGAAGAACTCGCGCGAGGGTCTTTGGTCGATTAGGTAAGCGAAATTTGTGCAGAATTATGGCTTTTTATGTATGAAATGTTAGGTTTTTCATCAAGTGCAACTTCACTTTGAAATTCACTACTTGTTTGTGGTGACTGTTTTAGCTTGTTTCCCTGAAATCTGATCGATATTATTCCTCATAGACCACTTCGATGATGCGTAAACTAAAGCTAAACTTTTCAATTAATATAAATCTTTGAACGAAATGTTCTGCAAAGCTCGCTTTTGATTTTTGAACTTTAGCCACGCAGACTGAAAATGTTTGCACCCGGGATGTGATGTTGATGGTCTGTAGTCCATAGATTATGCAGGAGGAAAAAAACGACAGTTTGATTGTAAACTCTATTGTTTTGCTTGTTTTTCAGGGATGATTTGCAAATTCCATCCTCACCATACTTTCCAGCTTATGCCCAAGGACCACAGGGTCCGCCTCCTATGGTGCAGGAACGCTTTATGAGTGTTATCAGCCAGCTTTTCCAATATGTGAGGGAATGTTTGTTTTGTTTGAACTGATTGTTGGGTTATTGGTCTCTCTTTGTTGATTTTATTGATGGAATTGATTCATTCCTCAGAGGATCATACGGTGTGGCGGTGCTGTAGATGATGATATGGCGAACATTATTGTTGCTCAGTTGCTCTATCTTGATGCTGTGGATCCCACGAAGGTCCCCTCCTCCCTCCTCTCTCATACACACACACACACACGCAAACAATATGCATTCTTATTTCATTGTAAGTTTCAGTTTAGAAGAGTTCCATGGGTTATTCCTGTGTGGATCAAGAATTTATATACATTTTAGCCAAAGATTCATAGTTATCTTGTGCCAACCATGTCCATTTGCATCTTGACTTGACCACACCAATTTTACAAGATCTTAGTTCTGCGGATATATCAGGTTTACAGTGTTTCTGCGATGACATATTGACATGCATGTTTTTCCTTTATGCCTCGTAACAACATATAAGGTGTGACCTTTTGCCTCATATTTTCGAACAATGTTCTGAAAATGGCCCAAAGACATTGATGATTGTGATAGTTTTTTACCTTTTATAATCAAGTGTTGAGTGGAATTACAATGGCATTTTGAATCTTAAAGTTGGCACCTCTCATGCCTGCAAATAAATTGAACATTCTCTTCTCATGTGCCCAAGAAAAGGCTAAAAGCATATGATATCTATGGAATGGAACTTTGCTGAATATATATCATTACATCAGTGATTAGTTTATGCTGTACTGATCAGCATGTGTGTAATTGAACCAGGATATAGTCATGTATGTGAACTCTCCAGGTGGATCAGTTACTGCTGGTGAGCATATTCTTCTCTATGTTTTTTGTGGTTGATGATGGTTGATGACACTTCAAAATCTTATTTCCCTCTCGTTTCTTCAGGTATGGCTATATTCGACACAATGAGACATATTAGGCCTGATGTTTCAACTGTGTGTGTTGGACTGGCTGCTAGGTGAGCATAGACTTTTGATTGGATATCTAACTGCCATTTTCCCGTTTCTGAAAACAAAAATTTAATTATTTTCTTTTCCTAATAATTACTCCTACCTCATATTTCAATTACTTTTAATGCATAATGCATTTGAAGTTTATAAAAACTGAAAGGCAAACATCGCCAATCTGGTTTGTACTTTTTCTATCACGTAAAGATTATTGATCATGTCCTAATATATTGGAGTATTATGCTGCATATTGCATAAACTGATAAAAGCGAAACTTGATGTTGTGATTGGCAGTTTTCCATTCTTTCACTGTGATTGGCCATTTTGCATTCTTTCATTTGTATGTTATATTATTCAACGATTCTATGTGAATGAAGCTGACTCTATCTTCAATATTCATGTACATTATCCAACGATTCTATGTGAATGAAGCTGACTCTATCTTCAATATTCATGTACAGTATGGGTGCTTTTATATTGAGTGCTGGCACTAAAGGTTTGTAATTTAATCTCTGATGACAAATTTGATATTCTAGTTGTCTTGCTCTGTAAGTAAATAGCTGTTTCTTTTGTGATTACTAAAGGAAAAAGATACAGCCTTCCAAATTCACGGATAATGATTCATCAACCGCTTGGTGGGGCACAAGGTGGTCAAACGGACATTGATATTCAGGTAAGTTGTACCCATAATGATTGATGCATGGCATTTAGGCTGTGAGTAAGTAATACAAATGATGTTCTTAGATTTGGCGAACATTGCCTTGGGCTGCAGTTATTTGGGAATAATTGAAAACATATGTTAGCCTGGTTTTACAAGCCAGCTTCTTGAATCCATCCGCCGTGTTGAGTTAATTATGAACATACCCGCGGTTTCAAGAACTCTGTTATATAGATTGTGTGTATGTGTACACACGCTCAGAGATATATCATGAGGTTTTGCCCCGTTGAAGGAGAAACAAACATATTTGTGGAATATGCATTTCTCGAGTGATTAGATGTATTTGCAGCAATTTCATTCATGTTCTAAAATTGACACGTCTTTCTTGTGACGGTCTATGTTGTCTGTCTTGTTTCTCAGGCTAATGAGATGTTGCACCACAAAGCAAATCTGAATGGTTATTTGGCCTACCACACTGGTCAGAGCCTGGAGAAGATCAACCAAGACACCGATCGCGATTTCTTCATGAGTGCTAAAGAAGCCAAAGAGTATGGACTGATCGATGGTGTTATCTTGAATCCTCTTAAAGCCTTGCAACCACTTGCAGCTGCAGCAGAACAATAATAATCCATGGCTTTTACCATTCAGTGTTCTTCATAGTTCTGCCTGTCCTCAGTTACAGCAATCCATTTGTACCGCATTTGTTTTTCGTTTCAGATTTTGATTCGATTAATATAATCTTTATATGTTGTGCACATCTAATTGCGATTCTGAAGTGTATCAGCACATCTTATTTTATTTTCCTGGGAGAACAGGATGAGTTGACTATCCAACATGCTCATTTTTGCTGTTTTCAGTCTTGAAATGACCGGCAGCTAGTAGTGTGTGTTTCGGCCTTTCGGGATAACATTGTAGCAGGTTTTCACTGAAGATTGTAAACTTGACGACTTTTTTCTTGGGAAGTGTAGTAACTATTGTACCAATTTCCACTTCCCACCAACAAAAAGAAATGGAAAGTGAATCCTGTGGTGTTACAATTCCTACTAAAGCCTTAACTTCTTGTATCGAATCTGAGTAGAGTTGTCTGTTTTTCACGTGCATCTAGGTGAATATACAAACTAAAAATGTGAAAGTTGAGCCAACAACGAATGCCAATGGCTACTAGGGTTTCTTCATATCCACAAACTGAAGATCTGGTCTGAATACATTATACAAACAAACACACTTGTTGTATTAACAAGGGAAAAGTAAGCGTGCACTTAAAACCAGAGTGAATCAGATCAAGACGGGTTTGCAATCACCCTTTCCCCACAGAAACTGTTCCTCATAAAAGCTGTGAAAAACGACGACGTCGGCAGTTCCTCAAGCTCATCATAGAAGTCATTTTCCTCCTGTTTCAGCATTTCCATTTGTCCTCCTCCAGAAAACGATGATTTCTGATCCTCACCACCGGGAAGCAGACCCTGTACTTCCATCTTCTCTTGGAAATCACAAGGGTTTTCTTCCTGATGATTAGCAGTGCTGGAATTGAATGGATACTCTGAATATGGTAAGGAATCTTCCACATTCCCTGCTGGGGGGGTACTGTCCTCAGGCGTCAGTACTGTTTCTGCTTCTGGTTGTTCACTTTCATGTTCTTGTTCTTGTTCTTGTGGAAGTGTGGGTTGGGTAGGAGTTGGATCAATCTCCTTTTGGTCTTGTTCCAGTATTGGGGAGAAATCAGGGGCAGGATGATTGTGGGTACAAGTGTAGGTGATGATGAGCATTGAGGCATCCATTTTGCTTCTTTCCACTTGTTTCTTGGCCGAGCAGCCCTTTGATGTGCTGCATCTGTAGTACCCCCTGCAATGCATTTCTAGTATACATTATAATCTTCCCTCAATAAACCTAGGCATTTCCAATTCCTCAATTTTTAATTTTTTTTTTTAGTTTTTTTTTTTTTAAAAAAAGACCTTGGGTAGGGAGACCCTTTGATGGGCTTTTGGCCATATTTTCTCCATGACCAACAATCATCAGGAGGGCCTTCATGTTTCCTCTGCTTTCTATCATTCTCTTTTATTTTCACAGTCACCACAACCTTCTCAACCATCTTCCTGCACACAATCAAGTAAACAGGTTTTTTTTTTTTTTTTTTCAAACACAATATTGTCAAGATAATGATGATTACATTCACAGGCAAAAGAGAACATACAACAAAGAACTAGACCTTTTCTTGGAAGCATGTTTCTCTGTTTCTGAAATACTATTAGGTTCCTCTATTTCCTGCATGACTAAATTCTCCTCAACTGTGACTGCAAATCTCAAGGGGCAAGATTCATCCCAGAAACAGATATTTCACCAAAGATTATGGAGTAGCTGAAGCAATAAAGAGAGAGCAAATATGGATAAAGAAAATCAGACAGAAAATTGATTATGAGAGAGGAGGTCAGGGAGAGAGAAATAAATACTCCACTACTAGTATAAGATAAAGATCCCAGAGGTAAATGACAGAGCCCACAGGTTCCCCTCTTCTCCTTTCACTCAATAAATATAAACATCACCACAATCCACAGTGCACACACACACAACTATACCTGTTAACCCAACAAAATTTATATTATAGCCCATCCAAATTTACATGACCCAGTCCGTGAAAATATATCCAGAGGCCCAGTCCGTGAAAATATATCCGGAAGAGAAGACGCGTCTTCATGTCAGTAAAAATATATCCGGAGGCCCAGTCCGTGAAAATATATCCGGAAGAAAGAACACACTTCCAAAAGGCCCAATCTATTTTTCTTGGCACGGTCCAATTCAAGATTTATCCGGATAATAACCAGAGCTTGCCAATCAAAGCCATCCGCGTGCTTCATGCCACCCCTGAAGTCAAGCCTCCTATGCTGCACGCCTCTCTACAGGAGACCTCACGCCTCTCTACAGGAGGCCTCCCGCGGCTCTACAGGAGGCATCACGCCTCTCCACAGGAGGCCTCCCGTGGCTCTACAGAAGGAGGCTTCCTCCTATAAAAGGAGGAAGGGAGGCACTCAAGAGACCACCCCCTCACACAACTCCTTCAAGAGGATTTACTCTGCATTTCCATTCTGCACTTGTTTCATTCTGCATTTCAATTCCTGCTTTTATTCCTGCAAATTTTCCATTCCTTTACAGCTTTCTTATTTTCGTGTATTTTCCTTCTGCAATTCTTGTAATCTTTTTTGATACTCATCAATCAAAAAAGAGGTTTCTCCCTCAAAGAAATTCTCGGTTAACAAATTGGCACGCCCAGTGGGACCCGAAGTGGAAACCATATCCGCTTGAAAGTGTATGCAACTCAGATCCGGACGAATAGTAAGGGACTTAACACAAAAATTTGGAGAAATGTCGCTGCCTGAAGAAACTCCAGTAAGAACACCAGAGAACGTCGATGATACAGCGACTACCTCTCAACCACCGCAGGGGATAATGCAGGTCCCAACTTTTTCGGAACAAATACGGCTATCGATGAATGAATCGATGGCTGAATTCATGCCTCTATTAACAAGGCACCTTATGGATGTATTGCGGCCTGCCATGGCCGATTAAACTGACAGGATATGTGGATCCCTGCATACTCCAGAGGGATATATCCATGGCATGAATGTGTCACCAAGTGTTACAGGACCGTATGGCGGTCTACAAAGGACTTGGGGGACTGGTCAGCCATCACTATCTGAGTTTGGAGCACCACCTCCTATGATGTATGCTCCATCAGGATACTTAATGGCATCTGTTCCGCCATTTGGAGTGGCGGCTTCCATCCCAGCCGCCGTGCATAATACTGGAGGAGGACACCTGCAACCTCAAGGCACCAACATACCTTTGGCTGCCTCCCCAGTGTCTCAGGCCGCCCAGGCGGCCTCCCCGTTGCAGGCCTCCTATCAGGCGGCCTCTCCATTACCTCATGCCTCCCCATTACATCAGGCCTCCTATCAGGCGGCCTCCCCATTGCTCCAGGCCTCCCATCATCAGGCCTCCCCATTCCATCAGGCCTCCTATCAGGCGGCCTCTCCATTGCATCAGGCCTCCCAACATCAGGCCTCCCCATTGCATCAGGCCTCCTATCAGGCGGCCTCTCCATTGCCTCAGGCCTCCCATCATCAGGCCTCCCCATTGCATCAGGCCTCCTATCAGGCGGCCTCTCCATTGCCTCAGGCCTCCCATCATCAGGCCTCCCCATTGCATCAGGCCTCCTATCAAGCGGCCTCCCCATTGCAGGCCTCCTATCAGGCGGCCTCCCCAGTGCCTCAGGCCGCCCAGGCGGCCTCCCCATTGCAGGCCGCCCAACATCAGGCCAGTCCACACTTGGCCACCCAGCAACAGGCCAGTCCACACTTGGCCGCCCAGTATCAGGCCTCCAGTTCACATCAGGCCGCTCTGCAACCTCAGGCCGCCAACCCATACCCGGCCGCCAACATAAGTCGTCCGGCCACCAACATGAGTCATCCGGCTGCCAACTTGGTCTCGACCGCCACCATGGTCCAGGCCGCCATACCTCAGGCCGCCACGGCTCATCCGGACGCCATATATCAACAAACTGCCATGCCTCCTGCACAAGCGCCTGTAGTGTCGCCCGAGTTATTAGCAGATATGATGCAACAACATTTCGGCATTCAATTAAGGCCGATGGAACGGCCCACTTATAGGAAACCATACCCGGATTGGGTAGACACCATGCACCCTTACCCTAAAGGCTTCAAAATGCCCGAGTTCACTACATTCTCGGGAGACGACGGCAAATCAACCGTAGAACACGTGGGCAGGTTTACTGCTCAGTGTGGGGAAGCAGCGGCCAACGACTGGCTGAAGTTAAGATTGTTCAGTTCCTCTTTAACTGGACCCGCATTTGTCTGGTTTGCATCCTTACGGCCAAATTCAATTCAAAATTGGGCCGATCTCGAACGAGCATTTCACGACAGATTTTATACACCTCTGTCGCAGGTTAGTCTTGCAGACCTCACTAACACCAAACAATTTGCCGATGAGACGGCAAGTTCTTTTATTAATAGATTACAACGCATTAAGGGCCGGTGTAGTATAGCAATACCCGATAAAGAAATAGCCAATATAGCAGTGGCTAATATGCTACCGAAATTGAGAGAACATTTAATTGTGCAGGATGCAACTGACCTTGCCCAGCTGGCCGAGAGAGCGGCCCGTGTGGAAAAATTCCTGAGGGAGCAGGAAGAGAAGCGTCCTATGCGTCGAGTCCATTTCGAGGAAATAAAACTCAGTGATGATGAGGACGAACCTGTAGAGGTGGCTGTTGCTGAGCTAGTACAGACAGCCAAACCACATACATGTGCTGCTCTCAAGCCGCCAAAACAAAGAGAGGCTAAGTATAAGCCTGAAGAAGACCTTTTTGACATGGGCAAAGCGGACCAAGTGTTCGATGCCCTACCCAAAGACGGTGTTATTAAGTTGCCTGAAGGGCAAAAATTACCAGCGGCCGAGGAAATTCGAGGCCGAGCATTTTGTAAGTGGCATAATTCGTATACTCATAGCATTACCAAATGCAGGAGTTTTAGAACGGCCATACAGAACAAAATAAAAGAGGGTCGTTTGAAAATTGCAGGTATGAAGGTGGATTTAGATCCTTTCCCTCAATTGCCAATTGGTGTTTCTGGACTCATCCCAAATCCAGAAGATGGTGGCTCCAGTAGCCAGAATAATAGAGGAAAGGAACACATTGAAATCGAAGAAGAGGATGTGGACTTATTATCTGATGAGTCCGATCATGAAAGAAAAGAGTTGTGCAGTAAACAACCAAAGTTTAAGAACATGTCGAAGGAGGACTTCAAGAAGGTCCTGGAAGCTGAGGAAAGAGAGCACCACAAGAAGAAGAACCCTCCTTTGAGGATTGAGATCTCTAAGCAGGCGGTGGAGATCCATGACAATGGAAAACACCAACCCATTGCTCGTGATTATAGGCATGGTGTACAGGTGGTTCCAACCTTAATGAGGCGACCAGAACATCCAGTTGAGATTGAAAGGTGGATGAAGAATAGGGCTCAGAACAAAGCCACCCACAAGGAGCCGCCACCCATGACCAGGAGTCAATTTAGGCGGGCTCAAAGACGATATGCCGAGGAAATACGGCAGTGGGAGGCACAAATTCATAAGTTGGAAACTTCCAGACCTCGGAAGCCAGTACAACCAACTTATTTCAAAGGAGAGACATCCCAACAGCAGAGACCCCTTCACGAGAAGACACACAGTAGGACGGTGGCAAGGGAACCTGATTCACCCATACCACCTCGTGAGGAAAGATTTTATGAGGCCTCAAGAAGACCACCTCAGGCGCCATCACCTTCCGCTAGGGAACCAATACTGGAGAGGAGGCAGCCACCGCCTTCCTCCGCCAGGAGGCCAGTGAGAGAAAGGTTACAACCACCATCACCTTCTACCACTAGGAGGCCAGTACAAGAAAGGCTGCAGTGGGTAGAACGAAAGCCTCAGCCGTCATCATCAACAAGACCTAAAGTAACCAAAGCTGGACTTCCTCAGACTATCACTTCATCATCAGCTTCTAATGACAAAGGGAAAGCGGTCGCCATAACCGAATCTGATGAAGGAGGAAACAAGGTCAAATCTGCGGGACAGAAGTTCATTGAGCAGCTGGACAAAATGGACATGACTCCTTCAAACATGGCTATGGCTAGTGTACTGATGAAATACATGGCGTATTTGGCGGCTCATGAAGCCGGTGAATTTGGAAGTGAACCACACAGTTTTGAAGGATTCACGGCCTATTGCAAAACTGTAGAAACCCAGAAGAAGTCGCAGACACAAGATGAAACAAAATCAACTAGTGAAGCACTTCAAGCGACCAATGAGGCATCACAAGTGAATTTTGGTGCTATTACACCTACAGAGGTGGAGGCCGCTGTGGAGGCCAATCTCGATAAGCCGAAAGTTGGGATTAACGCCCTAGGCATCGTGACCGATGAATACGGCACGATGGAAGACATGAATATTGACGAATGGTATGAAGATGATATGTGGGGTAATGTGAACCTCAATATTGATGAGGAGCCTCATTTTGAATTAGACGGCATGGATCTTGAAGATGAGGTTTTTTGGCAGAATTTGGACAAAGAACTTAAAGAAGCTGACGATAGGAAAGAAGGGCCAAATGATCCTTCTGTGCCTATACGGGTCTTTGGGCTGGCGGCCGATGAAGAGATAAGCGATACCGAATCCGAGATATGGGATGAGGAAGAGCCATCGTTCGCAAGGCTTATCGAAAGAGTGGATGAAATGATAGCCGAATTGTCCCATCCAACCAGGGATGCACCTCCCACGCAAGAACTTGGCGGTCGACATGATGCTTCAGAGGCCGTGGCACAGTTTGCCAAACCCAAAGTTGCCCAGACAAGGCAACTGAAACCCTTGTATGTTAAGGCTCACATTGATGGGCGTCCTGTGAGCAGGGTATTCGTTGATAATGGAGCAGCAGCCAATGTGATGCCGATGTCAACTTTGAGAAAGATAGGAAAAAGTGAAAGAGATCTGATCCCTACCAGGGTCAGAATGTGCAGCTTTGTAGGAGAAGCAACACAACCTGCCGGATTCATAACGGCGGACGTCACTATTGGATCCAAGACCATCAAAGTGGCCTTCTTCGTGGTGAAATCTAAGACGTGTTACTCAGCATTGCTTGGGCGCGACTGGATTCACATGGCGCAGTGTGTGCCATCCACCCTCCACCAACAGTTGTTAATTTGGGATGGTGACCAGATAGAATTGGTGGAGGCAGATCCTCAACCCTTTGCAGGACCGGACGCCAACAATGATGAGGCGATCTTCTACTTAGAAGACATTCAACCTGCATCAGCTTTAATTGGTATAAACATGGATCTGGAATCCATTGATGCTAGCTCGTCGCAAAGCTGCAAATTAAATATTAGTCCTACACCACAGAAGAAGATAAATAAATGTAATATATATAGTGAGTAGGGTCGTCTCCACAGGGAACTTGCTCAAAGAGTTTATGTTCAATCACTTGATTAATTATAAATTATATTTATATTTATAAAGATGGGGGGATTTGATTTCAATTAGACTAGTAAAAAGAAAATAAAAATTAAACAAGAATAAAAATAATTGCAAGGTAACAAGTGAGCTCTTTAGGATAATTAAAACTCTAGTTTAGGCATGAATTATGTATTGGATATGGAATTGATCATTGACATGCATTTAACTTAATTGGCTAATTGACTAAATTGGTTAAAGTTGGTCTACAAGCGTTTTCCAACCAATTTTTCCATACTTATTCGATGATTTAGGTACGACCATAAACCATTCCCCTAATCAAGTGTGAATACTAGGTACGACCATAGCATATCATGACTTGATAGCATTTAGCACAAGAAAAACCCAATTCGATTCAACACTAATCCTACGAGGTAGTGTTTAAAACCGATTTTAATCCCTCACTAGAGTATTCTTCCTCTAGTTTGCTACTTGATTGGAAAAATACACAATTACGGATGCACTTCCCAATCTAGCAATAAATTACTCAATCAACACGCGGCCGCTATATCAATCAAGCAATTCAAAACATAATAAATAGAGGAATTAAAAATACCCAATTCAATTAAGCATAAAAATATGTCAACAAAATAAGTCTCACAATTCCATATCCACACACAAATTCAAAGCCTAAACTAGATAAGAAAACTACTCACAATCCATCCAAAACATAACCAAATCCACACAATCCAACATGGTAATCAATTATAGAAATAGAACAAGAAAATCACCCACGAAGGATCGAATCCTTATTGCCCTTGGGATCCTCCAATTTTGTAAGTGCCAACAAAAATGGAGTCTCCTCTCTAGTGTGTCTCCAATGGTTGGAACCTCTTTTGGTGGAAAATTGGCCAATGTCTTGTGTTTTGTGGAATAATGGCCAATGTGTTGTGTGTTGTGTTTTGTGTTGTGTGTTTTTGCTCTTTGGTCTCCTCCTATTTATAGCAAAACAAGACCAATTTTTAATTCTTCTTTCTCCCTTTTTGCATGTTCATGTTAGTAGCCTCCTCAATTGCATCCAAAAGCCTCCCTCAATTGCATCCAAAAACATCAAAATCATGCCTTTGATTATTCTTTTGTAATTGATTCCCAAGGATTTGATGCCCAAAGATTTGATGCCAAAAAATCTGAAAATTGATGCCCAAATATTTAGATGCTTCAATTTAGCCCCAAGGATCTTTTTGCAAATTTTGATGCTTCACACATAGACCCCACAGCTGGGAATTGGACCTTAGGCGTGGGCACGCCCAACACTTCAAAATAGGCTGCCCAATGTTGGAAATTTTGCCACCTTTCCTACAAAACCAATGTCCCAAAAATCAATCCAATCAAGGCATTTTTATTGATTTTCTCAAACCATTTAAGTTGACATATGCATAAAAATATCATCAAATACAACATATATCAACTCCCCCATACCTAATCCATGCTTGTCCTCAAGCATATATCAAGACCAAATATCAAAAGTGCATGCCAAACCAAGTATCATTCAACCATGTCAAAGTTTCATCAAAATCAAGGTATGCAAAGCCAACTATCCTCACAAAATGGGAAAATATAATAAGAGATCACTCACCCTCAAGTGTTTAGGCTAGATTTCACTCAATACGCATAGAGAACTATCAATCCCATAGGCTTGCTATCAAATCACAGTAAATTCACATCTCAAATAAGAACATGATGCTCATAATCAAAGGGTCTTTATTAGGGTTGTAACGGGGCTAAGGTTGGGGTAGGAAAATATGGAATATGTAGGTTAAAAGGAATTTAGGAAATTGTCTAACCATCAAAACATGCTACGAATCATAAGTTGCACAAATTCTCTTTGACATTAATGATCATGCTGCTCTCAAAATAAAGAATTTCACTTGCAGCTAATACAAACATGTCTGCCTCTCTTTCTTTTTTTTTTTCTTTTCTTTTTTTTTTTTTTCTTTTTTTTTTGGTGGCTTTCAATAGCTTGGTACGTTTATGAGAGGAATTCCATTGTCTGAAAATTGCAGACAGAACTTCAACTCTTCGTTCATAACACTCCGGTTAGAGGAACACGTTCCAAACTATTTATTTCCACTGCCCTTGTTTTTTTTTTTTTTTTTTTTAGAGAGAGAGGTAGTACAATAACAAAATCACATGTCGAATACAAAAACTCAATCAACTCACATCAAGTGCAACCTTTAACCAATTTCACATGTAATGATACTTAAACAAATTTCCTCATGTTCCTAGGGTTCAAATGAGTGTATGGCCATAATCGAAGAAAAAGGTCTCAGGCTAATGGGTTAAACATGAACCAAGAAAAATGGATATATCATCAATAGGCTCAGAGTGGTTCACTAAAGGATAAACATGGGTCAAGGAAAAACAAGGCCAAAATGGGGTATTTCTAGTGCCCTTATCATTTTATTTGCATCAAGATTCAAAAATGAGAGTACAATCAACTATGTATAATCAAGCAAGTTCTAGAAAATCAAGTCTCATGCGTTTCACACAACAAGAAAATTTGAGCAAATATGTGATGAGTTTTTTTTTTTTTTATTTTTTTTTTATTTTTTTTATTTTTTTATTTTTTTTTTCATGGATATTTTTTTTTTTAAAAAAAAAGGCTCAAATTAAAAAAAAAAGGCTCAAATAGCTCACTTAGGGTTAAGTGATAGAAAACTAAGCATACCCCTCAATTAATTTGACTAAGAACATGGCAAACTCTACAAAATTCAAGCAATGCATATAAGACTTGGCAAGACAACGCAAGAGGATAAGCTAGGAAGTTCAAAAATCATATTCATGTGTAAGCATATCCTAAAAATCCCCCCACACCTAAATCATGCAATGTCCCTATTGCAAAATAAAGATGAAATTAAGAGGAGGAGATAAGAACTTCCCTGGATTAGGTGGAGGCGCCCGTGGGGCCTATTGTTTGGCCCGGAGGATCTCTAAAATAGAGTTCATCTTTGCTTCAATGCGAGCCTGGGAAGTTTGAATTTCGGTCTGAGATGCTTTCAAGGTGGCAACTTTGTTGGACCTTTCTTTGTTGGGGGTTTAGAAATCCCTTTTGAAGTAGGTGCCAGAGCCTTCTTTTTGGACCGGGAAGCCGGGGTGTTGTTTCTCCCCATTCGAAAATCCCTGCACTCAGAAAATACCAACAATGCCAAAACAAATATGCAATCTAATACATCTTGTCCAATGCTAAACCATGACCAAACAAATCTCAATTGATTCAGAATTTCCTTGATTCAATAATCCAACAAACCAACAAGCAACACGATTCCACAATTACCCAACTTATATTCCTCAATCAAATTGAATCCAATTATGCTATGTGCACAAACCTTAACAACACAGTGATAAGCAACAAACCCCAAATCAAATTTCCCAATTGTTAATCCAATTTCAACACTCACCACAGCAATTTTAACAATTCAGATTTGGAATTTTGACTATTGAAGAACTAGGGCACAAATTGAAAATAAACAAAAGGGGAAAAAGAAAACTCACAATCTCCCCTAGGGCACAGGGGCGGCGATCGGCTGGAGTTGGTGGAGGGCGGCTTATCCGGCGGCGCGTGGAGGTTGCAGCGAAGATGGAGGGGCGGTGGACGGTGGTTCGCGAGCGGAGGAAGTGCAGCGGCGCTGGGTGGCGGTGGCGCGGCCGCTCGCGAATCGGCGGCGGCGGCGAGATGCAGGCGAGAGAGGGACGGCGGCTGGGGCGACGAACGAAGCTAGGGTTCCGGCGACGACGAAGGGAGTGGCGGCGATGGAGGATGGCGACGGTGGCGCGCCGGACTGAAGACGAGAGAGACTGAGGGGCGGCGCGTGGTGGAGGTGTGAGGTGGACGCAGCGGTGGATCTCGGCAAGGGCGATGGGGCGGCTGGCGCTCGCCGTGGTCGCGCTGGCGAAGGGCGGCGCTGTCGGTGGTTGTGGAGGAGATGGCCGGAGCGAGATAGGGACGGCGGCTGGGAGCGAGAGAGAAAAGAGGAGGAGGGATGGCGGCGAGGGGTGGGATCTGACGGAGGGAGATGGGTGGCGCTCGCGAATCGGCGGTCGGAGGACGGCGGCGCAACGGGTGGCGAGAGGACGGAGGTGGGTGGTGGAATTTGGGGAAGAAGGAGAGACGAGGGACGGCGCTGCTGGGGTTGAGTGCGGCGGCGCTAGGCGGATCCGGCGGTGGTGAGGCGCTGACTGGGAGGAGAGAGAGGGTGGCGGCGCAGCGGTGGAACGGCGGCGGTGGCGGCCGGCGGGCGGCGGACGGCGGTGGGGAGGGAGGTTTCCGGGCGGTGGTGAGGGAAGAGAGAGAGAGAGAGAGAGAATGAGATTAGAGTTTTGGAATGATTTTTTTGCCTTATGTCATCTTCAATTTGCAGGCTATTTTTGTTCCTTATGTGTGCCCACGCCTAAGACTCCCATTTAGCCTGGTCTGGTGGACCTCCTTCCTTCCATTCCTATACCAGTGTAGATTGACTCCTTGGGCGTGCCCACGCCCAAGGCTTCAAATCATTCTGTTCATCCTCTTTTCACTTGAACCCAAATTCCAGTGTAATTTTACTCCTTATGCGTGCCCACGCACAAGGCTTCTAATTACTCTGTTTCTCCATCTCTCTTCCTTATGAATTCCAGAATGAATTTTGCTCTTAAGCATGCCCACGCACAACACCAATTTTTACTCTGCAACTCCAAAAGCTCCTGAAATCAACAATTGAAATCAAAAACCAAAGAAAACTTTATTAGACTCGAACTAAGACTCGAAAATTCAACAAAGCGAAATTTAAATATGAAACTTGGGTTGCCTCCCAAGAAGCGCCTTTCTTTTAGGTCTTTGGCTAGACGCAATGACGTCTTAATTCAATTAAGCTCATGGGATTCAACAAACTTGATTCCCTCCACTACTTGAGGTTGAAATCCTTCATAATATGGCTTAAGACGATGCCCATTCACCACAAACTTCTTCTCCGTGTGTAAACTTTGTATTTCCACTGCACCAAAAGATGTTATATTAGTCACCACAAATGGACCTATCCAACGAGAACGTAACTTACCCGGGAAGAGCTTGAGTCTAGAATTATAAAGTAAAACCTTTTGGCCCACCTTAAAATCTTTTCTCAAAATATTTTGGTCATGAAAATTCTTACTCTTCTCCTTGTAGATCATGGCATTGTCATAAGCATCGTTCCTAATCTCCTCCAACTCTTGCAATTGCAATTTTCTACTTTCTCCAGCTTCACTCAAACTCATGTTACATTGTTTAACAGCCCAAAATGCACGATGTTCAATTTCAACTGGTAAATGACATGGCTTACCAAAGACTAACCTATAGGGAGACATCCATATTGGAGTTTTGAATGCCGTTCGGTATGCCCACAATGCATCTCCCAACCTTAAGCTCCAATCCTTCCTATCCGGCCTCACCATTTTTTCAAGAATCCCCTTGATCTCTTTGTTGGAAACTTCAGCTTGCCCATTGGTTTGCGGGTGGTAAGAGGTTGAGACCTTGTGTAGAACACCATACCTGCGAAACAAAGCTGAAATAGTTTTGTTGCAAAAATGAGTACCCCGGTCACTGACAACCGCCTTAGGCATCCCAAAACGATTGAAAATGGATTTGAGGAAATCTGCAACAACCTTTGAATCATTAGTACGGGTGGCTTTTGCTTCCACCCATTTCGAAACATAGTCAACAGCAAGTATGATATATAAAAATCCATGAGAATTAGGAAATGGCCCCATAAAATCCATCCCCCAGACATCAAATATTTCAACAAACATCATTGGTGTTAGGGGCATTTGATCTCTAGCAGTTATATTTCCTACCCTTTGACACTTATCACACATTTTGCAAAACGAATATGCATCTTTAAATAAGGTAGGCCAATAAAAACCGCTATCCAATATCTTCCTTACGGTTCTTTGGGCACCAAAATGACCTCCACACTCCATGGAATGACAAAATTTAAGAATGGATTCATACTCACTTTCACTTACACACCGCCTTATCACTTGATCTTGGCAACGCTTCCACAGGTACGGGTCATCCCATATGTAATATCTAGCATCACTCTTAAGCTTATCCTTCTTTGCCTTTGTCCAACCAATAGGAAATTGATTAGTGACCAAATAATTAACTAAATCCGCATACCAAGGTGAAATGCTAGAAATTGAAAGCAATTGCTCATCCGGAAAATACTCCCTTAAAGATAATTTCTCTTGAGGTGTTGGGAGTCGACTGAGGTGGTCAGCCACAAGGTTCTCACTACCTTTCTTGTCTCGAATTTCCACATCAAATTCTTGTAGGAGTAAGACCCATCGAATGAGCCTTGGTTTGCTATCTTTCTTTGTCATAAGGTATCTTAGAGCTGCATGATCAGAAAAGACAATTACTTTAGTACCAAGCAAATAAGATCGAAATTTTTCAAGAGCAAATACAACAGCTAGGAGTTCTTTTTCAGTAGTGGAATAATTTAATTGGGCTCCATTTAGAGCTTTTGATGCATAGTAGATTGCCCAAGGAATTCTTCCACTTCTTTGTCCAAGCACAGCTCCAACTGCGGTGTCACTTGCATCACACATGATTTCGAAAGGAAGCTCCCAGTTTGGCGGCTGAATAACGGGGGGTGAAGTCAACAGCTCCTTAATCTTGTCAAAGGTCTTCTTGCATTGATCATCAAACTCAAATTGGATATCTTTTTGTAGCAACTTGAAAAGAGGAGCAGCCACCTTGGAGAAATCTTTGATGAAACGTCGATAAAATCCTGCATGTCCTAAAAAAGAACGAATATCCCTCACCGAAATGGGGTAGGGTAAAGCAGAAATAATATCGACCTTGGCCTTATCTACTTCTATCCCCTTAGATGACACTAAATGACCAAGGACTATCCCCTCTTCTACCATGAATTGACACTTCTCCCAATTTAACACCAACTTAGTGTCCTTGCATCTTTTCAAAATTAATTCCAAATTATCTAAGCAAGTGTCAAAATCAGTTCCATACACGCTAAAGTCATCCATGAACACTTCTATCCCCTTCCCCACATAATCAGAAAAAATACTTACCATGCACCTTTGAAAGGTGGCAGGGGCGTTGCAAAGTCCGAAAGGCATTCTCCTGTAGGCGAAGGTTCCAAATGGGCAAGTGAATGTGGTCTTCTCTTGGTCCTCAGGCGCAATGGCAATCTGAAAGTACCCTGAAAAGCCATCTAGGAAGCAATAATGTGACTTCCCTGCCAAACGCTCAACCATTTGATCAATAAAGGGTAGGGGAAAATGATCTTTCTTTGTTACAGAATTTAATTTACGGTAATCAATGCATTGTCTCCAACCTGTTTGCTTCCTTACAGGAATAAAATTTCCATCATGATCAGCTTCCACAGTAACTCCCGACTTCTTTGGAACCACATGAATGGGACTTACCCAGTTGCTATCTGAAATTGGGTAGATGATGTCTGCATCCAATAGTTTGAGGATCTCATTCTTCACCACTTCCATCATGGCCGGATTGAGTCTCCTTTGTGCTTGCCTTAAAGGTTTTGTATCTTCTTCAAGCGCAATCCTGTGAGTGCACAAGAAAGGGCTAATTCCTCTTATATCTGCTAATTGCCAACCAATAGCCTCTTTTTGTTCTCTCAACACACGAATCAACTTTTCCTCTTGTGTAGGAGATAGGGCAGCTGAGATAATTACTGGTAAGGTCTTTTCAGCTCCTAGGAATGTATATTTAAGAGTGGGTGGCAGTGGTTTCATCTCCAAGATTGGTGCCTGCACAACCGATGGCAAAAGACCATTGTCAGATTTCTTAAGTATGGAATTCACAATAGCATACCTTGATGGTTTTGGTTCTAGTGAGTGCAAAGCTTGAACCATCTCCTTTACAGCATCATCCACTGGTGTTTCATCCAAAGTATCGACTCGAAGGTTCTGTATAATTGCTGTCTCAAGGTCATCCTTCCCATTTAAATTAAAGACCTCCTGCACATTAGCATCAAGAACATCTATGCAACACAAAGCATTAGATTCGATTGGATATTTCATGGCATCAAAAATATTAAATTGGACTTTTTCACCTTCAAATTCCATGGAAAGAGTTCCAGTTTTTACATCAATTTTTGTTCTAGCTGTGCACATAAATGGTCTTCCAAGCAAAATAGGTGAAGGATTTGGTGAGTTTTCATCATGCATATCCAAAATATAGAAATCAACAGGAAATATTAATTCATTAACTTGAACTAGGACATCCTCTATAATCCCTTCAGGATATGCATTAGTCCTATCTGCTAATTGAATTATTATGCCCGTTTCTTTAAGTGGTCCAATGTTCAAAGAGTTAAAAATAGATCTAGGCATTACATTAATAGCAGCACCTAAATCTAACATAGCCCTTTTTACCTCCATTTTACCTATCTTGCATGGAATGACAAACATACCGGGATCTCCGCATTTTTGTGGAAGTTTCCTTTGAAGCATGGCGGATACACTTTCTCCCGCTATCACCTTCTCATCTCCTCTCAATTTTTGCTTGTTGGAACATAAGTCCTTTAGAAACTTTGCATATCGAGGGATTTGCTTGATTGCATCTAACAATGGAATGCTCAATTCCACTTTTTTAAACACCTCCATGATTTCCTTGTCCTTGTCTCCCTTTGAAGGCTTCACCAACCTATGAGGAAAAGGAGCAATATTAGATTTTGGAGTAATTGGTAAATTTAATTTTACCTCATCACTTGATTTTTGTGCTTCTTGCTCCATTTCTTTTTCAATTTCATCCTCTGCCTTTTCCTTTGAAACGATTGCCTTTGGACCTTCTAATTCCTTTCCACTTCGCAGCGTCATTGCACTAACATTTCCAGGATTAGCATGTGTTTGAGCAGGCAATTTTCCTTTTTCCCTTTGCTTCATATCACGCACCTCATTCACTACTTGGGACATTTGATCCTCCAAATTCTTTATACTTGTTCTAGTTTCCTGTTGAAATTGCAACATATTAGCTGCCATATTCTTAACTAGATCATGTAGAGAATTATCTGGGAAGGGAGCTTGTGGGGCTGCCCTTTGTTGTGGCGGCAGTGGAGCTGGTTGAAAACCCGGAGGTTGTTGTGTAGGAGCTTGTTGATTCCCATAACGCAAATTGGGATGATCCCTCCATCCCGGATTGTACGTGTTGGAAAATGGGTCGTAATTCCTCCTTTGCACAAATCCAGCTGCATTAACTTCTACTTCCTCAGACAACGTGGGACAAGCATCAGTGGAATGATTCGTGTTTGAGCATATTCCACAGGCCTTTACCTGTGCATTCCCTACAGCAAGCTTACGAACAAAAGATGTTAATTCAGTTAATTGTTGCTGTAAAGAACTTACTTCCCCAGCTTCTTTCACTGGAACAACTTCCCTTGTCCCAAACTGCTGTGAATTCATTGCCATATTATTCAACAATGCCCAGGCTTCCTCCGGTGTCTTGTTCATAAGTGCACCTCCACTTGCAGCATCTATAAGCATCCTGTCCATAGTGGTTAAACCTTCATAGAAATACTGGATTAGTAATTGCTCGGAAATTTGGTGTTGTGGACACCTAGTAATAAGTTTATTGAACCTATCCCAGTATTCGAAAAGTGACTCCCCTGTAGCTTGTTTAATACCACATATTTCTTTCCTCAGATTTGCAGCTCGAGAAGCAGGAAAATACTTCTCCAAAAACTTACGCTTCATCTCATTCCAAGTGGTGATACTACCTGCAGGAAGGTTGAACAACCAATCCTTTGCTGCATCTTTCAAGGAAAATGGAAATGCCCTTAGCTTGATTTGATCTTCAGTGACACCAGCTGGTTTCATGCTTGTACACACCACATCAAACTCCTGTAAGTGTTTGTGTGGTTCTTCTCCTGACAAACCATGAAAGTTAGGCAACAAATGTATTAGTCCAGTTTTCAACACAGAGGCCGCATTGTCGGCCACAGTAGGAAAAGTAATACAGAGTGGCTGTTGAGCCAAGTCAGGGGATGCTAGCTCCCTCAATGTTCTCTGTTGTGCCATAGCAGGTTGAGGAATTTCAGTTTCCTCTTTCACTTTTTTTGCTTTCCTCAGAATCTGATGATGAACTTGAATCTTCCGCTATTTGAATTTCCAAATTAAGCAAAGGTGTCAACACCTCCGCTTTCTCTTCTCTCCTTCGTTCCCTGGCTTCTTTACTCAAACGGCGTGCGGTCTTTTCAATCTCTGGATCGTAATTCTTTTCACCACCACGATCTGTGCGAGGCATATACCAATAAGTGGAAATAAAGATTAGAGAAATATATATATATTAAATTAACCAAGGTATGAAAAATCCTCTTTTGGCGATAGTCCCCGGCAACGGCGCCAAAAATTGCTAGCTCGTCGCAAAGCTGCAAATTAAATATTAGTCCTACACCACAGAAGAAGATAAATAAATGTAATATATATAGTGAGTAGGGTCGTCTCCACAGGGAACTTGCTCAAAGAGTTTATGTTCAATCACTTGATTAATTATAAATTATATTTATATTTATAAAGATGGGGGGATTTGATTTCAATTAGACTAGTAAAAAGAAAATAAAAATTAAACAAGAATAAAAATAATTGCAAGGTAACAAGTGAGCTCTTTAGGATAATTAAAACTCTAGTTTAGGCATGAATTATGTATTGGATATGGAATTGATCATTGACATGCATTTAACTTAATTGGCTAATTGACTAAATTGGTTAAAGTTGGTCTACAAGCGTTTTCCAACCAATTTTTCCATACTTATTCGATGATTTAGGTACGACCATAAACCATTCCCCTAATCAAGTGTGAATACTAGGTACGACCATAGCATATCATGACTTGATAGCATTTAGCACAAGAAAAACCCAATTCGATTCAACACTAATCCTACGAGGTAGTGTTTAAAACCGATTTTAATCCCTCACTAGAGTATTCTTCCTCTAGTTTGCTACTTGATTGGAAAAATACACAATTACGGATGCACTTCCCAATCTAGCAATAAATTACTCAATCAACACGCGGCCGCTATATCAATCAAGCAATTCAAAACATAATAAATAGAGGAATTAAAAATACCCAATTCAATTAAGCATAAAAATATGTCAACAAAATAAGTCTCACAATTCCATATCCACACACAAATTCAAAGCCTAAACTAGATAAGAAAACTACTCACAATCCATCCAAAACATAACCAAATCCACACAATCCAACATGGTAATCAATTATAGAAATAGAACAAGAAAATCACCCACGAAGGATCGAATCCTTATTGCCCTTGGGATCCTCCAATTTTGTAAGTGCCAACAAAAATGGAGTCTCCTCTCTAGTGTGTCTCCAATGGTTGGAACCTCTTTTGGTGGAAAATTGGCCAATGTCTTGTGTTTTGTGGAATAATGGCCAATGTGTTGTGTGTTGTGTTTTGTGTTGTGTGTTTTTGCTCTTTGGTCTCCTCCTATTTATAGCAAAACAAGACCAATTTTTAATTCTTCTTTCTCCCTTTTTGCATGTTCATGGTAGTAGCCTCCTCAATTGCATCCAAAAGCCTCCCTCAATTGCATCCAAAAACATCAAAATCATGCCTTTGATTATTCTTTTGTAATTGATTCCCAAGGATTTGATGCCCAAAGATTTGATGCCAAAAAATCTGAAAATTGATGCCCAAATATTTAGATGCTTCAATTTAGCCCCAAGGATCTTTTTGCAAATTTTGATGCTTCACACATAGACCCCACAGCTGGGAATTGGACCTTAGGCGTGGGCACGCCCAACACTTCAAAATAGGCTGCCCAATGTTGGAAATTTTGCCACCTTTCCTACAAAACCAATGTCCCAAAAATCAATCCAATCAAGGCATTTTTATTGATTTTCTCAAACCATTTAAGTTGACATATGCATAAAAATATCATCAAATACAACATATATCAATTGACTTCACAACAAGCGGCTTCAAATTACGTTCTGCATATAGCCGACATGAAGCATCATGCTCTGCATGACGAGCAGCTACGACATTTATAAAGACTTGTTGCAGCGGCTTGCCAACACTGAAATAATGATGGGTGCCGAAATCAAGTCCAAAAATCCAACTGACAGTCGGCCATCTGAATGGCCATCTCCTATAAAGCGGATGTTGCCTAGTCCGGAAGCCAATGAACCACTTGTAGACATCAACCTCGGAACAGAGACAGAACCAAAGCTGACCAAGATCAGTGCGTCATTATCAGATGAAAAGCGACGCCAGCTAGTGGAGCTGATTCATAAGTATAAGGATTGTTTTGCGTGGCAGTACACAGATATGCCAGGACTATCAAGGGAGCTAGTGGAACATAAGTTGCCAACGCACCCAGAGTTCAGACCTCATAAGCAGCCGCCAAGACGATTCGACCCAGACACCATCCCAAAAATAAAGGCCGAAATCGAGAAACTTCTTAAAGCAGGTTACATTAGAACTTGTCGTTATGTGGAATGGCTTGCAAATATTGTACCTGTTATAAAAAAGAACGGTCAATTAAGAGTCTGTATAGACTTTAGAAATTTAAACTTGGCAACACCCAAGGATGAATATGTGATGCCTATGGCCGATATGCTTGTTGATGCGGCCGCCGGCCACAAGTTTTTATCATTAATGGATGGTTATTCTGGATACAATCAAATCTTCATTTCTGAAAATGATGTGCATAAAACAGCTTTTCGCTGCCCAGGGCCAGTCGGCATCTTTGAATGGGTAGTCATGCCCTTTGGATTAAAAAACGCGGGGGCAACATACCAAAGAGCCATGAACATGATTTTTCATGATTTAATCGGTCACACACTTGAAGTGTACATTGATGACATAGTGGTAAAATCATGTGAATTTGGCCAACACTTGGCTCACCTGGAAAGTGCCTTCATCCGAATGAGGCAGCATGGATTGAAAATTAATCCAGCTAAATGTGCCTTTGGAGTGGCAGCAGGGAATTTCCTAGGTTTCTTGGTACATGAGAGGGGCATTGAGGTAGACCAGAACAAAGCTAAGGCCATCATGGAGGCTCGTGCGCCAACCAATCTCAAAGAATTGCAGTCATTGATGGGCAAAATCAATTTCCTAAGAAGATTCATTGCCAATGCTGCCGGCAAGATGAAAGCATTCACTACTTTGCTTAAAGGAAGAAAGAACGAGAAGTTTCTCTGGACAAATGAGCATCAAGCAGCCTTCGAAGAAATAAAAAGAGCATTGGTCAATCCTCCAGTATTAGTGCCGCCAAAACCTGGAATACCTTTGAAACTATATGTATCGGCCACCGAAGAATCTATCGGGTGCTTGCTTGCACAGGACGATGAAGGCGGCAAGGAGAGGGCTATCTATTACCTTAGCAAGACTCTACAAGGGCCAGAGGTAAGGTATACTGCATTAGAAAAGTTGTGTTACGCCCTGGTATACTCCTGCAACAAGTTAGAACACTACATGCTGCCAAGAACAGTCCATGTAGTGGCTCCCTTTGACTTGGTAAAAACCCTTTTGCACAAACCAGCATTGAAGGGTAGACAAGCTAAGTGGGCTATGAAGATCAGTCCTTTTACCCTTGTACACATTCCTCAAAAGGCAATCAAGGGACAAGCTTTAGCTGATTTCTTAGCTCAACACCCTTCGTTGGTGCTGTCAGAAGAACCCAGAGAAGCTTCCTTTATAGGATTCGAACCATGGGAGTTAACCTTTGACGGATCTTGTGCAAGCAGCGGCTCGGGGGCCGGCATTACAATCACTAGTCCTCTTGGGGAACATTGGAAGCTTGCTCGGGAGTTAGAGCCTGGCACCACCAACAATCAAGCAGAATACGAAGCTCTGATATTTGGCCTCGAAACTGCATTGCTTAAAGGTGCGAAATCAATTACAATATTTGGAGACTCCCAAGTCATCCTGAAGCAGTTAACCGGAGAATATGAATGCAAGAGTCCCAGATTGATTAAGTGCTATGAGACAGCACTAGAACTATTGAGCAAGTTTTCGGACGCTACCATCACACATGTGCCCAGAAGCCAAAATCAAGAGGCCAACGAGGCTGCACAACTTGCTTCAGCCTGGCAGTCTTGTCGCCCTAGGGGGGCACCACACATTGCCGCCATCGCAAGTGAACCTGAGGACCAACAAGAGATTGGTGATTGGAGGACCGAGATCATACAGTACCTCGAGAACCCGTCATCTGGGGGAGATAACTCGCTAAAAGTAAAAGCTCTGCGATACGTGCTAGTCAATGGCGAACTATTCCGAAGGGCGATTGATGGATTATTGCTCAAGTGTATAGGCCCCGAGAATGCTAAGTTGGTAATGGGAGAAGTCCATGAGGGGATATGCGGCTCTCATCGGGCAGGACCGAGCATGAGATGGAGCATCCACCGTCATGGATACTTTTGGCCAACTATCATGGAGGACTGTATCATGTATGCTCGCGGGTGTGAAGCTTGCCAAAAGCACGGCCCGATTCAAAGGGTACCGGCGGAAGAATTACACACGGTCATTAAGCCTTGGCCATTCCGTGGCTGGGGGATGGACATCATTGGAAAAATTCATCCACCGTCATCCAAAAACCATGCATTCATACTAGTGGCCACTGACTACTTCACCAAATGGGTAGAAGCGTGGCCAATGAGGAAAATTGACCAAAGCGATGTAATTAGGTTCGTAACTGAGCTCATACATCGATTTGGGATTCCCCAAACAATCACTGCCGATCAAGGTACAGTGTTCACTGGCAAAAAGTTTATAGCTTTTGCCAAGCAGTTTGGGATCCGCATCTATCATTCCACTCCGTACTATCCCCAAGCAAATGGTCAGGCTGAAGCCACCAATAAGATCTTAATAAGTATGATCAAAAAGGCGGTAGGCGAAAAGCCTAGGAAATGGCATGAGACCTTATTAGAGGTTCTGTGGGCTTACAGAAACTCTAAATCCACAGCTACAGGGTTTACACCGTATTACTTGACATATGGTCATGACGCTGTTTTGCCTTTAGAAATAACAGTTCCTTCTCTAAGGGTGGCTCAGCAGCATCAATTAGACTTATCTAAGTATGAAGAGACCATGTTGCAAGAATTGGAGACAGCAGACGGAGACAAGCTCGCCGCTCTGGAAAATATCCGTCGCCAAAAGATGAAAATGGCGAGACATTACGACAAGAGGGTTCGAGGCAAAACTTTTAACGAGGGAGACTTAGTATGGAAGGTAATTCTACCCTCGGGGGTGCGTGGCAATGAAACAGGCAAGTGGTCTCCAAATTGGGAAGGACCATTCATTGTTACGCAAAGACTGCTTAATGGTGCATACAAACTAATGGACATCGATGGCCAAGAACACAAACAGAGTATAAATACAAAATACCTCAAAATGTTCTATCCATCAGTGTGGGAATCTGAATAAGAAACGCAAAGTGCATCAAAAAAGTGGCCAAGTCACAAGCTCGGCCAAAAAAGTAACGGTAATCTCCCAAAGAAAAGGCAAGAATTGCCCACCACAAGGCCGATGGGCTGACCCAAAAGTGTACTGAAAACAAAACAGTGCAAAAAACTAAGGAAGAGGTTGCCTAACACCACCCAGTATACGCCGACGCATAAGGGCCCACTGATCACGAGTGCGCTCGAACATGTCCGTCAGACGAAGAAGTGCGGCCGCCGAAGCACGAGCGCGAACCGACAACCGAAGCCGACGAGTCCGAACTCCCGATAACTTAGCCGATAAGTCACGCTCATCTGCGGATAAACGACCATAGGAAGTCTCTAACTCAGCAGCTCGGGAAGAAATATCAGCCAAGACAGGCTCTAAGGTAGCAAGCTCCTCATTAGCCTCCTGAAGGATACGCCTCCTCTCAAGAATGAAACGCTCTGCCTCCTCAATATCACGCTCTGCTCGCGTAGCAACGTCCCTAAGATGGGATCTGCGACCCTCTCTAACCCCGCGATCAGTAGACAACTGCTCGCGCTGAGGGTGGATAGCCTCTATCTGAAGACAAACCTCGCGGTATCGTGCCTCGAGGTCATCAAGCAGCGTCAGATCGTGAGCAGACTGATCTGCAGAGCTACTGAAAGCAGGATAAGAAACAGCTAAATCAGCAACGCGCTCTGAAAAGCTGAGAAAGTCAGCATCCTCGGTAAAGGCAGAAACTGCGCTGACGTCGTCTAACAGGCGATCAAGACTAGAGAACACCTCAGTAGAGAGCCGATCAACATGAGTGGATAGAAGGCGGTCAAACGCCTCGCATGATGAAACAATCCGGTCAGCAGGAGTAGGCACCGAAGGACCTGGCACAGAGGTCGCTGGGACTGAGGCACGGATCATGGGCACCTGAAGACAGCTTCACATAAGTATATGCCAAGAAAATCTCATAAACACAAAAGCTGAAGTGAGCCATACCGGAAGAGGCGGCGCGACTGAATCAACTGAAGTAATAGGAGCAGCAGTAGTAGGTTGGCCTGCCTGGTCCATAGGAAGCTAGAAAGGGAGATCCTTAAAACATGTCCTTAAAAAAGGAAAACGGAAACGACATAATCAATAAAAATACCTAAGGGATCACCGAAGGGCCAACCTGACTAGTCTGGAAAATATGATCTGCAGCCTGAGTAATATCTGCAGGAGAAACCTGGAGGACACAAATATCCTTGGAATGCAGTGCTTAAACAAAATAAACATAAAATGAAAGGCAACCAAGAAATACCTGTGGAACCAAGTCATGGCCAGCTGAACCAATCGCGGACCGAGAGAAACGTGGATCAACCTGAGCGGTCAAGCACGATGTCATTGCGATACTAAAAAAGAGAAATGCAAATAAAAAGTCTAACTGTGGTAAAACATACCTGATCGGCAGTAGTTGCAGGCAAGGAATTCGCAGCGCCGATCGTCGCGGCGTCTATCATCTGGTGCCTGGGATCGGCGGCCACAGGAATATCAGCAACATGATCATCCGCCTGGCCATGATCATCATCATCATAGGGGTCCACCGACTCATCCTCATGGTCCTCCTCATCTCCCTCATGACCCTCCTCACCACCTGAGTGTGATCCATCATCACTTGAACTGGCATCTTCCTCGTCAGAACCAGACTGCTCGGCGCTAACTGAAACATCATCATCAACTGCAGACAAAGAGACAACATCAAAAGGGGCAGTGTATGAAGCGCTGTATTGACAATGAAATGATTCAACATACCTCTTCGACGCTTACGGGAGGAAGAGGCTGGACCAGACTGGGACTTCTTTAACCTCAAGGTACTCCCGCGAGAAGCTGAAACACGAGACTGACGCGAAGTGACTGAATCTCCAAAACGAGACGCCAGCTGATCATAAGGCGGCAAAATAGAAGTGATATACGGCGTCCACCACGCCATAAAACCAGCAGCCAGCGATCCAGTCGAAGTAAACGGGAGATAGCTGGAGAGCGTCAGACGAGACGAAAAGGCTATCACAGCCTTGATAGCTGCGGGTGTCATCCTCTCCTTCCTGGTAAAACGAGTCGGCCACTTCACCCGGCGAGGAAGCCCGAGGTGGCAGCCAAACTGGCGAGCAAGCAGGTGAGGGCAATAAGGCTCAGCGATGAAAGGATTATAAGCGTCCGTCCTCTTCACCCCACTCAAAAGCATGTGAGGTTTCATGCTGATATTCCATGTAAACTCCCCATGAATGCCACGTGGATGAGTAGGGAGACATATCAGCGTAGCCAGCAACCAAGGAACGGAGGCATAAACAAATAAGTCATGGTAGGACGGCCGATAATGATAAAGCCAGTGGATAATCCCCAGACCATCTCGGTTCAGAAGGCCGTCCCGGCTAATACTCACAGACTGAGCAGCCAATATCTCACCTAACGGATCACCCTCCGAAACCTCCTGCGGACCAGGGCGTAGTACCCCTGTAAACAGCTGGGGAAAATATAGCTGGACCCATAACTGCAAGAACCATAGCGGCCCAGAAGCAGTGGTAGAGGGATCTAGTCCTTCGGCCAGCTTATCAGAAAGCTTAGCCATGCCGCTAAACAGAGTGCCGAGGAAGTAGGAGCCTATAGCTCGAGTCTCCGTACTCATAAGTCCTAAGACGAGGGGCAGTGCAGTACTAAGAACAGTACGTGCACTGGAACAAATAACAAACCGGCTAAACCACAGTAAAAGGAAGGCCACGTGCTCGTCTCGCGTAGAAGGATAAGGCCCTGACGTCTTATTGTGGACAATGTAAGCCGGGTATCGCCTGGCCTCTTTGCCCTTAGGGCAAATCGACGCACCAAGTCTAGGGTCATCAACAGCGGACTGGGTCAACTCCGATCCGACCACACGAAGCCCCGTGATCATCACCACATCAAGAAGTGTAGGGCCGACAAATCCACAGGGAAGCTGAAAAGCATTAACAGAAGAATTCCAGAAGCCCATAAGATAGTAAAGTAAGCGATGGTCTATCACCACAGGCTTAGTAGATAGACGAATGGCCTCATCAATCCCCCACTCACGCCAATCAGAAGTGCGACCCGACATCCAATGCACCCATGAAGTATACTGACCTAGGTTGCTGTCATCGTCAATCTGAGTCCTGGGAACTTTGGCCTTGGACTTGGAGGTAGAAATACCAGAATGCTGAGGCTGAGATTTAATAGGTTTAGTGCGAGACACAAGGGTACTGGTAAAGGCGGCCTCGGTGACAAGTAACTTGCAAGATAAAAACCGTCTCGAATCATTCGCGCGCTCAGGCGTACTATGAAACGGCCGAAGAAAAAGCTCTGACTCCTGCCGACGATCGAACTCATATGCCTCACCATCAGAATCCGGAATAAGCGGACGCTGCAGATGAGAAAAACAAGCATGAGATTGAGGGATACGAACATAGGCAACGGAACAAGCAGGTAAGATCAGACAAACCTGAATAATCAGAGGAGAAGCCGAAGTGGCGGCCTGAGCGGTACTAGGGGTGGTGAACTGAACAAAATTGTAACATCCCGGATAATTAATTCATGATTAAATTAATTTAATTATGATTACTTAACTAAGTTGGCTTAATTAATTAAGTTGGTGCTTGATAAATTAGTTAGATAGCCCAATGAGATAAACTAAGAGCCCAACCATTAAAATTAGTTGTGAAAAATAAGCCCAATCCATCAATAAGGAAGAAATATAGTATTGGAATTGTGGAGGGGTCAAGGTGCAATTAATAAATTGCTAATAGGTCCTTTGACCTTAAATTGGGGAAAATTAGAGAGATAGGGCATTTGTCCCATTCTCTTTCCCGTCACCACCATGGGACCAAATATTGGGGATTTCTCTTGAAGCTCAAATCGCGATTCGGAGGAGAAGAAATCCCATTGTTGGAAGCTTGAAGCTTGAAGGTGTAGAGGAACCTAGGTAAGGATTGCATTTTCAATTTTCCCAATTTTCCCCCTTGTTCTCTTTCCTTCTTGCCATTCTTGATTGGAGTTCGAAATTGGGATTGTGGGGGTGGTGGTATCGCCGCGTCAGCGGCGAGGTGAAGGGAGGAAGGAGGGAGACAGTGGCGTGGTGGAGGTGGCGCCGCTGTAGCGCGGCGCCGGGCAGCAGCAGCGGACTGCCGCCCGCTGTGGTGGTGGTGAGCAGCGGCTGTGCTGCTGCTGTTGGGGGCGACGCCGACGACTCGCCGGCGGTGCGGTGGTGGTGATGGCTGTGTGGTGGTGGTATTGGTGGAGTGATGTTGGCGGCAGTGGTGGTGTTGGTTGAGTATTTTCACATTTTTGGCTTTTTGTGCTATTGAGATGCTATGTTTGTGGAATTATTGTGCAATTTGTGAACTTGCTTAGTAGATGTTGTAATGGAGTTTTGGGTGTTAGATTATTATTGGATTTTTCGACTTAAGATTGTGTAGACTAATGGGTATTTGGTTTTATTGTTAAAATGGGTTAGATGTTAGTTTTTGAAATTTGGGGGATTGTTGAATGAGATTCTTGTATAATCTTGGTATAGTTAGTATGAACGTTGTTGATTATGCAGGTGTTAGATTGGAATGGAAAGAGAGTAACTTGTTAATTTATGCATGTATTCTTGAATATGAGTAAATGAGCTTTTGAATGTTACTAGTTTTAATGTTGTTTTAGATGATTATTTTGGAGGAAGACTTGGTACAATTGGAATTGTTTTAATTACTTGATAAATGAGGAATATTGAACATGTTAACTTTGCTTGGTTATAATGTGAATTTATGAGTTAAATGAATTTTTGAAAGAGGTTTCTTTTGAATAGACATGTTGTGATATTAATTTGGGATTTGGTATTTGAACTTGCTTTATTCTTGAAAAACTTGGGTGAAGTTTTTAATTGAACAAAGTTAGATTTTATTTAAAAATTTGGGAATGCATTATTGGCTTAAAGGCTTAAATGAGTTTTAAGATGTTGAAGTGAGGTCCTTGTTTAAGTATGGTATGCCCATGAGTTTAGCATGTTAATTAAAGAATTAAAATGGATTTATTTGATTATGTTGATATTTGGGAACTTGATATTAAAAATGTGATTTAAAGTTAAATGTGTAATTGAGAAATGGAGGGATGACTATTATTTGTTTAAGTGTTTAAAGATCTTGAATTTGGGAATCAAATGCTATTGTTATGTTGCCTTGAAATTTTGTACCTTATGAACTTGTGGGCTATTGTGGATTTGGAAAGCATGAGTTATTTTGATGTTTTGGCTATGCTTGAATTAATTAGATGATATTGCTAGTGTTTTAATATGAGAATACTTGAGTGCTTAAGCTTTAAGAATATTATGTTGAGTATTGGATTAGTCTTTATTATTTGGCTTTGTTGAATTATTTTGGAGTTACCTAATTCTATGTTGATAAACATAGAATGGGAAGTGTTGGGTGGTTGATTTGGAGGGCTTATAAAAAGGGGATTGAAGGTGGTTGTTGGTGTTGGTGATAAGAGGAGATGATGGAGTTGGTATTGTTAAATTATTTTAATTCTTATGATGATATTATTGTACAGGGAACGAATGTGGACTTGTATTGAAGCCACGTGAAAGTTGAAGTTGTACAAAGGAAGCTTTGAAGATTTATAATAAAAGGCAAGGGTTAGAATGGCATAATTGCATAAAGAGATAAGTGGAGATGTTAGACAATGTGAATTTAGATGATTAGGAATATTATTCCTAGGAATGCTTAAAACCTATTTCTAGATAACCTAGACGTATTTAAGTGTTCCACACGAATTGTATGATGTTTCTAGATAACCTAGACGTATTTAAGTGTTCCATACGAATTGTATGATGCCTTAGATGAGCTTGGATTATTATGCCTTAGATGAATCTAAGTGTTCTCGCGAATCATATGTTGTTTTAACAACTAGGTCAAACCTTAGAATCTTAAGGAATACCGGGTGGACGGGTTCCTTGCGCTATGACTTAAGATAATATTTACTGTTATGTTGAGATTGGTGTATCTCAAGACCATTGTGATGATACTTGACAACTCTTATTATGTGTTCAATCTATGGTTCGGTTTTGGTAAATTATATGTCTTATGAAACCAATGCATGAGCCACATGGTATATGGAATTTCGGATATCGGATGAGGGTAATTGTCCCTTCTACGGGTAGAGCCTGTATGTGTCTATAACCCTAGGCAGTTGGAGCACTGTCTGGGACACCGGTGTTGGTAGTTATAGAGTCCTCTGCATGGCGAGATAAGCCTGTATGTGTCTATAACCCTAGACAGTTGAAAACTAGTCTGGGATGCCGGTGTTAGTAGTTATAGAGTCCTCTGCATGGCGAGAGATGATATTATTTGGTTAATGGATTATGGTGCATTGGATTGGTTTCATCTGACATATTATTTGATTAATGGATTATGGTGCATTGGATTATGGTGCATTGGACTGGCTTCATCTGACATATAGTTTGACTAATGGATTATGGACATTGGATTGGTTTCATATTTGATTAATGGATTATGGTGCATTGGATTGGCTTCATCTGACATATTATTTGGTTAATGGATTATTATGCGTTGGATTGGTTTCATCTGACATATACTTGATTATTGGATTATGGTGCACTGGATTGGTTTCATACTTGACATATGTGCAGGGCGAGAGGTGATATTGGTAACTAATGGATTATGGATATGATCATGTTGTATATGACTCGAGGAATATGTTCAGAATGTACTTTCTGTCTTTAGTTATTGTTATTAACTGTTGCTATAGATTCTTTATGATATGCTACTTCTATTCCTTGCCAGTACAACGTTATGTTGTGCTGACACCTTGTCATTGTTTGGTTGTTTTATAGATTTTCCTACGGACGGCGCAGAACATGATGATGGGGTATGGGCTGAGCGAACTAGCTAGGGTGCATCTTTATGTTTTTATTTAATTGGAATATATGTTTATACACATTTATGTAGAGTTAATTGTCATTCATAGAGGTGATCGGTGAACCACTTGGATTTTTATTATGTGTTAATTTATGGTATGGAAATTGTGAGCATGTCGATAATTTATTCAGGGCTTGTAGCCCGGATATGCAATGTGATGTTCATGGGATTGCTCATTGCTTATGATAATTTTTCTTGCTACAGTTATTTCTTTGTACTTGTATCTAGCCTTGTATTGACTGTCTAAGCTGAGTAATCGACAGTTTAGAACAGTTAATACGGCGGTGACGTCACGAAAATGGTTTCAGATTTTCGGGGCGTCACAAAAATGCGGCTGTGTGGACCTGGCAATGTCCTGTACCGTACATAGATACCCGGATAAGTCAAGCAGTTAACAAAGATTTAAGTTAACATGAGAAGGTGCTAATCAAGCCATTTCAACCTGAAAAGCCATGCTGCGCGACAAAGCAGCAAATCCGGTCAAGGGAGCAGCGGCCTGCCCTGGCTGACGACTCCGGGCGGTCCGAGCTGACGAGATGGTGGCCTGGTCAGTAGCGGCTGGTGGCCCCTGAGTGGCGGTCGATGACGATTCAGGGCGACGATCGGAGACGGCCTGAGTCACAGGAAAGGCGGTCTGAACAGCGGCGGCCGAGGAGGACCCGGGCTGGTGAGGGGCGGCCCGAGCCAAGGAAGTGGCAGCCCGTGTAGTGTCCTCTACTAGATCCTACGACGTCATGAATAAAGTATGGGATGACTAGAAACTAAGTTAACCAAAGGCCTAAGCAGGAAATCACACGATCTAATTTATCTAAATCCCATATAATGCTCTATGTTCTCTAAGTCCATGTGATAGGCTGTGAGTAATTTTGCTATGATCTACGACATTAATAGGCATTGGAAACACAAAATTATCATACGGGCAGTAAATTTAGCAAAAACAGGCACGAATCCAGCGGAATCAAGAAAAGCAAGCAAAAGTTCACATAATTCAGTCAATATTCCTCTTATAATTCTAGCATGCCAAAATGCCCATCAACCTATGACTCCACACATGTGATAAGCCTCCACCATAGTATGCATAGCAAAAATGAAGGATAGTTCACTAACCTGGTCCATGAAGCAAATAAGGGAGAACTGGTTGCAATCGAACAACGGCCTCAGGTGGCTTCAGGCTTAGGCGGCCTTGGCGTAAGGGCGGCGGCCTTAGCAAGGAGGGCGGCCTGGAGCAAAGGCGGGCGGCCTGGACAGGCGGCTTCACGGACAGCTTCAAGGAGGGCAGCTGCGTGGGCGGCCTCAAGGGCCTAGGCAGGCGGCCTCAAGGGCGAGGCAGGCGGCCTCAAGAGGGAAGGCAGGCGGCCAGGCGGCTTCTGGAGGTGGTCCGGGCGGCTTCAGGCGGCGATACTCCGGGCGGCTTCAGGCGACTTCCGGGCGGCTCGCGTGGAGGTGGCAGGCGGCTCGCGTGGGGCGGCCTTGGATGAGGCGGCTTCGTGGGGCTGGGCGGCCGGAGGCGTGGGCGGTCTTGGGCGAGCAGGCGGCCTGGGCAGGCGGCCCTTGGCAGGCGGGCGGCCTTGGCGAGGGAAGGCGGCCTTGGGCGAGGGCGGCCGAGCGCGTGCGGCCGGCGACCGAGGCAGGCGGCCTCCTGGTGGGCGGCTTCAAGGGCGGAGCAGGCGGCCTTGGGCGAGCGTGGGCGGCCTGGCGGCGGCGGCCTCGACGGCTTCCAGCGACGTCCGGCGACGATTTCTACGGCCGGAATCTGGGCGACGGCGGCGGTTTCCGATGGCCGGTGGAGGAGTAAGGGAAGAAGAGAGGAAGAGAATGAGGGAGGAAGAAAAGAAGAGAGAGAAGTGTTGAAAGAAAATGATGGGTGGAAGAGTTTTGAAGGGTTTTATATGGTTAGGGTTTTGTCCCTAATGGGCCCTAATGGGCCGAAAATTCCAAAAGTAAGCGCGCAAATTTGTCTTAAAATGCTAATCAGACAAAATGCGCGAGGGGGGCATCTGTTAACCCAACAAAATTTATATTATAGCCCATCCAAATTTACATGACCCAGTCCGTGAAAATATATCCAGAGGCCCAGTCCGTGAAAATATATCCGGAAGAGAAGACGCGTCTTCATGTCAGTAAAAATATATCCGGAGGCCCAGTCCGTGAAAATATATCCGGAAGAAAGAACACACTTCCAAAAGGCCCAATCTATTTTTCTTGGCACGGTCCAATTCAAGATTTATCCGGATAATAACCAGAGCTTGCCAATCAAAGCCATCCGCGTGCTTCATGCCACCCCTGAAGTCAAGCCTCCTATGCTGCACGCCTCTCTACAGGAGACCTCACGCCTCTCTACAGGAGGCCTCCCGCGGCTCTACAGGAGGCATCACGCCTCTCCACAGGAGGCCTCCCGTGGCTCTACAGAAGGAGGCTTCCTCCTATAAAAGGAGGAAGGGAGGCACTCAAGAGACCACCCCCTCACACAACTCCTTCAAGAGGATTTACTCTGCATTTCCATTCTGCACTTGTTTCATTCTGCATTTCAATTCCTGCTTTTATTCCTGCAAATTTTCCATTCCTTTACAGCTTTCTTATTTTCGTGTATTTTCCTTCTGCAATTCTTGTAATCTTTTTTGATACTCATCAATCAAAAAAGAGGTTTCTCCCTCAAAGAAATTCTCGGTTAACAATACCTTTCCAAATTCCAAAACCACCCACCATTCCCAATGCTAGTGATGGAAGGATATTATTAAGATATGTTTAAGATTTTATGATTTTACTACTTTCACTTTATAAAAATGATTAAGATTTTATAGGATCATAAATTTAGTAGAATCTCGATCTTAATTCTGATCTTGATTGTAAAATTCCGATCTTAATGGTAGAATCTTACGATCTTATACGATCTGATTCAACCAAAATTTGAAATATACTCCCATAATCTCGTATTTTTCATAAAATAGGTATTGAATTTTATTTTCAACTGGTTATAGTGTTTTATTGCTTCATTTACATAATAATATTCTATGTTATGCTTTTATTTATTAATATTTATAATTATTTTTATCTATTATTGCAATTTGGTAGGGATGGCAAAAAAGCCCATACCCAATGGTGAAAACCGAAAACCGAATTTTCGGTTCGATTTTGGGGGAGTACTATCGGGGATGGGCCGGGGATTGGGGATTTTATCGGGGACGGGGATGGGGATGGGGGAAGTAGTCTCCGCCCCTGGCCCATCCCCGATATATTTTTTATATTATTTATTATAATTTTTATATATTATAATTAATATTTTCTATATTATATTTGATTAAATTATAAAGCCCATTAGTTTGATGTGTTAATTATATATTGGAAACTACTATGAACTTTTGATTTTAATTATGGTTTATTCTTAAACAATTCATATGTGTGTTTTGATGTATTATTTATATTGAAAGTTGTCTATCTTTTAGAAAAAAGAAGGTTGTCTCGAATAATATGACTCCGACCATTCCAATTACCGAAAAAAATTAAAAGTTGGGTGGTAAGTGAATCCCCGATAAGGTCCCCGATGGGGATCGAGGAAATTATGGTCCCTGATGGGATCCCCGATAAGGTCCCCGACGGGGATTGGGCCGGTTTTGGGGATTAAAAATCCTAACAGTTTTGGGGATGGGGATGCTATTCCCCACCCCAAAACCGGCCCATTGCCATTCCTACAATTTGGCAGGATCTTAGCATTTAAATTCGATCCTATGATTTCAATCTTGCATAGACAAAAACGATCACACCTAAAATCTCGATCTTGACAAGCTCGGATGGTAGTAATTAAATAAATAATTTGTTCCGATTTAATATCACACTCCATATTCTAGCATCATCAAGATTAATTAAAGAAGCAAAATGACAAAAAATTCAAACGTGTCCTTAAATTGGCACATAGGCTACGCAATTGGATGCAAGTGGATTTGGTGGGGTGGGGGACTCTCCATTACTCATCTCTAGAGAAGTTAATGTCATGCTTTGTAGTAGTAGTATTTTAGAGCTAGGGATACTTTTTTGTCAATTCATCACCACTCATTTTCCCCCTTTCTTTCTTTCTCTCTAATGCAGACCTTGTTCCATAATGGAGACAATGTCACTAGTTCCAAACAAGTAGGACTCTGGGGGGGGGGGGGGGGATACCAATATAGAGACACCCACTTGCTGCATGTTTCTCATTTAAATTTTTAAACGCTAGTCAGCATAGTGCCAAAAAGGTACTCATGATTTTCTTGGATTTCTTGAAAGGATATATATGAATGTGCAACACAAGGTAGTGATATATGGGCAAGAAGCATGCTGTATGTATGCAGGGAATCTTGGGATTAAAAAACACACTTTGTAAAAATCACACACCCCCAAAACACTTTTACCTGTACTGTACATATAACTACTACTACTTCCCTCACTTACTTCATTTGCTTAGAATCAAAACGATGGATGATAAAAAGCAGTCTCTCACCCTTTTCAATTTGACTCAGGCCATAAAGAATTCAAGACTATCTAATAGTCTAATACTTCCTTACCACTAATTTTCATTAGCTACGTACTAGTTTCTTGTTTTTGTCATCATACCACGTTTTTGATAGTTGGGCCTTCTGGATTCGAATAAGCCGTTATATGGAAACCCACTTTGTGGTTTATGGACCTAATGCCCATAATAGAGTCATATACACAACACATAACTATAATTCTTATTGTACAAGAATTTTAAAACTTTAATCAAAAGATTGATGGATTGAGCTTTTTCTCAAGTACTATTAAGTTTATGTAAATCACGCAGAATGAGAATATTAAAATATACTTCCTCGGTTTTTTTATATTTGCGACGGACCCACTGTGTACGCAGTCCAATGCACATTGTAAACTATTAATAACTTAAGTTTGGTATAAGTAGAAAATCTAAAAGTTGTATATTTAAAAATTAATCGATAAGACGAATCTAACAAGATCTCACTTGACTACATTTTAACTTGTAAAACTATGATAAAAACTTAAATCAAAATATTGGTGTAAATAGTAGACAAAACTCTAATGGAGCAAATAAAGAGAAACGGAGGAAGTCCATGTATATTTGCGGTAACAATTGCAACAAATGAAATACTAGTATATATGCATATGTATATTGAAAAGATCAATTATTTCATAGTTATTTTCTCTTATCATTATTTTCTTCAATTCTTAAGATTCTGTAGCTGTAGTACTAATCTCAGCACATACGCAATTGTTGATGTTTAGAGATGACATTTTCATAAATAAAGATGGAATTAGTTTAATTTGCAGTCATCGACAAATAAATAATGGATAACATTTACATTTCTCACATATCCCAAATTAGGATTCTTAAGATTCATTCGATACCTCTAGGCTCGGAAAAATGTCCCATTTAGTCCCTTATGTTTATTTTTTTCCCAAATTCATCCCTTTTGATATTCTAGCCCATTTTCATCCTCTATGTTTCTCAATCAAATCCCATTTCCTCCTATCCATTCTAATTAATCTAAATTGTAATTAAATTGCCACATGGAAGGTAATTAAGAAAAAAAAAGAGTTCAACGTGATTGCCAGTTGGGTCATTGGGCCGGATATCCATACCCGACAGAAAACAAGTTTTTCCCGGAGTTGGAGACATCCAAGCAGAAGCAATAAAGAACAAAAAATTGGAGAACAAGACATCTGTTCTGTTGCAGACTTCCAGATCTGCCAGCCACCGTCGCCCCGTGCGAATCCGGTGTCCGTCGCCTCCGCCGACCGCCCATCTCCGTGTTGCGCCGCCGCGATCCTCCCGCCGCCACCGCGACCGCCCAACAAGACATCTGTTGCAGACGATCCCCTGCTTGCGTACGCCTCTGCCAGCTTTTCCTCCTCCGCGGCTGTGCACCAAACGCCACCACCCCTTCTCCTCGTCGCTGCGCCATCGACCCGTTTGAACCACCAATCCCGTTGCCGCTCGCTCCAGCGTCTCCGTGAACGTTGCCCGACGCCGCTCCACCAGCCTTGCGAACGCCACCGCTACCGCCGGCCTGTCGAACGCTGCTTCCTCCGCGAGCGCGAGCAGTAGAAATCTGAAACTTAGGAGCCCTAATTCCTAAATCGCGATTGAAACATGGAACAAATGAGGGGAACTCTTTTTTTATGTTGGGTATGGCGTATGGATATCCAGATGGTCCAACTGGCAGTCTAAGGGAACTCTTTTTTTCTTAATTGTGGCAATTTAGATTAATTAGGGTGGATAGGACCAAATAAGATTTGTTTAAGATATAAAAAAGGATGGATTTGGAAAAAAAACAAACATAAGGGACTAAATGAGACATTTTTCCCCTCTAGGCTCTAATTATCTCCGTGAGCTTTTTTTTCATATTTTTTTTTTTACTTCTAAAAAATAACCGTTTTTAAAGCAATAATTAAAATTTTATCCAAATAAATAATAGTAATATGTTTGTACATACCGGAAAATAAATAATAGATTCATTCAATATCATATAACTTGTTCAACTCCTCTTTCTTTTTTACACATAAAATAACTATTGGATCTCCCACAAGGAAGGAATTCGAATACATCGACGATTGACTTACATTAATTAATTAAATTATTTATTGCTCCTACTTCCAAACCCTCTTGATTATTTCAATAATCGGATTATCGATTAAATTAGATGCTATTAATTGAAAACAAATCCACAGAGCTTATATTCACATTGAAATAATCTCCCATGGCCGTTCCTCATGATTTTCATGAACCTACCTTGTTCTTCCCGATAATAATGTCTGGGAAGAAACTGCAAACCCCCACCATTCTTTCGCGGTGTTGCAGAATCCTCGCCGCCACTTTTCTCAGCCTCCTCCTCCCGATTTCCTTTCTCATCCTCGCCCGCCTCTCCGCCGCCCGCTACTTCGCTTCCGTCTATTCCAACGAAACCCTAATCAACCACGGCCGTGTTTTCTTGCTCACCAGGTCTGCAGCAACATTACTACTCACAACAATTGTCTTCCTGGTGGCCGTTGCAGCTTTCTTTCAATGCTTGTTGAAGGTCGGAGCAAGAACGGCGCCGCCGCCGGCGTTGATTATCCGGCGGCGTCGTTTGCCTTTGCACGCGGCGTGCATTGTTGTTCTCTTCGTGGTGCAGCTCTGTATCGGTCTGGGGATTCACGCGACGGTTGACGCGGAAATTAATGGCCGCACGGTGGGGAGATTGGTTCTCCCGAGGAGATTGGCGTTCGCGTTAGGGTTGCACGAGACGATGGTTTTCTGGTGGAGGAGCACGGTGAAGCCTGTGGTAGGTGATGGCGGCGGTGGCAGCGGCAGGAGGTTGGAGAAAGCTGCGATGGCGGTGGCGTTGGCGAATCTTTGGTGGCGGAAGTTGAGGGAGGAGGCGGAGGCGCTGGTGGTGCTGCCGTGGGTTGTGACGGAGCTTGGAGCGGGCGGCCTAACGACGGCGGATGTTTTAGGGTGGTGGTTGTATTATTTAACGGCGGTAATTGGGTTGATCGGAGGGGTGAAAAGTCTCGTGCGGATGATGACGTGGACTTTTACGCATCGAGTCATGAAGCGTTAGAAAAATTCTTTTGTGATTTTTAATTAATTTCACTTTTATTCTTGATTTAAATAGGTAACTATCAATTAATCGGAAATTAAGTCTTCATAGCACCATGTATTTGCCTTATAACTTCAGATAAGCTTGCATAGATATTCATGACTTTCTATTAATTGTCCACTTTGAGATTAAAATATACTCCATATAGGGATTTCCAAGATCTTCTTCCAGCATATTTTGATTTTTTTTATTTTTTTTTGGGGGGCATCTGGATATATGTGCTGCGCAAATAAAAAAAAAATTGGCACGCAATGCATGAGTTTGCTTAAGAATGTAATTAATTAACGTGCATATATAAATAAAAATAAATGGATCCAATAAATTAGTTAATCCGTATCTGGCATTTTTTTTCATAGTGACTCTTTAAGGTTTAGAAAAAACATTTTCGCCCAAAAAAAAAAGCTTTAAAAATAACATGCATTTGGAAATTAGAGGGTGTTTGTTTATGCGTTTTCAGACAGATGATCTGATTATTTCGTTTTCAAAACGCAAATAATCAGTTAATCCTGTTTGTGTACTAATTTCCAATAATCTATTATTTGCGTTTTGAGGGAATGAAAACGCTATTTTCTTGCAGCTATATTTTGGTGCTGCAAGAAAATTGCGTTTAGGCAAAAATAGATTTTATCATATTATTGCCTATAAAAATACAAATCCAAACACTTTTTTAATGATTATCTGATTATTGCGATTTGTAACAGCATAAGCTTATCCAAACACTTAATTTTCTACAGCACGTTTTGTTACAGCAATTATCTGATTATCCGTTTTCTAAACGCTACAACACTTTTTAAAACGCACATCCAAACACCCTCTTAGTGAGTAAATATCTGTCAAAATAAAATAAAAAAAAATTTATATTTACGAGGGGATGAGGACTTAGCCCAAGTGGTTAAGTCCACTAACTTCCAACGGAGGGTTGGAGGATTCCCCACCGGCCCTCTATCCCTCCCTTTATTTCCCCTTTGTAATTGTGTGGCATGGGCTCCCACCACCCCTTTCCAGGCCTTCAATGGCTCCTTAAAAAAAAAGTAAATAGATAGGAGTATATATTTTTTGGCATATATCTTATATATTTTTTGGCATATATCTTCATGCCACAATAAATTCAAGAGTAAATATATATTTAAAATCATTAATCCGGCTAAACATATATACTACATATTTTTAAAAAATTGAAGTATATACTTCCTCCGTCTCATTATTTTTGTTACAAAGACTTCCGACACGCATGCCAATGCACGTTTTTAACGATTAATAACTTAAATTGTATACAAAGAAAAGTTATAAAAAATTAATTGTCTAAAACTACAAGATTAGACGAATTTAACAAGATCTCAATTGACTATGTTTTTTCTTAAATAGCTATGATAAAAGTTCGAATCAAAGTTAAACAATGAATAGTGTCAAAAACGCATCCGTAACAAAAACGGTGAGACAGAGGTAGTATACTGCAATATATATTACGAGATACTCCATATATCTATTATGAAATTAAGTACCATGTGATTCTTTATGATTTTGCTATCCTGCGGCTTGAAATCAATTAAGTCAACCTCTAATTATGTTTCATTTCATTTTCTCTAAATATAAAATTTAATTAATACTTATCTTTTATCCATTTTTACAAATACGACTAGAGGTGAAAGAATCGAAAGCTAATTACAAAGCCCTAATCATCATTACATGTAATGCATCACTACATATGATTTTATCCACCACAACTTGTTTTGAGAAAATTTATTTAGCATTTTCAAAAGTAGAATTTGAGACAAACTTCTAATTTTTTTTTGAATTTAAATTTGTAAAGTATTTCAAATATTTATTTTGCTAAAAATTAATCCTATCATCAATTAAAAATTCTAGATAACTCTAAAAATTTTACGAACTAGGCAACAACTTGGAGACTGGAATGCACCGCGGGGTCCGTTTTATTTTATAATTAGGATCTATTATTAAGGATATTTTGCACTCCATTATTCTTATTATTGTCGATTTTCCTAAAATCCCGATTCTCATTTCATGTTTTATCAACTGCTATTGACGACGATAACTCTATTCTCATTTCACGTGGATTGGTGTTTGATAGCTATCTTATGCTATTTCCATGGAAGCCGAATTTCTCTACATCTGATAAAGCTCCTCGAAAAACGATTGTTTGGGCTAGGTTTTCGGACCTCTGCATTGAAATGTACGATGGAATATATACTACTAAGATGGCTTCAACTCTCGGTACTCCGGTGAAGGTTTATGATATTTCTAAAAATGTACACCGCGGCAAGTATGCTCGAGTCTGCGTCGAGATCGATCTCCAGCTTTCAGTTGTTACTAGCTAGTATTCTCATCGGGGATCGCTTGCAAAGGGTGTCCTATGAAGGCCTCCACTTGCTTTGTACATCTTGCCAAAGATATGGACATGCAAGTAGTACTTGTCCGGAGAGGTTGGAAGTAACACCGAAAGTTGTTCTTGATGTTGCGTCTGCATGGCGCAGTCAACCGAGACATACATAAATTATTTTCTCACTTTTATCAATATTGTTCTGTTAATTAAAATGTGAATCATCCTAATATGTACCCAATAGGCCAATGCTCCATTTTATTATTTATTATTATTATTATTATTATTATTATTATTATTTTTTAGTATATGGAAAGTGAACGGAAATCTCTCCAAAAAGGCAAAAGTACATTCCGAGAATACTTCTCTTTTTTGCTTTTTCAGAAAATAAAATTAGCTTAGGGGAGAGGAGAAATGAACAGTTTATTACAGTATTAACTTTATGAAATACTCCTAAGATGGAGTATTTTATTAATTTACAAAAATTCTAAGAAATAAATAATAAATTAAGTACTCCATATTACTATTATTTATTTCAAAACAGTATAAAAATTCGTGGCTGTAATTTTATTTATTTATTTATTTATTTATTTTAAAAAAAGTGAACATGAAAAAGAAATATCTCAGTACTAAAGTAGTAGGAAAATTTATTGCCGTTGACACGAGGTCAGATCTTGTGTTTTACACAAAGATAGCGTTCAAATATACTCGTTTGTTTGCGTGCCACGTGGAATTCACAGCGGCACCCCATGACCGTTGGATGACGCCCAGTGTGTTTTGTAGGAGTATCATGATGCCCGGTGTTGTGCACCGGTCGTGCGCAGTTTTTCCGCTCATTACAACCCCCGTCAGCGTCTCCCACGCTAGAACCCGATTCTCACTCACTCTGTTTTTTCACTGTTGGAGGAAAAAGTGTACGGGAATCAAAATCATGGTCTCCAAGTCCAAATTCAGAGTTGGGTTTCTTTATCTTCTCTCTTCTCTGATGTTGCTTGGTGTTATCTTTTCTATTTTTTATTTCTGTAAATTTTTTTGGTTCAATTTGCGGCGATAATTTGATGATCGCCCTAAGAGTTTGATGATGATCGTGTTGGGATTTAATTTTTGTTGATTAGGTTACTTAATTGCTTGTGCTTGTCGCTTGAGTGAGTTCTTGATTGCTAATTAACCTCTTGGTCCGTTTTCTGGTATGATTTGAAAGGAAAATTGGCAAGAAATTATGGACACTGGGAAATTTGTTTGTTTAAATTCGGTAAGGAGGTGGGTGATTAAATTAGCTTGTATTTGTTGTTTTGATTATTTTCCTGAACGATTAGTGTGGTAAGCTTAACGAACGTATTCGATTTATCCTTCCCCTGTTCGAGTGTTGGAAAAAATTTGGACGAGAATCTGTTTCTTGAATTATAATGCGTCTGATCGGAGATCATCCATAAATTTCTATCCTTTTCTTGATATGTAAAGAAGTTTGTCGTTGTTGTTGAAGTTGAGCCTAATTGGCACTGAATTCCATGTTATTTTCCATTTTTAAAATTGATTGGTGTGTTAGTTATTACTGTCTGGCTCTTTGGTTGACAGAAATCTCATGGGGATCCAGGAAGTGACGCAGCAACAAATTTGACAATGAAACTTGCACAGTTGAAAAGACAGATTCTAACTGAAAGAAACATTTTGGTTGGAGTAATTCTCATAACCTTCAACCTTTTGTTTCAATTATTTTGGTGTAATTATTACATTATTCCTTTATATATATATATATATATACATATTTATCAAATATTTGGATCTTTTTCTGTTACGGAGCCAAATGCCAGGCATAGCTGTGTATTGTTGCCACCCCTCCGCTTTTCCCGTTATGAGTTGGATCTTTTTATGGTTATTGGATAGATTGTTATTGTTATCTATGAATGTGTACATATAGGGATGGCAATGGGTCCGGGTCAGAACCGAGAACCGAGAAAGACCCGAGCTTGGGTCGGGTCTTGGGTCTTACAAAAATGGACCCAGAACCGACCCGTTGTCATCCCTAAGGATGGCAATGGGTCCGGGTCAGACCCGGAACCGAACCCGAGTCCTGGGTCGGGTCTTGGGTCTCGGCGGAACCGACCCAGACCCGACCCATTGCCATCCCTATGTACATAAGATGTCCATTCAATTCAGTAATAGAGCCCTTATAATATTGTGCATAACTGTGTATAGTTGTCCCCCACCCCTCCCCCGCACTTTTGGTTGTGTTGATCTTGTGTACAGTTATTGGATTGTCATCTATAACCTGGCTATGCTAATACTGCATTCTTTGAAATTAATTTCATTGTGAGTTTTCCCTATGATATTTTGTATTGATCAATTTTTTCTAACCATCTTTGAATTTTATTTTATTTTATTTAATCTCTTTCAGGAAAAAATTGAGTCAAATAGCAAGAAGATTCGAGCTTATGTCTCCAAACTTGAAACATTAGCTTCATCACGGAATGATGGTTGTACTGTTACCAGCGGTTCTGGCAATTTCCTTTCTTTGCGAATGAACTTTCCTCTCTGTAAAGTGAGTGGTCTTATGCAAGGATCATCAGACAGAGATGATCCTGATAGCGAAGAAGTTGTCTTTTCAACAACTGCGAAACTTCCAATTATCGACAGGATTCCTCCCTATACTACATGGATTTTCTTAGATAGGTATGACTTGTCTTTGAATGCATCTACTGATTCATGGTTTTGTTGCATGCATATGATCAAATTTCTGCTCCATACTTTTAACAGATACTCTTTTATTTTCTCTTATCTTTAATTCTTTGTATCCAGGACATTAAGATTCTAAATCTATCTTTGCTTTGTCAAATTCTAAGTCAAATTTTCTATTATTTACTCATGTTTAATTCACACAGCACAGAAACCAGAGAATGGCTGATGATCAATCAGTTGTAGGGCGCAGACGCATTTACTATGATCAGCATGGCAGTGAAGCACTGATTTGTAGTGACAGTGAAGAAGAGCTTCTTGGTGTACAACAACCAGAGGGGGAGAAATATGAATTTTCTGCTGGAGAAGACCGCATTTTAAGGTCAGATAACTAATGCATGTGCAAAATTGTACTTTTAAGAACCTAGGTAACAATGTTTTGCATCTCTATCTGTTGGTTTGAGACTTTGAGTACAATTTTTGTACTAGAAGATGCGGAAAAAAGCATATAACCACATTTATTTTTATCTTTATCATATTCCGTATGTGTTAGTGTTTGATATCCTATGGACTACTAACTATAGTATCAATTGTAGTTTTGAGGAAATATTTTTGGATTTATAGGGTGGCTGTTCAGGAGTATGGGATTGAAGATGAAGTTATTGACGCGTTGACCCAGTTTGTTGGAGGAACCACTCGGGAAATACAGGCAATCTTTTTTATATTAGCATTCTACTACTTCAAAAACCTGTAGAGAATATACAAAATTGCAATCATAAAAAGTTTCTTTCTTTCTTCTTCTTTACGTTATGGTTTTATTCTGAAAGGTCTGCCACTATTCATCTTCTGTTGTGTGCCCCTTCTATATGTTTACCATTGTTTCTTTGTATTGTTCAGATGTATTCATAACCATGATATGCAGGAGCGCTGCAACTTGATCATAGGAAGAGATCAACAGATGGTGAAACTGAACTTGAAAAGTTCAATTGGTGAAGGAACAGGCAATAATGTATTCCTGGAAAAAAGCCTCAGTGCTGCATTAGATTCTTTTGATAATCTATTTTGCCGCAGATGTCTGGTATTTGTTATTTGTTTCTGGATTATTTCTCTTTTGTTGAATTCATATAAAGCCCTTTTTGTGATTTCCATTTATCAGAAGTTCCAGTTATTTTCACATCCTTGAACTTTAAAATGATAAACCCCCATGCACAAGAGAGATAAATTAACTTATCTGTAGAACTTTTAGATTGTCTCCCTGATTTTTTAGATTTCTAGTAATTCATAGCATCTTTCAATTTGTTGTTGGGTTTCTCTGTGACAGGTTTTTGACTGCCGTTTGCATGGCTGTTCACAAAATTTAGTTTATCCTGTAAGTGGAAAGTTTGCTTTAAATGATTTTGGATACTAGAGATTTTTCACTGCCTTGATTGGAAAAGTATGTTCTTCAGAGCGAAAAACAAGCCTTCCTGTTTGATCCTGAAGAGGACCGCAAACCCTGTGGTGATCAATGTTATCTTCAGGTAAGAATTTCATAAAGATTCTCCAGTACATTCAATGCACAATAGTGTTCACCCTTTTGAACTATCTAATGGATGCAATGTGTATCACCCTTCTGTGGACTATGATCATGCTTCTCTTAAATATTTGTGAGTTCAAAACAGTTCAACTAAGAAATTAACTCTGTCCAATGTAGTCTGTTTCTAAAATGCGGGGATGTCCAATGTAGTCTATCTCATGTGATTCTAGCTTCACATAAAATATTCATGATTACAAATCATTTGGACCTCCAGTACATTAACTTTGTTTTGGTGGTGTAATTATATTATTTATGTTTAGTCAAATAGCCTGCCCAAGAGTTCAGCAGCAGATCCAATAGATGCATGTATGGGATCTGATGGGGAAGGCCAAAGTCTACATACCATCGAACAAGGTTAAAAACAGATAATTTAAGGTTTGTGGTCTTTTTCTGTTTTTTCTATATCCGGATGATCAACTATAAGAATTATGTGATGTCAGGTTCACATCATCTGGAAAGCGAACCAAGTCCTATAATACTTGAACCTACCAATTCTGTGACTGAAGTATCAGAAGCAGTTAAGGATGATTTAATAGATTCATCCTGTAAGAAATTAAAATTGGCCAATTCAAGTCCGATGGATCATCATAGTACCATTTCAGAGAAGTGTGTCCCTGAATTGGGTGAATCCCATGAATATGAAGTTGAGAGGTCCACTACTTCATCAGTCCTTGATTCTCACAAGCACAACACGGATGCTTCTGATAGTCTTAATGGTGTCACTGATAATGAAGTCAGGGATGCCCTCCCAGATAAAGCAAAAGATGTCTCTGAACTCTCTCTGAAACAAGTATGCCATTCTATTGGTAGTTTAGTCAAACCTTCACATGGATGGGACAATTGGAAACCTTTTGAGAAAGATTTATACTTGAAGGGGCTAGAAATATTTGGCAGAAATAGGTATGAAACTTCTGGTTCTTTAGCCAGTCTGCTCAAATTAGTTATGATACTCATTTACTTATCTAGTATCATAATCCATCCACTTAATTTAGTACTATAATTATACTTAGTATGTTCTAATGGAAAATTGAAAAGATGTATGTTTTATAATCTTAATCACTATATGATTGTTTGTCATCATGCTTAATCAACAAAAGTAGGGAAACAGGTTTTTTGTTAAATATTGCTGGAAGACCGTTATACAAAAGCATTCTATATTTCTGGTAGTTTTAGTTTACGTCTTTGAGTACTTAAACTTTGATATAACGGCACTAGCTATCCTCTACATCTTTTGGAGCTAACTGATATATCATGTTCAAGCAGTTGCCTTATAGCAAGGAATTTACTTCCTGGTCTGAAAACTTGCAAAGAAGTATCCTGTTACATGTACGGTGATGAAGCGGGGATGTCTCGTGGATCTTCGGCTAAGCTAAGCACATTTTTCGATGATGCTGGAAAAGCTGATATGGATCATTTGGTTTGTATTTTTTAATTATCCTTCACTTACAAAAAATTACTTGAGTGTATGGATTCTTGTGTTTTAAATTTACCTGGCATAGCTGACAGAATGAAATTGGTAATACTCAAAAGTTTCTTTAAAATTTTATTATCTACGTTTTTTTTATTATTATTTTTAACAGTTTCCGGGCATCATAGCTCTATTTGGAGCAATTATTTCAGTGATGGGTCCATTTATTACAGTTTCTCTTTTCATGATCAAAATTATGGTTCTCTTTTCTTAATAATTTGGGGGATATGGGAAAGAGGTTCAACCTTGCTATCATTTAGTACTGGAATGGTTTCAGTGGTTCAGGGAATCTCTGTGATGCTGATTCATCATCTTGAAGCACTTTTACAGTGAATATCGACATGAGTTTACATTGGTTATATCAGGATCCGGATATGCCTGTTAAATCTAGAATATGCCGTAAAAGGGGCAGAGTCCGGAAGGTCAAGTCTTCTTGGAAGTCTGCTGGCCATCCATCCCTGTGGAGAAGGATAGCAGAAGGAAAAGACCAACCATACAAGCAGTACACTCCATGTGGATGCGAGTCCTTATGTGGGAAGCAGTGCCCTTGCCTACAAAGTGGAACTTGCTGTGAAAAATACTGCGGGTACTCCAGCTTTTGCTTCCCTTCCATTCTATAATATAATTTTTTATATTTCAATGAGGATTTTTTATAAAGGTTATCACAGTCTTCACTTTTAAAAGTAACTATCTAGTCATCGGTGACGGATAATATTTAGAAAATCATGAATAATCTTCATCTGTAGATCCAGATCTGAATATTGAAAGAACCAGATTTAGAGACTGTATTTTTGGTTTTCCGTTGAGCTTCCTTCTGTAGGCTGCAGGAGAAATGTGTTTCTATGACTAGGAGGTGAATAATAGGTTATTTTTTCAATATTCTATTCAATTCAATTGATTTTCCTTTCAAGACATGTTTTGTAAGTGTTGAAATTGGCTCACGATTTATCAATGGAATGATAAATCAACACCCTGAATCAGGACTGAAGTTGGGTTTTTTTTTAAGGGGGGCGGGGTGGAAATATGTTTGTCGTAGGCTAGTTAGTGACTCTAATGATAGTGTAACAGCATGTCATCATAGTGGTAGCTGTTATGTCAGGACATTACTAGCCTTCTGGGATGCTACTAGTTGTGGAATGTTTGTTTCTAGCTGTGGGCAAGTCACCTTGAGAATTAATAGTTGTCTGGGTGATTGTGACCCAGAGGGTTGTGGAAAATACGCTATCTATATATGGGAGTTTCATCTGAAGTAAAGTGTAGGGAAGTGCACAAGTGATGGTGCCATTGAGGGGTAATTGAGAAACAAGATAGTGCAATCTAGCAATTCTTGAGAGTCTGCACCCTGAGTACATTGGCAGCTTTGTCCAACATATTAAAAAGTTCTGTCCATTTTATTAGATATAATTATATTTGCTTCAGTATTCTTTGTGCTTCTACAAATTTTCACCCAGAATTTAAAACAATAAAATGCACATCAGACCATAGGAAATTGTTTGAGGTTGTGAAGTGAGATCAAAGTTTCAGTAACCAAGCATCATCCAGAAGAAAGATGTTTAAAGGTAATGTGGGATGATACTTGGATTCGGCTTCTTGCCACTGAGAATGGCATGTAAGAAATTCAGATTACTGAACTTAAGAGCATTAGTAACTAATAAGCTTAGTGATATTACTATCTACACTATGGTGGTTAAAAGATTGCTACAATAATCTCTCAGGTAGGCTCCGGTCACATCGTAGCTTAAAAGTGGCTTATTAGATAACAGCAGTACTGGTATTTAACTTCACAAATGCTTTAGTGGCATTGTCTAATTCAGAAACGTTTTTTCAGGTGCTCAAAAGGTTGCAAAAATCGCTTTAGAGGATGCCATTGCGCTAAAAGTCAATGCAAAAGCCGGCAATGCCCTTGTTTTGCGGCTGGACGTGAATGCGACCCAGATGTCTGCCGAAATTGCTGGGTCAGGTACTGATTTTTCATGTGTATTTTCTTAATGCATCAAGAAAGTCAGCTTTTTCTTCTCACTTTCAGTTAACTTTTTGAGGTTATTTGTTTTATTGGATCTGTTCTTCTGTATTTCGACAGCTGATGTCCAACTCCTTTTGATTATACCGCCATTTGCAGAAATTTTTACTGTCATCGTAGTCTATATTTGTCAATTGTCCAAAAAACTGGATAAACTAGTGGGAATATGTAAAACAAATCCTTTCGTTTCCATCACTCTGGCATATGTGAAAAAAAAATTCTGACATTATCTAAGAATAAGAATAACCTTTGATTTTGTGCTCCTTTGGTTGAGTTGTCTCAAGAAAAAAAAAATACGGATACTTACTACGGAAAAAATTCTGAGTTCAACTGTGTGGAGAGCTTAATTTTCTGTATTAAGATATACTTTCCAGTTAATGTGTAGTAAACATTTGTCCAACTCTATGCAGCTGTGGCGACGGTTCATTGGGGGAACCACCAAGACAAGGAGACAGTCAGTGCAGTAACATGAAACTCCTATTGAGGCAACAGCAGAGGGTAAAATATTTTCAATCGTCTATTTTAACTTTCCCATCTAATGTGGTCTTTGGAACTCTAATCATCTTTAATTTATAGATCCTCTTGGCAAATTCTGATGTAGCTGGTTGGGGAGCTTTTATTAAGGTATGTATGCAAGGAAGAGTGGTATACTTCCCCTGGTTTTTTGAGTTGTGATGTCAACTTGGAATAATAATTGCAGAACCCTGTAAACAAAAATGACTACCTTGGAGAGTATACTGGTGAACTGATCTCCCATAAAGAAGCTGATAAGCGAGGAAAAATTTATGACCGCGCAAATTCGTCATTCCTTTTTGACTTGAATGATAAGGTAAGTCTCTTATTTGTAATCCACTCTCATCTCTTCGGCTGATTTTTTGAATCAGAAGATGCTTATGTGTGTGTAATTATTCTTCAAATTGTTAGCCTTCTCAGTTCTCCTTTTAACCAGGAGGTTGCGCCAAACTATTATCATCACCTTAGCTAGATGCCTATATATTGCCTACAAGTCTAACCAAAACACTTGAGTTCTCAGTGATTAGCCCCACGACACTTCAATTCTCAATGTTCTCCTGTTCATCCTCAGAGTTCTTTTTTATTGAATCGTTGACTGATCCAGTAATATATGGGGCCAAATTTGCACCTTCCCGTGTCTGCTTCCCGTATAGATTATAGTGCTGGTAAAAATTCTTTGGTGTAAAGGCTTTTGAAATATAGCTGCTTCAGAGAAGACAATCCATCTTGTGATGGAAAACTGTTCTTCAGCTGACAAGACTACAGTTCGTTGTAGTCTGGCATCTTTCTTGTGAGAACCAAGGAGGATTAATTAAACTATGTAGTAAAATATTTGAAGATTATAACAGGCACTACATTTATTATGCTTGGGTAGATAATCATCTCCAGAAAATGAGATACTTCAGTTTGTGGGCTAAGAAAATCTTAGTATTATACACCCGAGTATTGAATTCCCTCGCATTCTTCTCAAACTTTTAAGTAACTGGCCTGCAATCATGTTGTAGAAAAATGATATCTCACTTGCCGTTTTGTCTCAGTATGTTGTGGATGCCTACCGCAAGGGAGACAAGCTTAAATTTGCAAATCACTCTTCCACCCCAAATTGTTACGCGAAGGTACTTTTCTTACTTTCACATCATCAAGTACAATATTGTTTTTATTCAGCAGAATAATGCAATCTTCTATACTACAGGTAATGTTGGTGGCTGGCGACCACCGTGTTGGCATCTATGCCAACGAGCAAATAGAAGCTGGTGAGGAACTTTTCTATGATTATCGCTACGGTCCAGATCAAGCACCTGCCTGGGCTCGGAAGCCCGAGACATCAAAGAGAGATGTTTCACCATTTCCTCAAGGCAGAGCAAAGAAGCACCAATCTTGCTGAGGATGCACTTCCTGATGAATGATGATATACTACTTTCACATGTGAATATAAATGGGGTAAAAGGTATGGGTATAATATTTATCGAAATGAGTTGAAAAGTTGTGCAGCAACTGGGTGCTGTGCACATAGAATAAAATTGAAAACCCCTATTTGTGATTGCTTGGAGTTCTATTCTCGAGGGTGGACGGCGTTGTTTTATGTGGTGTTGAATAATACAACTTTCCTTAGAGAACCAACAAGAACAGGATGTTGTGAGAAGATTTTAACATCTCAAATACATGAATTTCTGAGGCTGTATAAAATTGTATTCCCTTTGGGAGAGATGGTAACAGAGTAATTATTATGTGTTCCCTGTTCTTAATAGCAGATTATAGTACAACAATTCATTCCATGTATCTGGAACACCAGGAAGACACCAGTGGCTGCAATCTTGAACGCCAGGATTCACCGATCTTCTTCCGTAAATGGAAGGGTGAGCATCTGGCCGATATTCTGACAACCGTGTTATATTGAGAAAAGTAACAGGCGTCTTCATCTGGCTTATCACCTCCTCCGCGATCAAATTCCTTTCGGGGTAAATTGGTGAAAATGTCTCATTAATAGGCCAAAAAGCTTCCTTACAATGGCCACCAGTGTTCCATAGTCCTCCACTGATTTGGAAAATAGACAAGTAGTGAATTTCGAAACTTGGGGTAAAATAGAATACAACTTTGCGACATGACAAACCTGAAATGTGAAGGTGCAGAACTTCTGAAGAATATCCGAGTTTTGCGTGGATTGATGTTCTTATCAACCCACGACGCCCATGTCTGTAAAGATCGCTTGAAGGCCTTTGTAACATCAAGTTGAGGAAGCACTTGGTCGCCCTCCTGGTAGTAATTGATCCTGTCGCAAAACAAGCAAGAAAGCAAATGAAACTTAAAACACAAGGTAAAAGCAAGAGTCTGCAATCAATACATTTCACTAAAGCAATCCTATATTCCGACATGAATGTGTTCAGAAACGATGCAGTTATCGAGCTTATATGGGACGAGAGAATTGCTCACCCAGCCTTCGTTTTGTGATGATTCCACCAATGTGCAGTATTGAACACCAGAATATCAGCCCCTCTCCATCGCGAAGACCCTTTGTCGATAGTATCAATGCGCAATGTCTCTGCGCGTTTCCTGCCTATTCGCGCCTTACCCTCATGAACCAAAAAATGAGAGACGTAGTACTCAACCGTGCATTTATACTCCTGCAAGAAGAAAAACAGAACAAAGGAATGATGGCATAATAACATTACCATCAACAAGAAGGTAAGTTAAGTTATCTCTCTTGTGAGATTTAATCACAATCTACCTCAAACTTGAAACAATAGTTCCCCCTCTCTTTAGTTATTTTCCTCCCATGAGTCTCATACACCTTTTTTGAATCTTTGACACCTCCCATCAACAAACAAAGCATGGATTCCCACTGGTTCCTATTAATCGAATCGCCTACAAATACCAGCCTCTTTTGCCGGATGAGCTCCAGCATGTTTGTTGCATTGAACCTACAAGACATATATTTATATATATTCCATTTCAGAACAACCTCCATACCAAGAAACTTAAAGCAGAAGGTCCAATTCCAAACCATACCTAGGAAGGTCACAATCTTGAGGCTTCCACCTCCATTTCATGTAATCTTTGTCCTTCCTCCCATTACCCTCACAGTTAAACCCTTCATCTATAAAAGGGCATTTAGCATATGTATACAAAGGATTGCTTTCATCAATTACCCACTTCCCTTTTGTAATGTCACACCCTGCTTTACCCTTTCCCTCAACTTGCTCCCTGAAAGCAATATGTGGTCTCTCATATGAAATTTCAGATACTCTACCATGTTCCCCACTACTGGGTTCATCAAGTACTACTTTCTTATCAGTATCATTTACATATTCCTTTTCTTGAAACCCTTCTTGGGTGACGCCAAATACAGAAAGAGTTTTACCTAATGGGGTAAAAGTAGAGTTACCCTCAGCAGAAAACATAGTAACTTCTTCTTCCCTTCCCCTTTCGCTTTGGCTTTCCTTTTCCAGTGCGCCGACATAGCTCGACATTCCTGCAATCTGTGAGGAGGAACTTGAATTTGAATTCTGCAGAGTATGTACAAGAAATTCGGTAGTGTTGAAGCCCAAATTAGGGTTTGCTATCAAATGCTGCCGAGAAGGGACTGTCTGAAGCACCCAAGTGGAGAAGAAGAAGAGGAAGATCATAGAGAGGAAGATGGTGAATGGAAACACCACAAATCTGATGGGCTTGCTGGAAAAACTTGTCTGCTTTTCCATGTGAGTTGGGTTTCCCATCGCACTTCCTTCAACCCTGAAGTTCCAACTTCCAACCTCCAATCTGAATTTAAGTCAATAAATGGAGCAGTTAAGGATTTGGTAGTGGTGACAACTGACAATCAGATTATAAGAGCACTATTAAAGTAGTTTAGCAGGTTACTAACAGTAATCTTTTTCATATATTCCATTCTCGTGAAATACAGTGTAAATAAAGTAGCCAACAGTAAAGATTGGTAAGAGCCCATTAGTAATACCTGGAAGTAAAAACTCAATCTTGATGAGATTTTCCCACTATTTTGATTTAGATTGAGGAATGTGACGCGAGGATTTCGGGTTAGAACAGGCAGTTACTGTGGTAGCATGATGCCGTTGTGGAATAAGCTGGAAACCACATGACTTGTCCTTCATGTAATATAAAACCACTTCCACAATTTCGTCACTTCAGTTCAAGTTATGCTCTTTTTTTTCTTTTTTTTTTTTCTTTTTTTTGAAGTGAATTAAAAGGAGTTTGAGATATTGAGAACCCAGTGGCTGGATTGAGCTCTTGATTCCTGCGAACTGCTGGGTTATCATGGTTTCGAAATGGAAATGCTCTCTTTGAATTGAAATGCTTCTTTCATCAATTCTTTTGAGGAGAATCTTTGTAAATTTTTAATTAGTGGAATAGTTAATGTAGCGACAGCTGGCAACATTAAAGTGTTCGGTAATAGTCTCGTTCATTGAAAATAGCTCATTAATCATTCTTAGCATAATAGCATTAGCCCCACTTTTTTCTATTAGTAATTTAGTATTACTAGGGGTGTGCATTGGTCGGTTCGGTTAACCGAACCGAACCAAACTACAAAACCGAATTAAAAACCGAATTTTTTCTAAAAACCAAAACCGGACCAAAATTACTGAAAACCGAAATAACCGAACCGAAATATTTCGGTTCGGTTATACCGGTTAACCGAACCGAACCGAATTGCTTTTCTAAAAATAAAATATTTTTTGATCAAAACATCTCTATTACCATTTTCAAACCTGTAAATTCGTCATGTCAAACAAAAACATCATATCTACATATAACTATGAGTGCATAATAGTAAACCATTCCAAATTGCATTGTTCAAATTACACACAAATGAAATGACAAAATAAAGAAACAGTCACCGAATAGTTCAAATACGAAACAATATAAAAGTTTGAAAACTCTCAACAGTAGTTCTCACTTCCCATCCACACAAACAGTTACCAAATAGGGGTATTATTTTGTGTTTATTGTATAATGGCATAATGTATTTTATATTTTTTTTTAAATATATAATTCAAATTTCGGTTCGGTTCGGTTAACCGAATTTTAGATTTTTAAAAACCAAAAACCGAACCGAAAACCGAAATTTTGGATTTTCAAAACCAAAAACCAAACCAAAATCCAAAAACCGAACCAAATTGCAAAATTCGGTTCGGTTCGGTCGGTTTGTTCGGTTTCGACCAAAATTTGCACACCCCTAAGTATTACTCCTCCATCTTGCTAATTCTATCTCGGTGTTTTCTCTATTCCGTCTCATTACAATTATCACGTTTCATTTTTAGGAATATTTAAATATTTTAATTACTAAACTAACCCCATCATATCAATAAATTAAATAAATATATTAAAATTTCAAATTTACAACTATCAAATCACACATAAATAAATTAACTAAAAATTTATACTTATTACAATCACATCACATCAATTCTTAATTTACCCATATTTTAAACACTAATTTACCCTTACATTCAATACTACTTCCTCCGATCCATCTCATTATTTTTGTTACATAGGCTTTTGACACGCATGTCGATGCACATTTTTAACGATGAACAACTTAAATTGTGTACAATGAAAAGTTATAAAAAATTTATTGTCTAAAACTAAGAGATTAGACGAATCTAACAAGATCTCACTTGACTATGTTTTTTCTTACATAGCTATGATAAAAATTCGAATCAAAGTTAAACCGTGAATAGTGTCAAAAACTCATCTGTAACCAAAATGATGAGACGGAGGTAGTAATTATTTCCACATAAAATACCGTGCTCAAAAATTTTGGGACACGTTTAATAAAACTGAGTGAGTAATATGTAAGTCACATCAATTCATGACATATGAACTATACGTTGTCTTATTTGTCCAATTTTTTTTTTCCTTATTTTTAATATTATGGTATTTAAAATTTTGACATATAGGAGAACTAGTACAAATGGCCACTCGCATGTTCTATAAAATGAATGAAAGCTCATAGATTGTCTCGACCAAGGATGACAAAAATTAAGTTGGTGGTACAAAGGAAGCAGTGGGGTAAATCTGAGAAGAAAAAAAAAAAAAAAGCACAAACACACATACCTTATCATCAACTAAGGATATGATGAATAATGAATTGATGATATGCATCAAACTCATTACTCATCAAGAGAAAACAGCTTCAACAAGCAAATGTTTCCTCCTGGGGTACCCCATCCCAACCAAGTGGTTCAAATACACTTTCCCATCCTTCACCGTCGCCGCGGAGACTATCCGATGAGCGGCGCCGGAAGAGAACCTGCCTACAATCCTGGCACTCTCCCATTCATCGGAGCTCTCCACCAACACCGAAGGCATTCCGGCAATGACAATCTTGGTGGGACTTAGCAACTCCATTCCATCACTGAATCCATTCCATTCCATCAATGAATTACTACTACTACTACTACTACTCCCTGTTGTGTTAACTAGCTTCACCTCATCCGATGATCCCTTCCCTGTCTCGATCTTGAAGAGCTTCCCGGAGAGAGTGTGAGCGACGAGCAGGTACCCGTTGGGATGGTGGAGGATTCCGTTGAGTCCGATGAAGGTGTGGTACCAGTGTGTCGGAGTAAACAGGGGGCTTTTGATGGTGGATAGGACTTCCCCATTCGGCCCCACTTTCCAAATCTTGTTTCCCTTTGCATCGGTTATGTATGCATTGCCCTCTGCATCCACAGCCACGTCGTCTGCAAGCGTTTTCTCACCCTCATCTGTGTGTCACAATGTCGTCATTGTTTTCAGAAAAAAAAGATTATGCTTTTTGGTTTTTGTACAATTGTACTACAAGGAACGCCCATAAAATTTGAGTTAAAAAAGCTCTAGGTAATTTTTGTATTGCAATAGGAACAATGTGAATTTGGTTAAGCTGAGCATCACAATCAGCGACCAATTGATCTGAAGTAGTATATTTCAATGACATTTTTAACTCATCAACAATGTTATATTATTGGTATATTTCAACAATTCCGCGCTGCAGAGAGCGGAGTTAACAGTCTGAACTCAAAAATCAAAACCATGCTCGTATGGAAATTGGAAGACTTGCTGTATTTCAATTTTCACCTGGAGTGGTGGAGCTGAGTTGCGTTAGGAAAATCCGATTCCACGTGGTGAGATCATAGGCGGCCACGGCGCTGTATTTGAATCCGAGCGCGTCGGCGATGGCGACAACGACGCGGTTCCTGGGGCTGTCAATGGTAAACCCTAGGGAAGAGTTCTTCCCGAGGCCAGGGTTGCCGACGACGACGGGAATTTCATCCAGGACTGTGCCGGAGGAACAGTTGTCGATCACGGGGATGACACCGAGGCCGCCCTCGAAGAAAGCAACGATGAAGCGACGGTTGAGATGATCCCACTTGGCCCCATCGCGGAGCCAGCCGTGGCTGTGGTACTCATACACGTGAGTGGCACGCGGGGAAGTCTCGGAATGGATGATGTAAGCTATAGGAACGGCAGAAAGGAGTGTGAGGAGGAGGAACAATTTGAAGATGGAAACCATGCCGATTCCTGAGTGAATTCTTTGATGAGATTATTATTTTATATAAGTACTAGTACTAGTGAAAAACAAGATGTTGGGTTTATCGTTCTTCTTGGTGTTTTCCCGTAATTTTTCCACGCTATCTTGAAGATTAAAAAACAAGCTGGTTGTTTGAAAGTTGTGTGTTCGTTTGGAACAGGACAGGATGATGGAGGACGAATCAAGAGGGAATCAATTATTCAAATTTCATGCATGGATGTATTAGTTTGGACTGGACTGATGAGACATTTTCCTTGCATTTTGTGTCATGTCACCTGTGTGAATCTTCAAGTTTTTCTAGTAATTGATTAATTTACTGAGTGGTGACATGATGTAATAATGGATACTAATATGCATGGCTACATCATACGAGGAGGGTTTTCCAGACACATAAATCTGACCTAAAATGGTCGACCCTTCATACTAAGATATGTCACCCAAATTTAATAACTGTATATATATATATATATATTATAGTGGTGTAAATAAGCTAAATAAATCAATAATGCTCGTACATTTAGGATAAGATGAGTTATGAAATGGAACCTTATAACACAGAAAAATAAGATACAGTATCTTGTTCCAACAAGATCGGGGAAATCCCAACAATCAGAGGCAGGCTAGTACATTTCCTATGCCATTGACAACTATAGAATAGAGTTATAGAGACACAATAAATACTAGTAAAAATAGGGGAGACCGGAGAACAAGCATTGTTTATTCCACCTATTTGAATGCACGGGCTATAAAATTAGAATCTAGTGTATGGAATTTTAGCCACGCGATTGTGAGAGAGCAGCCGGCAGCATCCCATTTATTTGGCACATTTTAACAACAGAGGGTTAGTCAGATCCACAATCCATCCATACCCATTAGCAGGTGCAGGGTGTTCCATAACGTTCATCTGTTTGAATGCTTCACAATTCACTATTTTTTCAGTCATTTGATCCAGGTTATGTGATCATCGTACGGTTTCTGCATGAAAGAAATTGGCATATCAGAAAGTGCAAAACAGGAATAAGAGAGGATGAGCAACTTTAACAGCATGGCATACATCGCATATCAGAGGTTGCCTCAAGAATAGCTGCTTTCTTGATACCCAAAAATCAAGATTTGGTATTGCCCTAAATTAAACAAAGCCACTGCCCACTAGTTTTCCACCGAGTATAATTGACTAGCCGTGAGATTATCGGAAGGATTATTGATGCTAAAACATAAGAAAAACTTGTTTCTACCATGAAGAAATTAGGAACGGAAACACTACCATAATGAAGACCTGTGCTTGGTGTGAATGGTATCGATTTCATCATCTGCCTGCTCAGCAACTCCTCCGGCTGCACCTACTGCTTTGGTCTCTGCATCAGATGTGGCTTTGCTGGCATTGTCATCACTTGAATTAGGATCCGCACTTGAATCCGGTGAATGAGGCACACAATGCTTTTGGAGCCATCTATCTGTTTCCCAGAGGACATGCATAACACTCTCTCGTGCAGCATAACCATGGCTCTCAAATGGAAGAATGACAAGGCGACATAGCACACCATGACCTTTCAATGCATTGTAAAAACGCTCCGACTGCATTATGTGATAACTATAAATCAGAACTTCTGGTCAAAGGTCAAAGATGATTGTGATCAAAATTAATTGTCAGGCAAAAACATTAGGAGGCATGAAATGCCCTAGTAACTCTGAAATTCGTCAAATGGTAGCCGCATAGTTACAGCATACAGGCTGTCTGATATGGAACTAAAGTATTTTAAAGCTTGGATGTGTCAAGAAAGTGGATATCAGGATCAGGGAGAAACATTATTATTTTCTGACCAAAGACCAACTAGCCAAATATTTTTTTTTTATGCATCTTGAAGTCGCAAACACCTATAAAGATAAAAGACACATCCCACCTGCATTGTCAAGGTTCCAGGATTATTGTCTTCTTCCCCATGGACAAGCAATATGGGTCTTTTGATTTTATTTGCTGACATATATGGACTCATTTCCACATAGGTACTTACGGCATCCCAAAGCGTCCTATCCTCGTTCTGACCAAGAAAGATAAAATAATGTCAAGCTGTGCAGAACAAGTGTCGTCTTATAGAGAAGCAAACATGGGACGGGAAAAAATAAATAAATAAATAAATACATATCAACATATAGCAAAAAAACAGCTGCTTTTTCCATCCTCAAACAATTTGGGGAATCCCATCATGGCATCATCCAAATTGTAAGGTACTTGGACCAAAAAGAATTTATGGGGAAAAAGGGAAAATTCATTTCACATCACCAAACTGAAGAAACTAATTATCAACCAAAACTAAACCACAACCTGAAACCCAAATGGTGTAAGTGTTCTATTGTATGCTCCAGAGCGAGCAATACCACAGCTGAAGAGATGTGGTGCATGAGCAAGGAGATTTGCAGTCATGAAAGCTCCATATGAATGACCACCAACAGCAATTTTGTCTGGATGCGCCACCTACAGATCATCATATTGGCAAAATCATGTGTCTGTTGAAGACATTAGTAAGAATAAAGTAGAGAAACATACTCCCCGCCGAATAACTTCCTCAACTGCAGCCTCAGCACTTGCAACAAGTTGCTCCACATAGCTGATAAATAAGAAATTAGATGGATACCATACGAGACTTAGCTTCAAATCAAATACTGTAGTCTATGCTTAGATAACAGGCAGGTATATGTCCATCAAGTAGAAGCAAGTTAAAGGCTATTTCAGTTTCATGCATGCCGGCCATCAGTTTCCACAAAAGTAGAGCTAAATCAAACATATAGCATCCACCTCTAGCAACACTGATAGGCAAAATCATATTGCCCAAAATTCAGCAAGGAACATTCTGTTATAAGTATCAGGAAAAACATCATGGCACCATCAGTAATGAAGAGATTTTTCTCAAGAAAATAAATCAGCAAATATTCATCTGTTAATTGAGGTTCTTCCTGAAAAGAGCCGACAAAAAAATATAAATCCTAGAATTGTTATCCATCCAATCACTATGAGGAACCATTGGTGACTTGATAGCAATCAGAATTTTGTAACTAATGTAAAGCATCAACTGAGAGAACACTTAGGTTCGTCCAATTGATATGATCGCTATTCTTTAAAGTGAGAACATGATTTTTCACCCTCAAAGAGAGAATACCAAAGCATCACTTGACCATCAAGATATCATATATAAACATTTAGGAACTAATATTTACTTATTCTTTTCTCAGAACAATGACAAACAAAAACAGTCTAATGCTGCTGATCAAAACTATGTAACGTGCATGATACCTATCATTTGCCTCTTCATTACCCTCTCCAATGATGGGAATTGTAGGTCCTGACAAGATTGCAAACCTGCGAGAATTGCTTTTACAAATACATCATACTGTGGGATTCATGACACTCTGGAAATCACTAGGAATCTAAACTAACCAGAAACGAGGAAGAAACAAAAAATAACATAACATAAAATAAAATAAAATAAATAAATAGAATTTCGAGGAGGCAAGAGAGGAATTTGCCTTCTTGCTAGCCAAAGTAGGGGAGAAGTTGAACCAATGCCAGCAAACTCATTTGGAGATCCACGAACTTGTCCAGCTGCATCTTTACTTTTGAACTCTCCAGGGTAAGACCACATTAAACATGGAAGGGGTCCATCTCTTGCTGGATCATAATTTGGTGGGAGATATAAGGTTGCTGTAAGTTGAACTCCATCTTTCCTCTTATATCTAATCATCTCTTTCTTTAATGAAGATAACTGGGGATAAGGGTGAGGAAAATTGGTAATCTGGCATGCCTTCTTGTCTGGCCAACTAAGTATGGAATATTGAGTGTTTTCAGTTTTGGATTCTTTAGATGTTAGAACTTTTAACTGATTGAGAGATATATCCTGTTCTCCCTGATCAGACATTAGAGCAACCACAGTTTCATAATACTTTTCCTTGTCACTCTCCCATATTCGTTCTTTATTGCCTGTATTCCTGAAACTCCCTTGTATCAGAATCCAGAACAACATTTATATCAGTGAATGGGATAAAAGAAGCATTAAACTCACATGTCAAATACATCCAAAAATGGAACATTCCCTTGTGGAGTAGCTCCACTCCCATTTAATAACATGTATGTTCTTTCATCACCTTCCTTCTTAATCTTTGCAATCACGTAAGTTCCTAAAGGAGTTCTCCGCAGCATAGGAGAACCAGGATCTGAGTAAACATCTTCAGAAGACCTATCAAAAAGTATTCGGGGACTTGCACTCTCACATCCAGGTGAAATAATCCAGGTTCTTATTTTCCGTGTCTTATACCAGGATTCATAAACTAGTGCAAGCGAATCATCACACCAAGAGATCCCTCTAAAAAAAAAAGAAGAAAAAAAAAAAAAAGAAACACAACAAAGATTAAGTCAGTTCTTAATCCACCACCATCAAGAATTGCTTTAAAATCCATAGTTCATCCAGATTTAAATTTCAGAAAGAAAATCTGTGTAAGGAGATTTCCTTTGATTGGTGGTAAGTTAATGCAAGGGTAACGAAGCAGCAAAAGTACGTGTACATCTCCAGGAAAATTATGCATATGCTAAACAAAAAAAAATGAAAATTTTTTAATGCTGAAGATTCATGTCTTTGCATATGATACTAGCAAGGTTGGTATTAAGAAATTACTCACACGAGTAAGCCTCACTTAATGCATCTATTTAAGGCAAACATAACATAATTCATATGCACAATAGCAGTCATCTGATAATCCAAATATAGAAGATGAAGGCTAGATCTCAATCATACCCAAAGCGAAGATCAAGTTTATGCAAAACCACTGGTTGCTCATTTTCAAGTGGCTCCGCAGGTTCTGTGTATATAATATCACGTGGAGATACTTCTATTTTGGCATCACCACCATCCTGTGTCTCAACCCTTGTAGATGAGGGGGGGAACAGGTCAGATTTACCAACTATTTGAAGTCAATGTGTAGTAAAACAAGGATATCTTAGAAACCCATATAAGATATAGAAAAGCATATCAATCACATCGGTTAATTTCCAGAGAATAGCGCAAAACTGCATAAAGAACTTGTTAATTAGCATGTCACCTAAAAACTTGTTAATTCACCCCTCACGTGCAGTCACACTTTTTCAAAGCCATGCACGCGAGACTATTTCTTCCTTCTTTTTTTCAAATGAGTGCTTGAAGTGTTCAAAAACAGGATCTTTGATCATCAAACTTAAAGGCTTACGCTGATGGCATCATCAGCATCATCATCATCATCATTATTATTATTATTATTATTATTATTATTATTATTAAATTTTCCAACATAACTCAATAAGTCTCATCCCTTCACTTAACTAAACTATGAGTAACAGTTTACAAATAGTTGGAAATGGTTTCATGCTATGTCATAGTGCAAAGACCTTATTGGAGATATAGAGCATGGGATGCATGGCGCACGCATTATACATAAAAATACAAAATAAATTAAATATGTCTACAGTATGAATAATTTTTATAAAAATGAAATATAAACAAAGTTTACAAGTTATGGCATGAATTGTGCCCTTCGCTCTTGGGGTTATTGTTTCTTAATCATGAGTCCTTCTTGGTCTAGGTGAAGTCAAACACCAGCGTATAAAACCAGCTAGAATGGTTGTCTATGGCCCTAGACTAGTGCCATGCGCCAGAGCAACACCCCACAACATGTACTGTAGATAGTAATGAGTTCAACCAAATACAATATTGTAAACGAATGTCAGACTCACTGATAACAATTATACATTTGTTTTTTCCAAATAAGAGATAATTGGAGAATCTTTAGATTGCATACCAGACAAGTGTTGAGGGTTTATCAGATCTCCAGTGGATTGAACGCTTTCCTCTGCGAACACTGTTATGTGCAATAGGAATATCCTCTGCAAGGGGTATATCACAAATTTCCCTCAGAAATCTTCCATCAGCTGTCCAAAGATCAAACTTTCGAGGGAATCTCCCACACGGAACATTAAATGAATATGGCCGGTGCATTGAATTAATCATAATGTACTTTTCATCAGGGGATGGGTCCAGCGATGTATATATAGCTGGAGATCCAATTGGCTTCACTGATCCATCTAAAGATGCCAGAAGAAGTTGTGAGGTTGCATAGTAATCAAATAAATCTTCATCATATTCATCTTTGAGAAGATCTTGGTAAGTTCTCGATTGAATCTTATCCTTTTGTTCATTGGATTGAATCTTAGGACCAGATGGCACCAAAGGTTTCTTAGGAGGATCTCCTCGAGATGGAGGAATAGTACAAACCAATAAGGTTGAGTTGTTCACCCACACAAAGCTGAAAAGGGAACAAGTAGATATGAGATTTTTAAAACTGTGGAGAAATCTTTGTAGACTCTAGACTCTAGGTAGAGGTAGCCCACTTTTCAAAAACTGCATTTAGAAAAATGTTTGAAGCTTGGAAAAGGGGTCTAGCTTTTCCAGTCTCAATGTCTGCTATCCATAATCTTAACAGGCTACTGCTACCATCCTCCTGCTCAAGGATGAGTGGATTTATATTAGATATAATGGTCAGAACTTGTACATGATGAAAAAATAAAGATAAAAGGACAAAAATTGGATAGTGCTTATTTGGACACTCAAAACTCTCTAGATAATAGCATTCATCTGGGGAAAAGAAAAATTGTAGAGGGCAATCAGTAAGTTTGGAAATACCTCATCAGTACGTACAGCAAATGCCAAATAGCTGCCATCATTTGACCTAGTGGGGATAGGAAAAAAGAGGAGTTACAGGATTAATAAGATTTACTCTTGATAACAACAATAATGTAAGTAAACTAATTATTAATAGAACAAAGAAACGAGAAGACCTAGCAAAGACTCACGCACCAGGCATGAAATGGAAACAACAAATTATATGCTTAGAGCACTAGCACCCACCCAACTCATTCCCAGTGTCTTGTATTTAATAGAAGAAGAAGGATCTCCAGTACATTATAATACTTCCACCTTGTAGAATGGAACAATATATCTATGTATATTAAATTGTTACTTTTTTAACACCAACATGAGTGCTATCTGTCAAATTGAGTTGAATATGAGCAGGAATACCTCAAATTCTTTGAAAAGTACCATTACTGAGAAATATAATTAGGTTGATGAGATATTTTCAATCTGACCATAACATAAATTTATAATATGCTCAGACATTTAAATGCATTGGCTGCCCAAAAAATGTATAACAATATGATAACCCAAAAGGTAAAATCTCCTGCTTACCATGTGACAAAATTAATTTTTGCACCATTTGGAAGACCACTTATTTCTTTTTCAGGCCCCAAGGTGCAGTCCTCCATTATCTGGTGTATTCCAATACCAGTATAGTATGACCTGGAAATGAAAAATATAATATCGTCATCTAGAAGATTTTTATTATACAACAAAAAGAAAAGAAAAGAAAAGGAACAGAGAACAGATAAATGGGTAAAAACTGAAAAACAATATAAAAATAACCAAAGCACTTCAAACTGCCATCATGAAAAACAAAACCTTCTGGAGCTTGAGAAGGTTCAACATATGTTCTAATACTCACATGCGACTCCGAGAATTGCATTTTGCATCAATACGAATGCCGGCAAGTTTCTCCTCGGGTCTTGCCAATTCTACCAGAGGGGGCAGTGATCTCCTCTTGAGAAACAGTATTTTATCCCTATGAGGTGAGAAAGATAGTGTTGGAAGGGGTGGAGCATCAACAATATCTCTAATTTCAGGTGGAGGAAGGCAGTATCCATTGCCCGCTGATAAATCTACAAGGATGCGAAATACAACAAAAGATATCAGAGATGTCATGCCTTGACAGACAGTACAAAGGCTGATATGTTGGTGTACTTGATATGAGCATTTAATATATGCATTGAGTGCCATGTCATACAAACGAGGGAGGGTAAGACATTTTTTTGAAAGAATGGCATGATTATGAGACATCTGTCATTGACTCATGCACGTTCCCTTCAGAAAACCTCCTTGTGAAAGTTGTGATCAGATAAATGTCTAGTCAAAGATAGAGTGAGATTGTAAAGCATTACACAGACTTTAGAGAAGGTTGGAAAAGTAAAAGAACCTGCTTATACTAAGTACTAACACGCTCATCGGCAAAATTTCAGCAAACTTAACTTATTCTTCGGCTGATCTATCAACAAAATAGAACTATTAATCTCTACTAGTATCATTTCTACTTTCGTTTCAAAAGTTAAAAGTTTCACCAAAAAGAGCACCCCGCAGCTGACTGATCTAAGTTGGCATTATGACTACCAAGCAAGAGATATTCGTTCATCAATACCAGAAATAAGAAAACTCAGGCAATCCAACACCACCACCTAAAATGATCTATAGTCAAACCTATCCAACACAAAATCAAGTTGGCACACAGCAAAATTAAACTTCCAAAACCTAGTCAGCATCTCGAAAATGCATTAAAAAGCCAAAGTCAATCATCTTGACAATCCACTAACTACCTTCATAATCAACAGCGGAGGAAGAAGAATTAGTGGCTCCGTTGGAGCCGGCGTCATTCTCAGCGGCACTAACAGCAACAACGGTGCGGGATCTCATTCCTCTCATCCCAACGGCAATCGATGAAGCCGAGGAACAGCGGTTGATGAAGATGGACGACGAAGCACGAGGAGCGGACTTCAGTGAGATACTGTGGGGGGAGGAGGAGATAAGGAGAGGGAATCGAGGGGCATAAAGGAGAGAAAAGCGGTTGTAGACCTTGTGAAGACGCATGTTAGCGTGGATGAATGGGCAACTTTTGTACTACTGGTTTTGGAATCTGCTTTAGCCGGCGAGTTTTGATTGGGTAAGCGGCCCGCAGCGTACACTGGCTCTGCACTCTTCAGCCACTGTGCAAGTTTAGTCATGGACATGATTGAATTCCTTCTATAAACTGCTCAGATATTTACATATTATCTGTTTCTGTAAATAAAATCAGAATCTATTGTAAACGTTATTCGAATTGGATGAGTCCAAATCCTGGGCCAAGCCCACTCCATTTACCTAAAATCAGACATGATCTTTTAATCCTGGGCCAAGCCCACTCCATTATTTTTATTCCAATTTTTGGTATATTTTTCATTTTTATTTTTTATCTAAATAGATGATTATTTTTTTAATCTTAGTTCATTTTTATATTTCTAACACTAACAATAAATATAAATATGTCATTTGTACTTGTTCAAAGGTCTGGTGTTTGAACTTGTGTGTATACAGAATTTTACATTAAGAGATAACTCTCGAGTATTAGTTTTTGGTGATGCATTGATATTCACCAAAAAGATATAAACATAAAAATATGGACTCGATGCATAATTTTTAAATATTTATTTATTTATAAAATGATCACAATCAATTAATAATTCACAACCCAATTACCCAAACCCTAATATATTTTCTTTGTAACAAATAATACTACTCCAACTTAACTAGTTTATAAAATACTACTTCCTCCATTTCTAAATAAGTGCTACGGATCCATATTTTACTCAATCCAATACACGTTTTTAATTCGTAATAACTCAAATTCCATATAATTAAAAATTATGAAAATTTGATATTCTAAATCTATGCCATTAGACGAATCCAATAAGATCACACTTGACTATATTTTATCTTATATAATTGTATTAAAATGTCGAGTCAAAGCTATTTAATGAACAGTGACAAAAATCAAAACTTGCCATTTAAAAATAACAGAGGTAGTATGAAATTTTGCCCAGCTGTTTGTAAGACTATCTATATTCATAACCACCCCAACCACCCAATCATCCAAACATCTCATTATTTAATTAATTTCACTCTCCTCCAACTCATCAATATTCATCCCAACCTAACCACCCAAATTTTACATACTTTATTAATAACCACCCAACCATCCAACCACAATATTATATATAATTATTTTAATTTATACAATTTGAAATATGAAAAAAATAATTGTATCAAAATATAAATATTTTAATCTTACTTGTAAAGAATAAAAAATCTAAAATATTAATATATTTTTTATTTATTTTTATTTTCTGTAAATTTTAAAATGGATTAAATATATCAAAATCGATATATTATGTATTTTAAAAAAATATAGCAAGAGTGGTCTCTATTTGTAGATAATGAAAAATTATAAAATATGGTATATTTTTTATTTATTTTTATTTTAAAATATAAAAAATATAATAGTTTTAATGTAATCTATTTAAAATGACCAATGGAAAGGAGACAAATGTCCCCATCCCATTGGCCAATGAAGATGAGACCAAGTGGTCTCATTTGGTGTTTGGTCGATCATGGAGATGAGACCACACCCCATTTAATTCTTTTTTGTTTTAAATAATGATGTGGCATGGTTAGATCTCCTTGGTGGTCATGGATAAACATGTTCTAAGAATCCTAGATTATTTCTAGCTGTTGTAGCTTGTAAGAAATGTACAATTTGGATAATTATTGAGTATAGCGCCATCAAATGTTAATAAACAAAACGGAGGGAGTACAGAATTGAATGCACCTTTGCTTTTCGGCCGAATAGAGTCCGCCTGTTGAAACCTGAGGGAGGAAAAAACAAGCATGAAGGGCAAAAGATATTTGCGAAAATAAATAATATCCCGTCACGATAACAGACGTGGACGGATATGATTGGCGACATGGCGATAAGATATCTGTGAACATAAATCACCTCACTCACCGATTATATCTTCTTCCTTCACAATATCCACCATGTACATACATAACAACTGCACCGTTCATTTCACCCGAATTCAATAATCCTCTCCACTGAAACGCAATCAATGGCAGCAGTAGCTGGATTGACCATCCCGTCGGCGAAGATCTTCGCCAGGGTGGTTTCCTCATCGGACGCCGCCAAGCCTCCTCAAGCGATTAGTTTAAGCAGCACGCCGTGGAGGAGGGGGGGCATGACGATCGCCAACGGAAGGATGCCGCACGTCCGCAACCTCCGGCCTCTATCTGCGGCGCCGGACAAGCTGTCGGAGAATCTGGAGGAGAGCATCAAGGCGGCGCAGGAAGTGTGCAGTGAGGATCCGGTGAGCGGCGAGTGCGCGGCGAGTTGGGACGAGGTGGAGGAGCTGAGCGCGGCGATAGGGCACTTGCGGGACAAGCAGAAGGAATCGGATCCGTTGGAAAATTACTGCAAGGATAATCCGGAGGTGGACGAGTGCCGCACCTATGATAATTGATTTACAGCTGTTTCTTGGAATGAACGATAGTATGTATTATTGTCATGAACTGTGGTTATGGGGTTTTGGTTGAATTAAACTAGATGGACTTATTAAATGTTGGAAATTGGAATGCTGTTTGGTATAGTAGTGTAGTGGTTTTCATCTGTGGTAAAAGGAAATGGAGAATTTGGCATTATACTACAGCAATGTTTTCATGAGTAATTTGGGCTTGATTTTCTTTCCAAGTTTGAGTCTTTTTTAGATCTTTAGCTGGTAAACTAGTTATTCTGAAGTTGGCCATTTATGGATTTGTATTGTGCTTGTGGTTGTGGCATCCTAGTTGAATTCCACCACTAGAAAGTTGAAAATTGAAGCAAGGAGGATGGTTTAAGATTTGAGGGTTGGCTTGATAAAGGCACAACCTTTGGAGTTTGCCAGGTAGGCCATTAAAGTGCAGCAAAACTGCTGGCAATAATCAGCATTTAGGTAGAAGAAGATGAACAGAAGATCGCGATGGGTCTAATAAATCATAATAAGGCCCATTTGATAAAGAAAGGCAGCCCTAATAACTCTCAAATGTTTTTTTTTAAGTTCTTTATCGTATGAGCTTGAAGATTTGTTTACATCAACTTTTAGAAATGTAGTACTACATGTAAATTTATACTTCCTCCGTTTTTATATAGTTGTAACATTTGCATAGTTGTTATTATTCACTGAGTAACTTTGATTTAAATTTTTAACACAGTTATACAAGATAAAACATAGTCAAGTGGGATCTTGTTAGATACGTCTAATCATGTAGTTTTAGAATATCAAATTTTTATAATTTTTACTTTTACACAGTTTGAGATATTAAACGTTAAAAATATACATTGGATAACGTGAATTATAGGAATGTTACAACTTTTAAAAAACAGATGGAGTATGTTGCTACAAGCTATTTTTAACTTTTCTTTTATAAAGTTGATAAATTTAGGGGGGGGGGGGGGGGGGGGGGGGGAACATAAACAATGTTTATTTGAAAGTTACATAGCTTGAGTTTAGATAGATAAGATGATGCTCCAGTTTTTGTTCTTATATTGCTATTAAAAAAATCTAAATGAAATGTTTTATAAAAAAAGGGTAAAATGCATTCTTTTTGTATTAAAGAAACTTACAGGTGTATTACTTATTTTAACAAAGAGCTTATAAGCTTATAAAAATATTATGAACGAAAGCGGCCTAAAGAGTTTATGATTAGGAGTTTTTTATGAACGAATGCTACTTAAATTAATATTAGGTTTTTTCCAGATCGATTAATGGTTTGATAAGTGTAGAGATTCACGGATGAGAGGCTCACACCTAAAATCAATTGTTGATAGGTAGAATTGCTCTCAACCATATAAGGTAGTAAAGGGGAACCATTATAACCGATGTGGGATAACCACACACCCTCCCCTCGAGATGATCTCGAAATCAAATTCGAAATTCATAATCAAATATACCCAACACGGGCATCATAGCTCTGTTACCATGTAGAAATTCATGGATAGAATGTTACTCCTAAAACCAATTTGTGATAGGTAGAGTTGCTCTCAGTCCCAACCATATAACGTAGTAAGGGGAACCATTATAACCGATGTGGGATAACCCAACAATAAGATAACTATATTCCTTGAATGATCATGTGTCCGCTCAATATGTATGTGAATTGAATTTTAGAGCTAATGATAATAAATAAAATAGAATACAAAAGTTTAAAATTAAGATAAATTTAAGTAATAATGATCAAGTTAACTAAAAAAATCAAATTCAAATTTTATTTCTAAAATCTTATTACTATTTTCAATATATCTTATTTCATACTATTTTGAAATTTTATTTACATAAATAATTTATAAACTATATTAATACTTATTATTCCTCAAAAAATTATTACTAATAATAATTATCATGAAATAAATTATACTATGAGAAAACATTCTATTTCCCAAACAAAACTTCTCTATAAATATTTTTATTGCGTAGTAACATATACTACTTCATACTCTTGACTTATAATTTCATATATATTCAATTAAAACTCAATAGCATTATTATAAAATAGTTTGAATTAAAACCAATTGTCCCCTACATTTCATTTGGCCGCTAGGAATAGGAAGAAATGACCATGAATATGAGGGAACGACTGGAGTAAACACTAAACAGCCTTTTGGAGTTTTACCCATTTCAAGCGAAATAGGTGCACATAACAAAAGAGTAGATAAGATGGAGAAATGCAATATCGCCCTACATAGTACAGGACTACAGGCCAAGGATGCCGAAAAAATCCATACAAGGGTTAAGGAGAAGATGATAGAGATACGTTGTAAATAAACAATAATGCGCCAGAGAATAGACAAGAGGCAATAAACACATGTGACTCTGACCTCACCTCAAGTTGCAACAAAGAATGAATCAATCATGCAATGCCCTGTTTCAGATGAGAACTAAACAACAGTTATTCGCTCAATAGCATTCACAGAAACATATAACAAAAATGGGTTGCAACATCCAACATAAACAGCACATTTAACAAACATTTTAACAGTACAGACACAATAGAATGATCCAATTATAAAAGGGTGAATAATCTAAGCAAGCACAACTGTACCCATGAATTCAGAATAAATCTGAAATCTAATACTACTACTAATTATTGTCAACGAACTAATCATAAACATAATGGAACCACAAACTGAAACTAGGAAACAGACCTCCTCAATGATCATCTTTCTTCATTTTTCAGCACTTGAACATTTCAGCAGAAATGGGTTGTGGTTGGGCTGGGCAAGGAAGCTGCCATGGTTCGAGTAAAGTATCGGGGATATCCGGAATATCAACAGCCAATCCACTCACCTCTGAAGCAATTTCCAGGACAGAATTTAGGGATCGAAGGCGGTCGGTCAGCTCCACCACCTGCGCCCTAAGCACGTTATTATCAGAAGAAAACTTCACGTACATCTGAGAGGCGTCATCAATCATCTCTCTTAGCTTCTTGTTCTCCTCCTGCACCTCTTTCTCTTGAGCAATCAGCTCATCCAAGCGTTGTTGTTTCCTCAATCGGGACCTGCGTGCAGATTCCCGATTAGACTGCTTTCGTTTCCTTTTCCTCTCATCCATCTCCAGTTCCGGGCTTTTCGACGGTTGCTTTGAAGCCATTCCCGGATATCTGTGCAGAGCAGATAGTGTGTCTATCTAGGCTGGTTTTGTTTTAACCTAACGAGAAATCACCCTAGGCTTATCCAAAAACTCAGCGGTTTTATCAATTGGCAAAATCTGGTTTTTGATTGCGCGATCAGATTAGGTTTCAAATGTCCACAGCGCCGGTTCGGGAAAACACATAAAACCAGTACAGGAACACAACTGACAAGGAATGGAGAACTCTAAAATGACCCATCGGAGTTCAAGACGCGTGCTTCATAAAAAACCTGCAGATGAGGAACTACAGAAATCACATGAAAAACAATGCCCCCAAAAAATCAAATCGGCAATTCTATCAGTAATCACTACTACTACAATTTACCGGCATAGAAATCACAGATCTGAATTCAGAACGATTGACTGCTGCAATCAGTCTATAACATCAAACCGCAATATTAATCATCAAAACAAACCGATGTGGACAACGAATTACAAAAGACAACAATTAAACCATCGTGATACCAAAAAGAAACACGGGAAAATAAAATCTACAGCGGAATGAAATCAAAAACCATACAAAAATCGAACGAAAAGCTAAAAGGGAAAGGTAAAAAGATAGCCTCACCTGAAAGAACCTTCCCGAGCTTATTGGACGAAATTTCGGCGAGAAGATGCAATAGAAGCGGTATTTATTGGGGTGGCAAAAGGGCATTTTGGGTATTAAAATTTACAGATGGTAATCTGTTCTTACTTCGGTCCGATTAATCTTCCAAGTCCCAGGACTCAGAGACCTCCCAAACACGCACCGTCAAATATTGAAAGCCAAGTCAGAAATGGTCCCAGGAGGAGAAGGCCAAGGAGCCCACATTTTGCCCTCATGCTGGTTTCAAACTGTGAATTTGCAACTGGGTAGGTTGGTATGGAATACGTGTGATTGGCTGCTTGGTTTATAAGACAGCTAAGCACATTTATATTACTCTATTACCTGTGATTAATACACTCCAATACATGAGTTTTTTTTATAACCACACTCCAATACATGAGTTCTTGAGAGACTTCCAATTATTGAAAAATCTTTTATTAGCATTACTTTTTTACGATAGGAGAAAAAAAATACATCATTATTGTGAAAAGAATTATAGCCAACCACGTCACTATCGAGTTGCAACAATATCGGGAAAAAATCCTATAAAAAAAATCAAATTCAAAATTGAAATTACTTCTATCACTAGTAGTAGTCGATATATGGAATATTTTCTTAATGAAACAACTAGTTAATTTAAATACTACTGGCAGTATGTAATAATAATAATAATAATAATAATAATAATAATAATAATAATAATAATAATAATAATAATAATAATAATAATAATAATACCCTCGAAATAATAGTAGTAGTAGTAGTAAAATAATTATTTGGTATTTTAAGCTTTGTAAGATATTTTAATATTTTAAAACTAAATGCTAAATATTAGTGTTTTCTCTCAAATCCAACCTAAATGAAATAAAGTATAAGAGAACTAATAAATTTACCAGGTAGGAAAAATGAAATAAAGTGTTTTTGACAACACAAACAATATAATTAAATACTCAATCCGTCTCATTTGAACTTTTTACACTGTCAATATTCATGATGTATGTGTTGACCTATATTTTTGTTATAATTACATAATAAAAAAACATAGTCAAGTGAAATATTGTTAGATACGTCTTTTCGAGTGGTTTTAGAATATATATTTTATATAACTTTATTTCTATATATTTTTAAATATTAACTATTAAATAAACACATTGAACTGCGTGTCCAAAAATTTTTGGACAAAATTAATGGGACAGAGGAGTAATAGTTAGAGTTTAGAACATAGTTATCATTTTGTGTTTGTTAAATAACTACTAAAACCTGCCCTATTGTTCTTATACTTTTGAAGCAATTGTTTTTTTTTTCTAACATGTAGCAAACAAAAATTCTCATCTAGGAATCATGTATTTGAAGTACAATTGGGTTTGTATCCAGACTGTATTAGCAACTGCACATACAGTCACGATGGAATATAGGAATTTTGTGATGTTTTCAAGTCTGTCGAATGCGTATTGGCGAATATTGTTACTGTGGTGCGTATGATATTTTTTATGATGACGAATATAAATTTTATGATGTTTAACCGAAATTCATTTACAAAATAAAATTGAAATTTTTAAAAGTTAAAACCAAAACATCACAAATGTTTGCCAAAATAAAATAGGAGTATACATTCCTTCTAAACATCACAAATAAAATTAGAATTTTTAAAAAGTTAAAACCAAAATATCACAATTTTTAGTTAGGGGTTTGACCAATTGGCCAAGCCCTAATTCCTTCTAAAAAGTTATTAGAAAAGAGGTTGCCAAAATGTTAATTATAATTATATTTCCACTCTAGAAATTATGGAATGATTGAGACTTAGGTATATAAGTATTACGTTCCATAATGTCAGTACGGATATAGCTTTATTATTTTAATAAAGGGCGTTTAGTTGGAATATACTAATGTTTTTGGAGAAATCAAGGTATAAAACATAATATCCTCGTATTTGATGTCTGACTAGGGGAATATCTGAAATCCGAAGGATGAAACTGCAAATTTTGCGTTGTCCATTTTCCCGCCAAAACCAACCTTCAGTACCCCCCCATTCTGTTTTGCCGCCATTCACAACTTCACCCTCCTGAGTCCTGCCCTCAATCCTCAATCTGATTCCTCTCTGTCTAACGCTCGGACACAAGCAGATTTCACCGGAAAAATGAACGATCTCGACTTCAACAAAGATAAAGGCAAGAAGCAGTTTATGCTCTGTTGTATGATGTGAGTGTATCTTTGCCTGTTTACTTTACTAATCAAAATAGGGTTTCGGTGGATGCAGAAATCGCGAAAGAATTCATCGAAAACTTTGCAGATCCGGATGGGGAAGCTAAATACATGAATATCCTTGTAATAATCCCAACCCTGCTTTTTATCTTGCACGCCTTCATCAGAAGATGAAATTGATGATTAATTTGCCTGTTGTATTTTTATTTTCTCCGTCCGTTTTAATTTATTTTTTTAAACGCAGCAAGAAGTAGCAAATCGAAAAATCAAGGCTATACAAATTGAGCTGGAAGACTTGATTAATGTAAGAGTTTTCGCAACTTTTAATTAATTCCATTGTATGTTCTGTTATATTGAGGAAGAAACATTTTTGTTTACTGTGTCGCTTTTATTTGTCAAAAAAAATAGTACAAGGACTTGGATGAAGACTTTCTGAGACGGGTCACTGAAAATACGCGTCGTTACATTGGAATATTTGCGGATGCCATTGATGAACTACTGCCTGAACCAACTGAAGTGCTTCCTGACGATGACCACGACATTTTCATGACTCAAAGGGTGGACGAAGAAACAGAGAATGCTGGTAACACTGATCCACAGAAGAAGATGCCTCCTGAAATCAGGAGATTTTTGTAAGCATTTAGAAACACTGCCCATTTTTATTACTGAATTGATTCAATGTTAACAAAGATGTAGTTATCTTTTATCAACCGTCTACCCTTCTAGTTAGTGGCTCTTATTCTTTGTAATCCCGATCAAGTTGTCATTTGACTATCCCCGTTCATCATTACAGCGGACGGTGGTTAATGGTTATGCGCTTAAAGTTGTAGAATGCAATCCACTGGTCTGGGGTTTATTTATAGCTCTGTTTTAACTTGGCGTTTTTATAACATCTAGTGTTCTTTTCAACTATTCGCCATTTGTAATGGCAAAACCTTTGAAGCTGTAATTAAAAAAAAAAAGAAAAAAGAAAACAGGTTTCCTGCAGATCTCCTGACAAAAGATGAAGTTTCTAACATTTTCTATTTTTTTTGGAACAGTGAGGTTTATGTCAAAGCATCTCCGAAAGGGCGGCCTTTCACGATCAGAGAGGTTAAAGCTTCAAATATCGGGCAGCTTGTGAGAATATCTGGAATTGTAACACGTTGCTCTGATGTCAAACCTCTAATGCAAGTGGCTGTTTACACTTGTGAAGAGTGTGGATTCGAAATCTATCAGGTCTTAACTTTGATCTTTGTGCACAATAAATTCCTTATATTCTAGAATTTATGTGTTTAATAATTATCCTGGCTAATAATTATATTTGGTGCAGGAGGTAACTGCTCGGGTATATATGCCTTTATTTGATTGCCCCTCTGAACAATGCAGAAGAAATCATGCTAAAGGAAATCTTATTTCCCAACTCAGGGCTTCCAAGTTTCTGAAGTTTCAGGAGGTTTGCAGGATATTCATGATTTGATTTCAATTTTCGACTAATGAGTTCATGAACTGCTGGAGTTCCTTATGATTAACCATTGACATTATTCTCAGGCAAAACTTCAGGAGCTAGCTGAACATGTTCCCAAAGGGCACATTCCTCGTACACTAACTATTCATTTCAAGGGCGAACTTACAAGGAAAGTAAGTGATTCCCTATTCTATACATAGATGGTTCTGCATTGGCTGTCTAAAATGAAAGACAAATTGTCATGTGTAAAATGTCTATTAAGACTTCCAATTTTCTAAAGTCTTTTTTATTGCACTTGTGGTGCAAGTTATTGGTCTTGGAATTTTGTTTGTAATAAGTCTCATCTCAGTACATTGAAAAAATAAACTAAGGTCTGCTGCTGGTTGCCCTTCATATCATCGTTGATTTTCATTTTCTCATAGTAATTTTGATGAAATATTGCAGGTCTCTCCCGGTGACATTGTTGATTTGTCTGGTATATTTCTTCCAATTCCATATACAGGATTTAGAGCAATGAGAGCTGGATTGATTGCAGATACATACTTGGAAGCCATGTCTGTCACTCATTTCAAGAAAAAATATGAAGAGTAAGGCATTTATTTTAATATAATTTTCTGTCGATGCTGCTACAGAACAAGTTTAGAGATATCAGAAGGGATGTTTCATTTACATCCTAATTGGTTTGGTGACTCAGATTTGTGTATGAAATGGTCCAATTTTAGGGCCAGTAAAAGACCATCCAGAAAGAATGACAGTTCCAGCCCTTTTCTCATCTTAAATGAGAATAAGAAAAGATAATTTTATAAATTTTCAAAAGTGTTGAATTCTACAGAAGTGGTTTTGACTAGTGTTAATTACACTGGATCCTAAAGTAATGTTCTTTTTCTTGCTTTCCTGAGTGTGTATGCCTTTATTCATACTAGGCATTATTAGTTTATTGTCTACTGAAAACATAAAGTCGGAATGGATTGCCTTTCCAAGCAATTAATCAACTCTTTTGTTGTGCAGATATGAACTTAGAGGGGATGAAGAAGCTCAAATTAATCGCCTGGCTGAAGATGGTGATATCTATAACAAATTAGCACGCTCATTAGCCCCTGAAATTTTTGGGCATGAAGATGTTAAAAAAGCTCTTCTTCTTCTCTTGGTTGGTGCTCCTCATCGGAAACTAAAGGATGGAATGAAGGTAATCAAATGAATATGTTTTCTCGGTGTTTTAGTTATATGTGTTCATGGTCAAACTGGGTTCCTGAATGTCTGTTGAGAGCTGTTTCTTTGACTCTAAAAATCTCTACTTGCACAGGAATCACCTATCCTTCAAAGTTATGCTCAATCAATTTTTATGTTAAAGCTATTTCTTTATCTTTTGAAAGGCAATCATATGTTAAATGTATTATGTATGAAAAGAATATGTTAAAGCTATTAAATGCCCATTGTGCCATGACAGATTAGAGGGGACTTACACATATGCCTGATGGGTGATCCTGGTGTGGCAAAAAGTCAGCTTCTTAAGCACATAATCAATGTTGCACCAAGAGGTATTTATACAACTGGAAAAGGAAGTAGTGGAGTTGGTTTGACCGCAGCTGTTCAGAAGGATCCAGTAACAAATGAAATGGTTTTAGAAGGTGGAGCTTTGGTAAGAATTCTTTGCAATTTCTTTTAGGATTGTTCATTTGTCACTTATCTCATTCATTTGAGGGTACCATAAGCGTTGTCTCTCATGTCAGGTACTAGCGGATATGGGCATCTGTGCCATTGATGAGTTTGACAAAATGGATGAATCAGATCGCACATCTATCCATGAAGTGATGGAGCAGCAAACTGTTAGCATTGCCAAAGCTGGTATCACGACATCTTTGAATGCACGTACAGCTGTCCTTGCTGCCGCTAATCCAGCCTGGTATCCATTTGAGAACTTTGTATTTTATGTTGGCCTTTAATTGCAATGGGTTTGATCTCCATTCTCCCATGTTTGTGACTGCTTACCATCAGATGTAATTATGCAGTGAGGCTAGCTTATGACCTCTCATTTGAGGCTCAGCTGATAGGTGCTAAATTAGTCTAAATGACTATTCTAATATTCTACCAATTCTCATTTGTGTAAAAGGGGGAGATATGACCTACGGAGAACACCAGCTGAGAATATTAATTTGCCTCCTGCACTTCTATCGAGGTTTGATCTTCTGTGGCTGATACTGGACCGAGCAGATATGGATACTGATCTTGAAATGGCTCGACATGTTCTCCATGTCCATCAGGCTAAGGAATCTCCAGACCTTGGCTTTACTCCACTTGAACCTTCTGTCCTTAGGTAACTTTTCCATGCCAGTTTACTTATTTTACTTTGTTGGTTGGGGTGATTAATATATTGTTTCAAATTAACCGTGAATTCTTATTTAAACCAAATTGATTCTGAGTATGTGATTTGTTTAACTTTTGCTAAGTTCTGCAGACTAAGTTAATCCAAACTAAGGCTTGTAGACTGACCTTGTTATTAATAACCATTACATAAGCTCAATAAAATTTGTGAAACTGGTCACACACCATGGGAGTGGCATCTGATCCATAAATATAAGATGTTAACATGTGGACTAACAATCTTATCATGACTTCTAGGGCATATATTTCCGCTGCAAGAAAGTGTTCTCCTACTGTACCGAGGGAATTGGAAGAATATATAGCAACTGCATATTCCAGTATCAGGCAGGAAGAGGCAAAATCAAATGCACCCCATTCATATACCACTGTCAGAACTCTGCTCAGCATTCTTAGGATATCAGCAGTAAGTTGTTATTCTATTAATAGGCTGTTGTCTAATCCTTCGCATGGGCAATTTGCTCTCTCTCAAGATTCATTGACTGAAATAACTCATGTAAAATGATTTCATTTCTATTGCTCTTATTATGAAAATTACACATTGGTAAGCCGTCCAACCTTTTCCGTTTCAGGCTCTAGCACGACTCAGGTTCTCCGACTATGTTGCACAGAGTGATGTAGACGAGGCACTTAGGTTGATGCAGATGTCCAAGTTTTCCTTGTATTCCGATGACCGCCAAAGATCTGGCCTGGATGCAATTTCTGATATATACTCAATCTTGCGCGATGAGGCAATGAGAAGTAACAGGGCAGATGCTGAAAGGAGGGATGTGAGCTATGCCTATGCTCTCAATTGGATTTCAAGAAAGGTTTGTTCCTAAAAAGCCTGGTAGAATGTAATAGTTCTTGTTTATGTTACTGTATTATCATCTGAAAGGTAATAATCTGAGTGGCACAACTGCCCTCAAAGCATTATCATAATTGAAGCTGAACAGACATTATACTTTCTATGAGTTACATTACTAATATAGTTGTAATGGTCATACTTTCTGTGTTACAGGGATACAGCGAAGCCCAGTTAAAAGAATGCTTAGAGGAGTATGCCGCCCTGAATGTTTGGCAGATTGATCCCAATACATTTGACATCCACTTCATTGATGTTTAAGTCGATGAATTATATATGTTTTACTCGCAGATGTGCAACTAGCGATTGTAGGCCTCCTCTTGAATTTATTCACAAGTGTCAACTTTATTTGTATACACCTTGAGCTGCTTTGCTTATTTGTTCCTATCTATTATATATCAAGGACAGAGAAGATGCAAGCAATGTTCATTTGTTTGATCATCTCTAGACCTAATCAAGTGCAGACAAAGAAAATGTGTAGGGTTCTATGCAACATAGTGAACCTTCATTTCATTTTGCGGTTGGCCCATAACATATATGGTATATTGGTATCAGATCATCCTCATCGACTTGGATTGAATATCAGGAGTTGGAAATTTTTGGTTTCCATTTCTTGCAAGTTGCAAATATTAAAGCACTCCCACGGTACCTTCAGGTTGACAGCTTACATGGTTTTTGTTCTCTTCGATTCTTGAATCAACTTATATCAATCCTAGATTTTTCTTGACTGCCAACTTTCTTTTCCATAAGGCAATCAGATGCTTTCGAGTGAGTCCTACACGTTCTGCCATTTCAGTTTTAACAGCATGAGCTAGATCGATCGATCCTCTTATGTCTCTAAACGCACGTGATTTATGGGGAGCTAGATTGACCCGTTGGGAGTAGGGGTGAGGAAAACTGACTCGATAGTCAATCAAAACTCGATTAAATTATTAAATTTAGAAATGAAAAAACAAAAAAAATTATTAGACACAATTTAAGTTTTATCAAGACTAACAAACTTATATTTTGCAGCATAATAGGCAGAACTGTCAATTTAAATTCAAATTATATACTATCTAGCATAATTAAATTCGGGCTACAACTTTAAATTTTGTTACTGTAGAAACTCGAATTACACTGTTCACGTTCGAGACTCGACTCGATATCACCCTAATTGGGAGCAGAGTGCAGACTAACGCAAAGGAAGCCCCTCAAGGGGATCCTCTTCCATTATTATTTAAAGTCAATTTCATATTTTCTTGTACAGTATAACTTTTACTTTTAGGTAGGAACGTCTCAATGAAGAGTTTTTAAAACACGAATAAATTATGCATTGCTTGTCTTTGCTCATTAATTACTATTGCTATTACTATTTTCTGTAATTACAGACGAGCATATATAAATCAATTCTATAGATCATATCTTTACTACTACATACAATATACATATTATTCTCTACTTAGGTCTGTTTGTTTTGATTTTTGAAAAAATGAGAAGTCAGTGGTAAAAGAAAAAGGAGAGAAAAGGAGAATTCAAAAGCAAAAGCAGCTCAAATAATTGTTTGGATTTGCTTTTCAACGGAAACATGTTTGAATGAATTGTTTTTTGGATGACAAGTGACGCACGAGCGTCGGCAAAGAGGAAAAGAAAAAAACTACAGCAAGGGGGGAAGAGGGAGGGAAAATGAAACCCAACTAAGCACGCATAACACCATTTCCAGCCATGTCCGCAGCAATAAGTGGCCGAATCTCATCCGGAGGAAAAGCCCACGTAGTAAAAAATTCCTCGGAGCGAGCCCCACGCTTGGCCAAAGAATCAGCAACTGAGTTACACTCACGCAGAATGTGATAGAACTGAATCCCTGGAGTGTCAACAAGAATCTCAACAATGCTCCTGACGAGGGGAGAAAGAGCATGGTCCATCTGCACATTCTGTTTGATAAGTTGGAGGGCATGCAACGAATCGGAATAGCAATTGGCCGACGCAACCGCTTGATCCCTTCAAAAATCGCATGGAGTTCCGCAACCAAAATAGTAGAGCGCCCAGCCGAGCCTGAGAAGCCCTCAATCCACTCACCGTTCCCATGACGAATGACTCCCCCATATCCGGCAGTAGGCGGATTTCCAAGCACACTCCCATCCACATGAAGCACCACCCCCATCCCATTGTGAGGGTTCAGTAAACAAGGCGTGGCGCCACCTCCATTCTGGAATTAGAGAAGACCCGATTGAAGGCTATACCCAAGGACTGTGTCTGGCGAAGAAGCTCATCACAGGTTGTAACTTCTCCCTGAAACACAAGAGCATTGCGCATCTTCCAGATATTCCACATGAAAGCCCAATGAACCCATGTCCATTTCCGTGACAAGTGGAGCAAAAACGCAGCAGCAGAAGCGGAGTCATGCGGGATTGTCGCAGGGAGGGGCTGACCAATACGTTGCCAGGCTAAGAAACTGACAGGGCAAATGAAGAAGAGGTGCATCACGGTTTCAGAATCAGCACCGCAGCGAGGACACACCGGCGAAGGGGCAACTCTTCAATGATGTCTCATTTCATTACAAGGCAAGGAATTATGCACAATTAACCATGCCAACACTTGCACTTTCTCAGGCGCACGAATCCTCCACACCCACGCCTTAGCGGGATCCTTAGCTACTCCCTTGCTGCTCAGCAACTAGTGGTAATCTTCCCGGACAGTGTATGCTCCTGATTGAGAACCCAGCCAGCACCAAGGGTCCCCCGCTTGAGGATGAAACACTAAGGGGCCAAGCTCATGAGCTTCACTTTGTAAAAGGACTTTTGATATATTAAAATTACTAAAATGGACATAAATATTATAAGGATATTTACAATATATTTTATTTTCTTTTTTAAATGGGGATATTTTTGTATTTTTATTCCAAAATGATTTCTCCTTTTAAAAAAAGTAACCCTACCTGAATTTTAACTTTTGATTATCTTTTCCTTTAAATAAAAGTCAAAACAAACAGTTAAAAAAATTCAAAAGGACTTTTGGGTGAAGCAAAAAAATAAGCCAAAACAAACAGGCTCTTATATTAATCCTCACAGATATAACTTTTTTGTGATTTTGTCAATGTAGAGAGTCATAATTCAAACTAAACTCTAGTGTAATAGTGTTTCGGTGATTTATAGTATTAATTAATTCGGGTTATTAGGGTTTTCCTCTGAGAGAGGAAGAAAAAATATTTCTTATAGAAACAATATCTATGTAGTAATGTAGATATAAACCTCATTCATCCCCCCAAAGAAAACCTCATATATTCATTATAATTTAAATTTTACACGTGGGATTATTATTATTTCAAGGTTACGTTAATTAGTTGGTGATCATCATCTCCACGAACCCGGCCCGGTATTATTTATGGTTATGATGATATAGATTTTCAATTTTAAGAAAATTTCATTTAATTTATGATTTTGATGATATGGATATTTAAATTTAAGGAAATTTCATTTATTTAATTTTTTTTTTAAATATTATTGGCGTTTACTTGCTGTTAATTAAACAAGAAAATAAAAGTTAATTTATATTGCAGACCCGGAAGACAATTATGGCAATTTAATGACAAAATCCGTTGGCAATCATCATAATCTCCCAAAACAAGGAAAGTTTCCTCCTCCACAAAACCCTAACAAATTATTTCATGAATACTACGTATTAATGAAAGAAACATGTTCAATTATAATTTTATCACAAACATTTGATGAAACTTTGCCTTCCCCAGAGTTCCTGTCGTAAGGTAATTAAGTCTCCCCTAGTTTGATGGGATTTTGAGTTGGGAGCTCATGTTTCTTGTTTATATAAACAGCTGTTTGTCGCCTTTCATGCACTAAACTTCTGCCCCCGTCCTTGTAAAGTCATTGCTATGAAAAAAAAAAGACACAACTTTCTTTGTCATTCCAAAAGAAGTTATTTGCATATGAAATCCTGAATTGTGTGTCTTTAAAATTTTTTCCATCTTGAGAAATAAAGTTAAGATCTTTTGTGATTCGGTGAGATATATGTCTATTTACACATGAATTGAATGCCCATTATTAAAGAATCTCCTGATTGAGATACATAAATTTGAATTCATTATATCTTTTTGCTGCATCTACCTGTAATGTCAAATGTCTAAATAGATTGACTTTGGCGCCAGGAAATTCCGGAAAGAATGCATGCTTTCAACCAATAGCTAGTTCCCTTTTTACAGTGGAGTTTAGAACAAGTAGCGTAACGAAGATTCAAGAATCGTCTCCCAGTGCTAATTCTCAATCCGACTCGACGGTCCAATGGCAACCGATTTTCAGATCAAAAGGAGCATGGCTTTGCACCCCACATGGTTTCTCGCAGTCATGGTAATTTTTATTATTATTTTGGAACGAACTTGTGATCTTATAGGAGTGCTGGTAATTGGTAAAGTATAATAAATGTTTTTATACAGCTTCAAGAAGTTGGGATATGGCTTGACCAATGTCAAGAAAGATTCAAAATTCAATGTTTATGGTCTTTTCTTTGTTGGCAGATCATTATTTTGATTGTGGTGGAAATTAATTTCAAAATGCAGGTGCTTCTGGTGTTGTCTATAGCTTCGGTTTTGATTCCATTGTGGATGAACAAAGTCAAGCGAATCCAACAGGAAGTGAAGTTGATTGAGCGCGGCGTTGATCAACTAATGGTCTCGAATATTGATAAAACAGCTTCCTCGTTTTCTCCTCTGAATTCATCAGCGACCAATTTTGTGAGAATCCTGAGTTCATCTCTGAATGGAAGTGATCCTCAATTCTCCACTATCGAGTCTAAGGTAGACAAACAGGCCTTACAACACAACTAGGAAGGAATTTCGTGTACTATATATACATAGCTTTTAAGCGAGTTGATCATTATTAACACTATTTTTACAAAAATGCAGGTGGCAGCATCCTTATTCCAAGCCTTTTGGACAACTCCATACCTGTCGCAGATTTCCTACATAGGGCTGAACGGTTTGTTCTTTGCATATTATACTGAAGGAGGCCGGCCTTATGCTCTTTACTCAAATTCAACTTTTCAAAACAGTACAAATGGCTACACTTGGTTCGGGCAGCCTGCTAATCGCGACACGGGACAGGTATACGGAATGGCCATTGAGTACACCCCCTCGGCTGTGGGGGACGCAAGCTGGTTTCGAGATGCATTGAACCATACGAATGGATCCATCACAGTGGGGACTGGATGGGGCAGTTCTAAAGATGTTTTATTGCTTAGTACAGCCGCTATGGGAGGGAAAAGTGCCATTTCTTTAGGATTTTCGATGAGACCTCTGGTTGATGCTTTGGTTGCTGCAGTCGAGTTTTATAATGGAAGCTTGTATTTGGTGACAAAGGATGGGAATGCGCTAACTCAAGGGATTCCAAACACACGTATTATCATGGACAATGATCAAGTTTTGCTTCAATTAGTAGGAAATAATGGTGATCAAGTTAATGTGGCTGGAAATTTCACTTGTAACTCCGACAATGGAGTGTTACAAGATGCTGTTTTTGATATTTGGGGCAGGAAGTACGCGATTTATTGTTCGCCAATTGAAGTAGCCGGGCTGCAGTTGGTAAGATAGCTCAATTATTTATTTATTTTTGACATTTCAGGAGTTGTGTAAGGTTTATGACTGTGTGTGTATCTGATTGAATTTATTTTGCTTTCAGGTAGGTGTCCTGGCAATGCCAAGCAATCGATTTCCAAGCATCATTGACAATAACGTTAGAGTGGCATTAATCCTGCTTGTAATGATGATTGTTGTTATGGTAGTGATGATATTTGTGTTTGTTTATTTGGTGGTTGGAGCAGTAAGGCGAGAGATGTACCTCTGTGGTGCACTGATAAGGCAAATGGAAGCGACGCAGCAATCAGAGAGGAAAAGCATGAACAAAAGTCGTGCCTTTGAGAGTGCAAGCCATGACATTCGAGCATCCTTAGCAGGCATCATAGGTTTGATCGAAATATGTCGTGACATAGTAGAATATAGAAAGAGGGACCCCTTGAACCTCCTGTCGAATTTATCACATATGGAAAAGTGTACAACAGATCTTTTAGGTTGGAATTTGCCTTAATTTTCAATTTTTTTTTTTTTACCATACTGCACCGCATACACAACATCACAAATGTTTTGTCCCTTTTTCAGGTATATTGAATTCGATTCTTGATGCGAGCAAGATGGAAGCTGGAAAGATGCAGCTACAGGAAGAGGAATTCAACTTGGAACAAATGCTAGAAGATGTGGTTGATTTGTATCAGCCAGTCGGTATGAAGAAAGGAGTCGATGTGATCTTGGATCCATACGATGGCTCCATTTCAAAGTTTTCTTTAGTTAAAGGGGACAGGGGCAAACTGAAGCAGATTATGAGCAACTTACTGAGTAATGCAGTGAAGTTTACATCAGAGGGGTACGTAACTGTACACGCATGGACAAGAAAACCGAGCCTTGAAAATAATATAATTGCTTCCAATGGAAGCATGCCAATGAACTGCCTACCCTGTTTGAAGATTAAAAGAAGTTGCAGTAACTCAGAAGATGTGAAAAACATTAGGAGGGATCCAAATCGCGTGGAGATTGTATTTGAGGTGAGCGACACAGGGATTGGGATTCCAAAGGAGAAGCAAAAATCAGTCTTCGAAAACTATGTACAAGTGAAAGAGATTGCACAGGAAGGCACAGGTTTGGGGCTCGGCATTGTCCAATCTCTGGTAAGTTGGCTTATATCAACATAAGATTATCTTTCTGATACTTTAGTTAATGTTTCTTTACTTGGGAATTTGGGAATATTGTGTGCAGGTTCGTTTAATGGGAGGGGAGATTGGAATTGTCGATAAAAATGTTGGCGAAAGAGGTACATGCTTCAGATTTAATGTCTTCTTGAGTACATGTGAGGCAGATGCTTTGGTGAATGCGAGCACAACAGGGGCTGATATTGAAGCAAATAACGGCTCTGTCTCAAGCGATTCCTACCAGCATTCAGGGCCTATGGCTTGTGTCCTCAGCCCCAGACGAGAGAGATCCCAAGTCATGCTTTTTATTCAGAATCCCAAAAGGAGTGGAGTTTTGCAAGATTTCATGCAGAGGCTCGGGTTAAAAGTGCACGTTGTCAAGCATCCGGACCAGCTTGATTCAACTCTAAAGAGAATTAAACAAAAGCTAAACCTTTCACAGCACAGCTCTTCAAATAATTCAAGAAGTGATGGACTTGGATCACGCGCATCCAACACATATGCTAAAGAAGTGTGTGCGCGATCAAAGGAAGGTCCTTTGAGTGTTTCGAATGGGATGGACAATGTTTTACCCTCTCAGAAGAAGGCAAATGCCCGTGGTGGTCCTTTAAGCTTTGCACTGCTTGTGATCGACACACGTGCAGCCCCATTTCTGCAGACTTTTAAGGCTGTATCCAAATTCCGGAGGGACATAAATGTGAACTGCAGCAGCAAAGTTGTTTGGTTGTATGAACCAAATATGAGCAGCAGTAGTTCACAAGGCTTGGATGAGAATATGTTGCCTCAATCAGATTTGATCATCTCTAAGCCACTTCATGGCTCGCGATTGTATCAGATTGTAGCACTTTTGCCTGAATATGGAGGGACAGTACCAAGAAGAGAAGAAAATTTTCAGAGACTAGAAAGTACTTCACTCGGAAACAAGAGTTCTGCTAGAACCAACACTTCTAGTAGAAGTGGGGTTAAAGGGAAAAAACCTGTGGAGAGCGTCAGAATTCAGAAAGGGGAAATTGAGGAACATATAGAGTTGAACTGCATGAAGCCTTTGATGGGGAAGAGGATCCTTGTTGTTGATGATGATCCAATAGGGCTAACGATAGCAGTTTCTGTAGCATCAAAGCTTGGTGCCGAAACAAACTCCTGTGAAAATGGAGAAGAAGCTTGGAAACTAGTCTGTGGAGCTGAAACAGAGTCCTGTAAAAATGGAGAAGCAGCTTGGACACTAGTCCGTCCTTTTGATTGTATCCTAATGGATTGCCAGGTAATTATTACACGATTGCTGATTCCCTTAAACACAGTTGCATAGTTTTAAATATGCTCACGTACTTGCTTTTGGTTGTTTGGTTGAGCATTGATTATGTTTTGTGGGTTGATCTGGCAGATGCCGGTGATGGATGGCATTGAAGCAACGGGGAGAATTAGAGACGATGAAAGAAGATCCGGCATTCGTACTCCAATTATCGCATTGACAGCCCACAGAGAAGGAGAGGAGAGGGACAAAATGATGCAGGCTGGAGTGGATAGGTGTTTAACCAAGCCACTTAACAAGGATAAGATTTTGACAGTACTGTATGAGTTGAATATAACATCAAGATCATCAACTGTGTAGTCTATGTTCATATAGATATTATCTGATGATAGCACATACCTGTGTCCTTTAGTTATGTGACAATGACTCATGGTGACACAAGTTTTTTTTTAAAGGTTGTGTAGCAGAGACCAGAGGTAAACAATATGTAGGAAATTTTGGAATGGCAATGGTTTGTATCTGAAAAGATGCAAGCATTTCTTTCTGTCAGTATGTACCATCCATCTTCTTGCACAATTTGGAATAAAAAACTGGTATTTTATATACCCTTTGCCGAGAGGGGGTAAATTGCAGTCGTTTCTTAGAGCCACGGACACTATTCTACATTGTTTGACAACACTGGCACAACCCACATGCGATGGCCCCTTGACACAATTCTCTTTAGCTCTCATTGCCAGCGTGTGTCTTTATTCTCCTGCTGAAGATATTTCACTGATTCCTGAAAGTATTTGGAGAAACATTGAAACAGTCGGTTTGTCTAGAAAAAGTAAGTGTTGTTGGTCTCTGCCTGCAAAAAAATAACTATTTAATTATTGTTTTTCATGTTGAATATAGACTCTTACATTCTCCTTTTGCCTGGTCTTACAGGCAGACACCACCAGTCTTGAGAAAAAGGCATGTGAAGCACTTTGTAGACTTAAAAATGTTGGAGAAGAGGCTAAACTGGTATGACAGTCGGAGTGGCTGTTTTAAATGTATTACAATGCACTGAAGTTTGAGATTATATTTACTTCTTTGTGCATCTTTATTACAAAGAACTTTTTGAAATAAAAAACTGGCATTTCAAAGAATTTTACGGTACACAGGCTTGGAGTAGCAACAATTTACAACCCCCTTAAACAACAAATTTTAAGTGTTTTCAACACCAAAACTCTATAGGTCCAAATCTGGTAAGGTGATTCGGTCATCCAGTAAGAGTACTACTTTTTACCATCTCTGCAACCTTTCAAAGAGATTCGCTAAGCCCAGGTTTCCAGATAGTTTCGTCTTTTGAGCTAAGCGCTGCATCACATTCAGTCCATCCCGGGAGAGCGCAGGGGCAAACTTCCTGTAATCAATCTGAGGCGCCTTCATCCCTTTGTGTATCATTTCTTCCAAATACTTACAAGCCTCATCGGATTTTCCCTGTCTTATAAGCCCTCCGATGAGAATGGTGTATGAGTTTTCATCTGGACAGCAACCATTCTTCTTCATCTCCTCCCAAGCAGCACATCCCATTTCATAATCTCTCGCAAAAAAGTATGACTTCATGATCATGTTGTAGGTGTGAATCGATGGTTGTATGTTGCTTTTGATCATCTTCTTATATATCTTAACTGCATCATCTGGATTATGTCGACTTGTCATCATCTTGATCAGAGCATTATATGTCCGCCCATCAGGTGGGCATCCTTGCTCCCTCATCTCTTCCAAACACCGGTACACCATATCCATCTTCTTTTGTTTTGCAAAGCCTGTAATTAAACAAGTATATAAAGCAGCATCCGGCCGACAACTGGAATTCAGCATATCAGTGAAGAGATCAAAGGCTTCCTTCATGTGACCATGTTTGCAGAGATAATTGATTAAGATTGTATAGCTCCTCACATTCGGAGGTGGACCTTTAGATTTCATCACCTCAAACAATTTGACTGCGTCTGACTGTTTGTTAATCCTTAACAGCCCTTCAATCATTATGTTGTGAGCAACAATGTCTGGTTTAAAACCATTTTCAATCATCTCATTCCATGTCCTCCCAGCTTCAAGCAAATTCTTCACCGTACACCAACCGTTGAGCAAAGCAGTGTATGTCTTTAAATTTGGGGCAAACTTCAACTCCAACTTCTCAAACAACACCTGAGCTTCCTTCACAAGCTTTGCCCTTCCGAGTGCATCTAGTAAACAGTTGATTGTTTCAACGCTCACTTTATACTTATGTTTCTTCATCAAATCGAACACCCCAACAGCCCTTTTCCTCTCTTTGGCAGCAGCAAAAGCTTTTATACTAATAATAAAAGTCTCCATTGTGAGCAACCCCTTCTCACCCATTTCTTCAAGTACCATCACCATAGTCTCAAACTGTCTAGTCTTTCCCAGCACATTCATAATTGCGTTATAAGTTCTTGAATCATGACTGAACCCGGGCTGCTCTGCAGCCCAGTAAAAAAACCGAAATGCAGGTTTCCGAGCATGCTTAAACCTATCCAACACAGCCAACACCAATTCATGATTCAAATCCACCCCACACTCATCCAATACAGCCTCCATATTCCTATCTACAGCAAACGTTTCATTGATCACTCTACAAACCCTTTCCACCTCCTCTACATCAATTTCAAATTTAGGGTTATCATCAACTAAATCCACACTCTCAACATCAGTATCAACACGTCCAGAATCAACATCAGTACAAAAGAGCCTAAATTTACTCAAGCTACATGACAATTTTTTTGGATTCAAGTAATTTTGTTGCCCCATTATCTGCAAGTTTTCTTGAATAGCACAGAGTGAAGAGGCGTGTGGCAAAATAAACGGAATTTGACAACGAGCACTATAGAAGCTACTATGAGTAAAAGAATTAAGCAGAAAACACATGGACAAAGAGCTACTGTTAACTTGCTTTCCTTGAATTCTTCCCCCTCGTAACGCCGTGATTTGCCCGTTACTGGAAGAGTATAGCTCGGAGCTTCCGTGGAATTGTCCGCCATTTCCGTCCAGGTAAGTTGAGATCTGCACGGATTTAGGGAGGAGGGCCGATTTCCGCGAATTCCTTAATCGAAAAGACATCGGGTTGCCATTAAATAGGATGAAATTGCAAAACAATAAGTGAAAAGAAAGCAATGGAATTCCGAAAGGACATTATTGGTAGAAGGTATCCATTGAAGGAGATCTCTGGTCTAACAATTCGGTTACTGGCAGTAATGGCAGACCAGATGAACAGCAGTAGAAAGTTGGATTTTATTGACTGGGCCAAAAATTGGGTATTTCTAATTTTTGGGCCTTCAGAAAAATTGATTTGGCCCAAAATGAAATAAATCGGAGGTTGAAGAGCACGCGCCGCGACCACAGGGGCATTACCTCGAGCTCACACCCAACCTTCCCGCCAAAAAACGCCGACGACGCGCTTCGCTATCTTCATTCCCGCCTCTGCTTCAGTGGCTCTTCCTCTCATATTTAAAATTTCTGCGCTCTTTTTGGCATAGAATCTGTTTGTTGCTCCTCGTTAGGGTTATCTGATTCTATTGTCCAATCCCTTTTGGTGCAACCGAGTGGCTCCGATGAAGAAGGCGAGCAGTGGACGTTCGCCGTTGGTGAATCCACAGCGTCAAATCACTGCATTTTTTTGCAAGAAGCCGGATTCGTCTCCTTCGCCGTCACCATCGCCCGTTCTTTCCAAGAAAAATCCTAACCCTAATGCAGCGACGAGCCCGATCACTCCTTCGCCTCTGCAGTCCAAGCGCAAGCCTGTCCTGGTGATATCTCCGAAATTGGCTTCTTCTTCTCCAGGAAACCCTATCTCGGATAAGAAATCATACGGCGCGGAGGTTGTGGATAGGAGGATCAGGGTTTATTGGCCGTTGGATAAGATATGGTACGAAGGTCGCGTGAAGTCGTTTGATAAGGCCTCGGGAAAGCATTTGGTGCAGTATGATGATGCTGAGGAGGAGACGTTAGATCTTTTAGAGGAGAAAATTGAGTGGGTTGGAGAACCTGAAAAAAAGAAGCTCCGGAGGCTGAGAAAAATTTCTTTGGTCGAAGATGAAGAAGAGGAGGAGGAGGATCACAAAGAACTAGAAGATGATTCTGATGATGGGGATTGGGTAGGAGGAGTGAAGAATGAAATGGTTGTGGATGACGATGGTTCTGAGAATACAGATCTGGAATTGGAAGAAGTGGAAAGTGGACGACGTGGTTCTAAGAAAAATGTCAGCTCCAGGAAACGAAAGGTGGATAAAGAAGAGCAAATAGGGTCTACTTCGACTAAAAAGAACAGGATTTGTGAAGAACTGAAGCGTAAGAATGGTATTCCTAATGCAGAGAAGCTGGTTGAGCATACTAAAAAAATTAGAGCTGATAGTAAGTGACATGAATATATGATGGCAGACAGGAAATATCTTCTGGCACAATAGGATTTGCTTGAATCCTAACATTAGGTGGTTCATATTTTATATAATTTTAAATAAGTGCATTAGACTACTGTGTCAGACAGGACAAACTCCTTTCAAATTGTTCTATGCACATTGTTTACTTTGATTACTGCTGTGCCAGCATTTGAGAGTGAGCAGAAGTCTGATGGTTATTATTTTGTTCGGAAAGAGGTCTTAGGCTCCGAATTGCCATGTTCTTTGGTTTACATTGTTATATTGTAACCATGATACCATTGTCCTCTTAATTTAATTTGAATCCTTTCCAAATTAGTCAGTGTATACTACAATGTGCTGAGTAAGTAGTGAGCTTACATATTGGATAAATATTAACGTAGATGTGAAGACTTCTCTTCTGGATAGCCCTATAACAGGAGATGCACCAGATCGATTTGCAGCACGTGAAGCAGGGAAGTTGCACTTCCTTGAGATGTAAGTCTAAAATACATATGATCATGTTAAATAGATAAGCTGCTAGAAGATTCTGTGGTTACTATGCTTCCAACTTCACATACAATTTGTGGTGGTTGCATAAATAATTCTCTAGCATTATTGCATACTACATTGATTTCCTTTCTTCAAATGAAACAGAGATCGCCGGGATGCAAGTAGAAGGCGCCCTGGAGATGCAAATTATGACCCAAGGACCCTTTACTTGCCTCCAAATTTCGTAAAAAGCTTAACTGGTGGCCAGGTATTTGGGCATTTCATGGGCTGTTTATAGATATTTGAGGATATCTTCTAACAGTTTTGTCTGATGTATGTTATAATTTTAGAGGCAATGGTGGGAATTTAAATCAAAGAATATGGACAAAGTTCTCTTTTTCAAGGTGATATACTTGTTCACCCATGATCTCTGGAGTTTCAATGTCGTGCTATTCATTCTTTGTCTTGCTGACATTTGATAGCTATTTTCATTGTTCGGCCAGATGGGCAAATTTTATGAACTTTTTGAAATGGATGCACATGTTGGCGCTAAAGAACTTGGTTTACAGTATATGAAGGTACTGGATTCAGTGATTGCAAAGCAGAGGAATTTTGATAACCCCATTATAGCTTTGTACTCTATAAATCAATGTCGAGGCACTCAATTACTTTCTGAAAAGTTCCATCTGATAGTCTGCAAATTCGTATAGGGGGAGCAGCCTCACTGTGGATTTCCAGAGAAAAACTTTTCAGTAAATGTGGAGAAGCTGGCAATAAAGGTTGTCCCATGATATAAGCATAATCGATGTGATAAAGGTGTTTAATTTCTCCCATGTTTGAATGGCAGATTTTCTAAAGTATATTTTCTAGTTTACAGGGGTATCGGGTTCTTGTGGTGGAGCAAACAGAGACACCTAAGCAGCTTGAGCTTCGTCGGAAAGAGGAGGGTTCTAAAGATAAGGTGATTCAAACACTGGTGTATCAGTTATGTGCCAATTTTCTTTTACAGTGTCATATAATTGTGCCTTGGGCATGATTTATTTTGCCAATCTCTTTTCAGGTTGTGACACGTGAGATATGTGGTGTGGTCACAAAAGGAACTCTAACAGAGGGGGAAATGTTGTCAGCAAATCCTGAAGCATCTTATCTGATGGCGGTGACTGAGAGTTGTCAAATGTCAACGTGCCTACTGGGATCTCACATCTTTGGTATCTGTATCGTTGATGTTGCAACAAGCAAAATTATCCTTGGGCAGGTTAGCAGGAATAACTTGCTTGTATCTCAGTTCTTGCATATTGGGAGCTTCATTTGCTTCAATGGTGCTAATGTATCACGCGTATTATTATTTTGTGGTGTCTACAATCTATTTTATTGTGCATATTTGCATACATATTAGCCTTTTCAATGGACTACTAAGGGATATTTCATACATCACCATTTTTTGTATGGCACGGGTAGGTTTCAGGTTTCAAAACCAGTGTTTAGTATGAAATGCTAGTTGATTACCTTTGCTTTTCCTTATTTGCCTGCACCTGAGGATTGTTAATTCTCACATGCCTGTGGCTGCTGTTCATGTTTTACATTTTTGTTGTGTTAAATACACTTATCTGTAGGATTGAGTATGCTTATTTTTGTATTAGTTCAAGGATGATGCGGATTGCAGTTCATTATGTTGTTTATTGGCTGAGTTGAGGCCAGTGGAGATTATAAAACCTGCTAAGAAGTTGTGTACTGAGACTGAAAGGGCACTGTTTAGACATACAAGAAATCCTCTGGTTAATGAGTTGACCCCTATGTCTGAATTTTGGGATGCCGACAAAACTGTTCAAGAAGTTAAAAATATCTATCGCCACTTTCGTGACCATTCTTGCTATTCAGCTATGAGTGAAACAACTGTGCGACCAAGTGATTCTTCCTTGGAAAAGGGTGATGCAAATTCTCTACCCAATTTATTATCACACCTTGTGCATGATGAAGAAAATGGAAGTTTAGCACTCTCAGCCCTTGGAGGTGCTCTTTTCTACCTGAGGCAGGCTTTTCTGGATGAAACTCTTCTCAGATTTGCGAAGTTTGAGCTGCTTCCATGTTCTGGGTTTCGTAATACTCAGAAACCATATATGGTTCTCGATGCAGCTGCACTGGAAAACCTTGAAATATTTGAAAACAATAGAAATGGAGATTCATCTGGGTAACTTGGAGTATGTTATATGTTATTCTTTAAAAGCTGGATTGTCATCTAAAGTTTTTGCCTGACTCATGATTTGTGATAACTGCAGTACATTATACTCTCAACTCAATCATTGTGCCACAGCTTTTGGTAAAAGATTGCTTAGAACATGGCTTGCTAGACCCTTGTATCATATTGAGTCAATTAAAGAACGGCAGGATGCCATCGCAGAATTGAAGGTATTTTGACATTGAAGCGTTTCCTTCCCATTTTTATTTGAGCAAACGTAGGATTCAAGTTTTCAACATTTCTTTTAATCCATAATTCCATTTGTTTATGATCATTCACTTTCTTGATGAATTTACTCCAGAAATGCACTCTTTATGAACATCATTTTGACTTTACTCATGGGTGTTCTTCATTTATCTTTGGCACATTTCATGTTCTACAAGTTCATTCATGTTACTGGGCTGCCTGAGAAGTATATGTATTATTTTTTCACCAACCATTCCTTTTTCAGGGGGTTAATCAACCACATGTGCTTAACTTTCGAAAGGAGATATCCAGGCTCCCTGATATGGAACGCTTGCTTGCACGCATCTTTGCTGGAAGGTGTGGTTGCAACTTGCAATGCCTTAACATATCCTAATTTTCTTGTCATTTAAATTCAGTATGTTCATTAACTGCTCTTTGTGATTTTGGGTGGATATAGTGAAGGTAATGGCAGGAATGCGAGTAAGGTTGTTCTCTATGAGGATGCAGCAAAGAAACAGCTTCATGAGTTCATTTCAGTTTTACGCGGGTGTGAAATGATGGTTCATGCATGCTCTTCCTTTGGTTCCATATTAAGGACTGTGAAGTCTGGACTGTTGAATCATTTATTAATGTCTGGTACGAGCAAAACAAATTCTTCAACATCATATCTTTGATTATTTGCATATATTTACGATATTTTTTCATCCAGGTGCTGGGACCCCTGATGTTGATACAGCTTTGAGTTATTTCAAGGATGCATTTGATTGGGAGGAAGCATATCAATCTGGACGTGTGATACCTCGAGAAGGAGCTGATACCGAGTATGATTCTGCATGCCAAAATGTTAAGGACATTGAATCAGATCTTCAAAAGCATCTAAAGGAACAACGCGAGTTACTTGGAGATGCATCTGTAAGCACTTCTTAATTGCCCTGTTTTAAGATCTTAGTTCCTTTGGAACAGTCAATTAACGTTTATTTGGGTATATTGTAGATTTGTTATGTAACAATTGGAAAGGACACCTATCTTTTGGAAATGCCTGAAGACTTATCACATTCCATCCCAAAGGAATATGAGTTAAAATCATCCAAGAAGGTATACTGCGTTTTTCATGTATTTATTTATTTTTTTATTATTATTATTACTATTATTATTATTATTATTAAAGCATGTTTATTTATTCTCTATTTCTTCCTTTTCTATGTTATTGTTGGAACGATTACATAAGACAAATGTAGATGTTCTATTTTTTCTGAAATTGGTATATTTCTTGGTCTTAAATTTGAGCCTATTTTTTGTACTGTTTGCCTTTTTCATGTTGGTCTATAAACTTAGCCATTCTTGCTTATGTGGATCTAATTCTTTTCCCCTTGGGAATTATTGATTTTAGGGTTTCTATCGATACTGGACACCAATGATTAAAAAGCTATTGGGTGAGCTTTCTCATGCTGAATCTGAAAAAGAACAAAAATTGAAGTGCATTCTTCAGAGGTTAACTGCACGGTTTTGTGAGAATCACTGTAAATGGAGACAGATGGTTTCTACTATTGCAGGTATTAATTCCCTTGTAGCTTACAGGCTTTGTTCAGTTTTACTAATATACATTATGTGAATGTCTAGTTTCCTTACCAGACTCTCCTTTCTCACTGTCAGAGGAATATTTGCCTCCTCGACATTGTTTCTTGGTTTTGTTTCTTTGACCTGTTGAGGAAAACAATTGATTTCACCTTTCATTCCAGTAAATATAATTATTGTGCAAATGCAGGCTGTGAAAACCCATATTACTGGAATCTTGTATTTCTGTATAAAATACCCGCCTAAAATTCTTAAAATATGGCTGTTGTCATGTATGATATGATCCTGAGATAGAATGTACATGGACCTAGGGGGTAGCTATATGTATGAGTTTGTCTATTATTGTCCTACCTTATTTAGACACATTGCATCTGTACAATATTGTACCAACACTAAATATCTGGGGAGTGTTTTATCCCCTCTTGCAGCTGTTATCAATTAATCACGTCACTTTAGATGCAGTTGACATGTGTAATTGGGAATTCTAATGTGGAGGGCTTGACTTCTATTTTCAGAACTAGATGTTTTAATCAGCCTGTCAATTGCAAGTGACCATTATGAAGGGAAAACATGTCGTCCAATTCTATCTGCATTGAATCCAGATGAACCGCCATGTCTAATTGCTAAAGGTTTGGGGCATCCTATTCTGAGAAGTGATACTTTGGGAGAGTGCTCCTTTGTTACAAATGATATTACATTGGGTGGTTCTGGCCATGCCAGCTTCATACTTCTCACTGGGCCTAACATGGGTGGGAAGTCTACACTTCTACGTCAAATTTGCTTGGCAACCATTTTGGCACAGGTTCGATTTTCATGCTTGGAGCAAGGTAGCTCTTGTAGTAATTCATTCTTTACAAATGATTTTGCTTCAATTTGTCACAGATAGGAGCAGATGTGCCTGCAGAAAGTTTTGAGCTGTCCCCTGTGGACCGGATATTTGTCCGAATGGGTGCTAAAGATCAAATTATGGCTGGGCAGAGCACATTTCTGACAGAGCTTTTGGAAACTGCTTCTATGCTGGTGAGATGATCTTGTAGTTCAGCGCAACTTACTGCTATTCCTGAACTAGTAGTATCTATTCTTTAAAAGCTAACATTACTTTTTGATGAGAATGAAAATGTGCCATATTCTAATATACTGTTAATGGCTGTAGGCAACAGCAACCAGAAGTTCACTTGTGGCATTGGATGAGCTCGGGAGAGGGACATCAACATCGGATGGGCAAGCCATTGCGTATGTGCATTTTGGTTTTTGTTACTTTTTCGCATTATGTGACATCTGAGTGACAACCCATTATTAGCGTAGGAGTAATTATTCTGACGATCCAATTGATAGGCATCCACATTGCTAACTGTGAAAATTTCTTATGTCAGTGCCTCAGTTCTAGAATATTTTGTTCAGACAGTGCAATGTCGTGGAATGTTTTCTACACATTATCATAGGTTGGCTTTTGACTACCAAAACAACCCCAAGGTATGTTATTTTCTCTTAGTTTGAAACAAGAACGAAAATTTGAGATCTTGCTTTTCATTTACAGGAAAGCCTTACAGATAAAAATTAATCATTCTCAAAAACGTAAAATTCACCATCATTATTGCAGAAGAGGGAGGATAATGGTTCTAAAATGTCTACGATTCATCTCATAGTTATGCTGTAAATAGAAGAATACTATACTATAATATTTTGGCAATAATAGACGTCAATTTCACACTTGTGCAGATCGCTCTCTGCCATATGTCATGCCAAGTTGGGAAGGGAGGTCAGGGTCTGGAGGAGGTTATCTTCCTTTACAAATTGACAGCAGGTGCATGCCCAAAAAGTTATGGCGTAAATGTTGCTCGCTTAGCTGGTAAGTTCCTCGATTTTTGCCTCTTTACAAAAGAGAGAATTTGGGTATGGGTTTTTGAGTGTGTTATTGAAATCTTTTGTAGGACTCCCTGATACCGTATTACGAAAGGCTGCGGCCAAGTCTGGGGATTTTGAACGTAGTTATTGCAAGATGCCCAACTCATCCACACACAAATGGGAAGACAAGGCATCATTGATCATCATCAGCTTGGTAAAAATTGCAGCTAGCAAAGACTGCAGTACCTTAACTGACAACACAGTTGTTTCTTTAGCCAACCTTCAACATAAAGCAAGGTTGCTACTGGAACAACATTAGAAATCCTGTACACCATCGACCCACTTGCATAATGGCCGTTGGATTCGCCATTTGCATTGCACAATTTTGGTTACAAGATCACAGATTTTCCGGGTCATTCAAATTTTGAGTTGATTGAGCAAGGAATTTGTGAATTCATGTGGTAGTTGAACCACTATCCATGTTGAAATAGGTGCTAGCCTTGGTCGGGAACATGTAAATTTTGTTAAACATTTGGTAATGAAATACTCAGCTAAGCAAGGTATTGATGGTATTTATTGCATCTGTTATTTCAACATTTGTGTAGCATTTTGCTAGTACAAAGGGGAAAAAAAAAAATGGAAAAGCTTTTCATTCTGTGGGTGGACTATATTTTCATCTGTTTTCCAATAGGGTATGAAGGTGTAAAAAATGACAACCCAAAAAAAAAAAATGCATTGTATCTCTATCGTATGAGCGCCTCTTCATCTTCACCATCAAAAACCTGATACGAGAAAACGAAAACAAAGTATAATTAAGTGCTAAACTAAACAAATACAGCGCATAAAATTGTGCGCTGCAATGTACTCCAGCTATTTGAGCTGTGGGAAAAATTAGAGGTGCACTAGGGCAGTAAGATGAGACCTCATAATGATGCCTGATGCTGTTGTGTAGTGCAGATATTACATGAACCAGTACGTACATAGGAACAAGTATACCACTGGCCTTCGCTATGAGTACCTATCCAATAAAGAAAACTTGAATTGAGACTTGAGTGGTGGTATGCTTGTTTGGACCACACATGTAATGGCAAGGAAGTAGTTAACTTACAGTAACAAGTGAGAAAGGGTAATTCCCCACTCCCCCAATAAGAACATCAAACAAATGTCTGAACAGGAGAAGAGCTGTAAGCTGCAAATTCCAATCAAATTACCCGCACAGGTTAATAAAGTGCAAAATACTATAAAAAGTAACTGTGGATTCAGTGTCTTGTAGCCTACAACTGGTCCTAGATGAACATTAGATACAGCAACTCTAGCCCATTGTAGTTCCATTTGTCTTAAGAGTATATCAAGAACAGAACACCTTGGCATTATCTGGCATGACTTTTGACTCACAGAATTTTAAGACAAGCTAACTTTGGCTTTCTTCCCTTCCTAGAAAAATCCCATAATTAATTGACGCGTCAATGAAAGTGCCTATCGCCAACTGTCCATAAAGTACAACTTTTTTTTTTTTAGGGCATTTTGACTTGGAAACATTACTACAAAACTTACAATGAGAGCCAATGATCTGCAGCAAGCAGCACTTCTATCGGCTGCAGATGCACACTCGGAATGCTCATCAAGAATCTCTCCTGCATTTCCTTCTTGGTCATCTCTAGGCACTTCCAAAGTTGCCCTATTAAACAAATTTCACAAACAAACAATTTTCAAAATCCAATTTTCTCCATTTTAAATATAAATCTAATCCTGGTCGGCCATCAATGAAACAGGGAATATTCATGCATTATGCAATAAATTGTGTCAGAACAAGGAATGAATCATCAATAAAGAAATATGCTTGGATGAACCATCAATAATCAATGGCGGTTGATTTTTAATATATGCCAAAGATAGACTTTCATAGGCCTCGTGTATCTGCCTGTGTCATTTATACTAAGTTACTAACGAATGGACAATGGATAAGGCCAGAGTAGGATAAAAGACAAATTGATACCTTATGGTTACTGTTGCATCAATTATTTCTGTCTTCTTAGGCGGTGGAGATGCGTAGCCAGGTTCAAATTTCTACAATGAGAAGAAGGGACTTTCAATAAGACTAACATTACAAAAAAAAAGTATCATAGAATTCTACTATCTTATTTGTAAAGTTATGATAGAATGGGGAATGCAGAGACTAAAAAATGCCAAAACTTAAGCAATGAATATAAAAGGGAAGGTATGCGGATAAGAGCAAGCGATGTCCCATTCCTTCCAATCGAAAAAAAGCAACAGCCCCTGGCCTAACATGGATGATGGAGCTGGCCTACACTCCAAGAAAGACAGTTGGGGGTTGGGACGGTGACAGAAACAAATTCCTCTGCCTTCCAAACTTTACATCGGATACACATATTTGTTCTGGTTCATGTACAGTATTATTTTATTGTTTATCTTTTTTTTTTTTTTTTTTTAATGAAATCAACACCAAAAACTAAAATCCAGAAAATTCTTCTACAGAAGTTATGAACAGTTATTTTCTTTTCTCCATATGTAAATATGGTCAGAGAAATGGAAAATGATGATTTGAAGTTGGAGAAGGCGAGACTCTTGGATAATCCAAAATCAGTTCAAAGGAACCGAAAAATACGGAAGACTTCATAAATAAGAAAACAGAATGCTTCCGAAACAAATTCTAAACCGTCCGAGAAGAACAAAATTCAAAAATTCATCAAAATAGTGACAAAATCATAATCGTCTTCTGGAGTAGGTATTGATGGTGATCACAGAACCTATAATTTTCTTCTTTTTTTTAACCTGTAAACAAATTTCGCAAGTTGTGTTCCCCTTCTCATAACACCATCTCTGCACGCAGTCTCTGTGCGCGAACTGAAAACGCAAATATTCGAGAAAAATTCAGAAATCGTAACGATCAAGTGAAAAACAACGTCAAATTTCCAAGCAGAAAAACACGAAAAATGAAAGAGCAAACTGAAACATCCACACATACCTTCACAGTTCCAGAGCAAGCGCAAGGAGTCTCCAAGCCTTTACAGCTCTCGAATTCTTCTTCATGGCAAATTCTGCAAACGTATACTGAATCAATTGGTCGTAAATCATCTATCCACAACACAGTTTCGCTCATGCTGATTCCCCTTTTTTTCAGCTCACAAATTTTGATCCTTTTGAGTTTTCTCCGTCGTTTTGCTCCTCCTCCTCTCTCACTTTTCCTCTACGCTCTCTATAAAACCAATTTTCCGTTTGGCTCTGGGCACGTGTTTTTATGGGCGAGGGAGCGGCCTGAAATACCAATAATACCCTTGGTATTTCGAATAAAAGAAAAAGTGTAAATGAATAGAGTATAGTTATAAGTTTGGTAAATACAGTAAGTAGCAACTGGCTACATACGCCAAGACTGGACTTTGTGCCTTTCCTTTGTGCCACGTTTTATTATATAATTAACGGACTATAGAGTTGATGGTTTCCTCCAAATATTTTCACCGGATCAAAGTGGCACAAAATTTTTGGTATAATGACTTAGCCAGTTCCGTTACTTTTTTTTTTTTTTGGAGCCGAAGCCAGAAAAATAAACCAGTTCCCTAATAGTTGAGTTTGATATTTTATCTGATTCTTTATTTATTGGCTTTGTTTCTTTATAATTTATGTGGCTTGAACTTTTATACACTTTTCTACTGACAGTTGAATCTCAATATTTACCAAAAGAAAATGGCACAAAATTTCATAATACAATGTGCCCGAAGTTTACACTCTCACCCGTACCCTCACTAATAACATTTCCTTTAATCTTTTTTATAATTTATTTATTTCAACTTTACTATAAATATGTAATAAAAAAATAGATAATCAATGTTTTAGAATTTAATTTAAATTCAATTTTATTATACTTCTATACAGTATATATAATAAACAAATATAGTTAAATTAGGACGTTAAAAATATAGCTAAATTGGTATGTTATAATTTATACATGTATATTTTAAAAATATTAATTATTATTAAATAAATGAATTAAACTATGAATCAAGTCAAATAAATATTTTTAATGGGATAAATAAAAAATAGATAGTAACAAGTAGTAATTACTCCATTTACTATGTATGTGTTTAATTATCTTTGTAATTAATAATTTTTCTAATGTGATAGGTTGTTGTAAAAAAAATAATATTGACACGTATCAATGAAGGATATTTTGAAAATAAAAGCTTAAATAAGTAATTAATGGTGATATTAGATAAATAAAATATGTAATGGAAAAGTAGTGGCTTTTTTAGGAGCCGAAGCCAGAGAATGGGTGGTGGAAATCCATGCCAAATAAATTACAAAGAGATAAAATGAGGGATAGGGAGTCGGGTGGGAATTGAACCTCAATTCTAAGGTTAGAATGCATGGACTTTGCCGTTTGGACAAGTCTATATGGAAAAGTAATTATACTGATTACTATGGTTAAATATATAGTAGTGAATATTTTATATTGAAATTTTAAAACAGACATTTATATTTGATGAGAAAGATATTTATGGGGAGTAAAATTATAATAAGATTTACATAATTATGTAAAATGGAAAATGTAAAAATGTAAAATTAAAATTTAAAAGAGGAAATGAATTTTTTAGGCCATTACAAGGCACCATTTCCACATTTGGGCCATTATGAAATCAATTTCCAATTTTAGGCCATTAGAAACCATCTTTGACCAAATTAAGGCCATTTAGACTATTTTGACTTTTTCAAACTTCAATTAACCCTACCAACTTTTACTTTATTTCATTTTGACCCCAGATTTTAGTTTCTTCATTATCATTAGTCCAATATCAGCCCATCATGCTTCCGATAATTAAATTAAGCACTAAACTTCATACATTGGCTTTGACCGCCTTGCTGTCGGGTTTCCTAAGCTCCGGGATTTTACGGACTTCCTCCAACCACGCAGCCGCGACCGATGGTTCACCGATTCTTGGCTCCTTCAGCAACAAACAGCACAGTCCTATTTCGTTTCCTACCTTAGGACGTATCAAGATATGAATAAAGGGTTTTAATTATATTATCGGGATATTTGGGATATTTGGAAGCCTGGATTTTACTGAAGAAATATTAAAAATATTATTTAAACATAATTTCCCCTAACGGAGAAGACAGACACTTAGTTCCTCATGGAGGATACAAGACTCTTGGGGGAATACCCCATACTTTTACAGACTCGAAAGGAAATATGCAGAAAGAGAAATATTACAAATACTTTGAAGAGTTGGGAGGAATTTTCGATGCCTTCCATCTGCTTCAAACTTCTTTATTTATAGGCGCCCGCGGACTTCAGCCCCGGATTCCAATCTTCCTCTAAATCCTTGTGACGTCACTGCGTCCGTCACTTGGCCTTAATTTCCACCGGCTACATTATTGTCCTTTTTGAATTATTGCGTTAGGTGGCTTTTGTCAACTTTCTACCTTCTCTTGTCGGCCACTTTCTGCCCGCTACTCTGCCCTTCTTTGTCGGCTTTTAATTATGGGTGTTGCCGACACCTCTCTTTCTTTTACATCCAGCTAATCTTACTTTGGCTTGTGAAAGTTTTTTGGACGTTTCTTCCCTTTGTCCTGTTCGGGTCCGGATTTTTTCTGGGTTACCCGGATCTTTGTACCGAATAGGGGTTTCTCCTGTTCTGCACAATATGGGCATATGTGGTTATCCCATTGGCCAACATGCATCATGTTGCATGCCTTTTTTCTGGTAGACTCGGTTGCTGGCAACTTGTTTTCCCAGATGAGTAACCTCTTCTTTTCGAATGAGGTTTCCGCAAACTCTGTGCTTTTCCCTGTTAAAGAATTAACCAGGAACGATCCATTTAAATTGTTTGAGAATATTTTAAACGAATATTTAACCTTTTCCATCTCGGTGAGACAGACCCAGAATCCCCATGCTCGTCGGGTGGAGATTTCATCTTCGCTGATTGAAGATACCAATGGTGCCTTCTCATCCATAGACTTAACTTTGTTGAAGGCAATCATATCAGGTCTCTGTAATTTAATAAATTGAAAGACCGGATAAGAACCTTTTCCGACTATTTCTGGTGCCGCTGAAATGAACTTAAGCTCCAGAATATCTCCTCTTTGCAGGTGCGGGTTGTTCTGCCATGATTCGTGCACCGCACTACTTATCCATCCCGGAAGTTTTTCGATTTCCGGAAACCCTGGTGATGTAGTATGAACAGATGCTAATGCTCCAAAGTCATACCACTTTCGAACCTCTTCTGGTTTCGATCCTTCGAGCATCCATACCCTGTTGTATCTCCCGGATGTCTCGATTACTGTTTTGCTATGGTTAATTCCCTTTTTGGAAACCAGTTGTTCCCATTTTCCTTGGTAGTCCAGCCAGGCAGTAGATAGGACCTTCTCGTCTGAATTAACCTTAGAGGTGCCTGTCATTGGCCTAAGGTTAATTTCTTCCTCTTTCACCCCAGAGGCAGTGGGTTGACTTGAGCTTTCGGAAATGTGACTTTCCTCTTGCTCAATATTTTTGTCGGTATCCGACAATGGTTCCTTTGAAGCAGTGCTTGAATCTGCTTCTTCATATGTGACCACTTTAGCTTTTTGGGCACATTTCTCTTTGTTTACCAGGGAAGCTGACGCTTTCCTGATTGGCTCTAATACTGTTTCCCATAGTGCTGTCATTGCTATATGGGAGGTTCGTATATTGTTGCGGACCATGTCCACATCGCTCTGTTGTATTTGGCCAGCTGCTCGTGCATTGATCTCGAGCTGTCCAAAATGCTTCGATAGCTCCTCTAGGTTTTCTCTGAGGTGCCTGAATCTCGTAATGATGGAATCAGCTTCAAATGCTTCCATCTCTCGTTAAGAAATCTGCAAGAACATTTTCATGAGATTTTATGACATCAATATCATAAGTATAATATTGACATTCAGCTTGCCATCTGATAATACGAGCTTTTTCAATTTTTGATTCAAGTTTATTTTTTAAAAAAGCCCTAACATTAGTATTATCAACTTTTAATACAAATTTCTTTGCAAGTAAGAATAAAGGCCATTTTTTAAATGTTTTCCATACTGCAAAGAATTCATTTTCGTTAATATGCCAAAGTTTGGCTTGTTGTTCAGTGAACAACCCTCCTGTGTATCTACAAGGTTCTTGACCCGTAGTTGTTTTTCTCATGAGCACTCCTGCCCATCGAAAATCATTGGCGTCTGTGTAGACTACCAGCTCATCCTCATCCTGAGGTATCGCGAGTTTTGGCAAGCTATTGCAGACTTGCTTTAGTTCACGGATTCTCTTGGTATGGATTTCTTCCCATTTCCATCTAGAGCTTTCAATCTCTTTCAGGAGTGGTCTAAAATCCTTTCTATATTTTGCAAGGTCTTTAATAAACATACCCGCAAAATTTACAACTCCTAAGAAACTCTGAAGTTGTTTCTTGTCTTTTAATATATCAGGAAAATTGCGGATTTTCTCCACAATGTGTTCCTGTAACTCTATTCCTGCTTCATCAATTTGAACTCCTAAGAATTCAATTTTGTTAGCAGCGATAGTGGCCTTTTTCTCAGAGAGAACTAGACCTTCCCTGTGACATGCATCAGAAAATATTTCAAGATGTTTAATATGCTCTTTAATATTTCGAGATGCAATCAGAATGTCATCTATGTAGACGAACATAAACTCTAGATAATCCTTAAATAGATTATCCATCTTTCTTTGGAATATCTGAGGGGCATTAGAAAGCCCCATTGGCATAACATTCCAAATATATTGCCCTTGTGGGGTGGAGAATGCTGTGAATTTCTTCGACTCATTCTCCATCTTAATCTGATAGAAACCAGATTTGCAATCAAATTTAAAAAACACTTTAGCACCTTTGATGCAATCAATTAAGTGTTCTCTACTCGGAATGTAATAACCATCAAACTGTATTATTTTGTTAATACCTTGATAGTTTATTACCAACCTGGGTTTACCTCTCTTTATTTCACCGTGGTTTCTTACCAAGAATCCAGGGCTACTATAAGCTGAGACTCCAGGCTCGATGAGTTTAAGATCAATATGCTCCTTGATAATTTGCTGCATATCTTTCTTATCCTGCATATTCATTAAGATGGGTTTGTATCGAACATACTCATATTTATATTGTTCTTTTACCTGTAGAGTAGCTTCGATCTTGTTTTTATCCCACCATGCCAGAGGATCCTCGTTAAAGTTTCTCTGGATAAGTCTTTTGACATTTTCGAGGGACAATTTGGTTTCCCCATCAATGTCTAGTGAAGTTATATTTAATGACTTCATTTCCTGCATTGCTTCTTTGAGGTTTATAATTTCCTCAATAGAAGCTTCATCAAATCCTTGCTGTCTAAAAGACAACAAAGCCTTACCAAACTTTCTTTTATCCTGCATTTTTGGATGGGTTAGTTTGGCATCATTATCACCACGTTTGCTGCGAAATAATATAGGCATTAACCTGTTGAATGCCTTTTCCCTGCGCAACACCTGTATCTCATTTCCACAACTTGTGGTAAATATTAACAAATTTCTTTTGTTATCTTGAACATATTTTGTAAAGGATTGTATAAAATTGTTCCCTAACAAAATATCCGCTCCTGTGTCATGAAAGTAAATAGGAGGCGTTTTTACCTTATACCAAGGTATACCAAATGCTCCTCCAATCATGATATTGGCTTGTCGAATACCCTTATTTAGTACTAAGATTTTTTGGGAAAAATCTCTTCCTGCAATAATGGGTAATGATTCCATAGCTTCGCTAGGGAAAACTCCTGGTTTTGCCGTGCAAATACCTGATCCTGAATCAATATAAGCTGCGAAATATTCTGACTTATATTCTTCATATATTATCCCTACTGAGATATAAATGGAGAATGGACTTGTCATTTAATTCTGATGGTGTGACCCTTCAGATTAAATTCTATACCATTATCCTTTCTTACCCATTGTTTATGATTTTCGAGAAAACTTAATCCCAAAATCATAACCCCATTGTCTTTTCCGGCGGTGCCTAAGACTCTGATCTCGTGTCCTGCAATTTCAATTGTTCCTTCATATGTTCCAATTGATGGCTGCTGCAAGTAGTATAAGTCATCACATGGAAAACGGTTAATCTTTTCAGTGATGTCGAATATTACTCGTATTTCTTTCCATCCTTCAGGGCATTTTATCTTTATATTATCTACCCCAATGGATTGAGGAGTTAGATCTTTGATGAACTCCTTCCCTTTATTCTGCTTAATTCCTCAAGAATTTCTTCTTTAGGAATTAATTGCATATCCATAACATTACAAGTAAGTTCCATAGGAATTGCAAACTCACCTGCACTTACCTTGTAGATGATGTTATGTCTTCTCTGGTTGAGTCCCATCTGGTTAAGAACTCGTCCAATCCCGCCAATTCTGAATCCGTCATATGGGCTGAGGTTGGAATCTTGTCGCATTATTCTTTCCATGGTTCGATTTGAGATCGTCATCCTTGAAAAGAATCCAGACAGGTTTTCAGTGGTCTGAATCCTGTCTTCTTCAGTCAGACTCGGTTGAAGATCCATCTGAATATGAGTCTGAGTCACTTCTTAATTCTTCATCGTAGATGCTTTCATCTGAGGGGATGTCCTCAAACTGATAGACTGGTACCAGCTTTCCATGGTAGACTGCTTCCACGATATCCTTCGTGGCTTCGTACATTCGTAACTCACGATTCTGAGGGCAATCGGGTGAGATATGACCTCTGGCTCCACACTTCCAACAGTTGCAGTCCTTGAAACTTTCGTTGGCTCGGGTATGGGCTCGTCTGAATGTTCTATTGGACGTCGTTCTCCCCGTGCTCCTTGCTGCTGAGCTAGTTGAACCTTGGGATGAACTCTTCGTCGTTCCCGTTCTTTGTCCAGTTTTGTATGATCTGGCCTTGCTCTTGGACCACCATGCTCTTCTTCTTCGGAATGGAGGTCTTCTGAAACTCCTACTGTATGAGCCCCGACTCTTCTTCTTTTTTCTCTTTTCTCCTGATTCTCCTATAATTGTTGGAAAATCGTTATTTTCACAGCAAAGAGGAGTTATTTTTATTTTACCTCTTAGTCTCTTGATGTTCTTTTGGGCTGCTGCCTGTTGACACCATTCTCTGAGCTTATCCTTTAAGAAGGACATTCTTCGAGCTATTGAGTCCACTGTACCAGGGGGTACTGTGTACGATTGGATCAACATTTCTCTCCATGGGCTGCAGATCTTTGCAAAGAACATGGGACATGCTACTTCAGCTGTCATTTCACTCCGAAAATAGTATTTACGAAACCAGTAGATATATTCGTCTACTGCGCAAATACTTCTTAACTCCATACCCAACAGTGCTTGGGTATAGACTTTGATTTTTTCTGTTCTCTGTTCTTCAAAATAACCATCTCCTACAAAATGGGTTTTGAATAAGAGGCCAAACCTTTCGCAAATTGTGCTTTTGGATTCTCCTTCGAGTATTTGCTCCTTTAAAGCAGCCGTGGAGTTTTTCCAGCCCAGTTTTGCCGATCCTTCGAGACTCAGCTCTATTAATCTGACAAAGTTTTCTTTATCGAGTTCCAGGGTGGTTGCTGCAATCTTCATTGAAGCTACCCATTCATCGATCAGGTCTTCGATGTTTCGGAAGTCGATAACGTCGAGGTTTAGTGTTATGCCATATGGATTTAATGGTTGTAACATCGTCTTGGCCCACGGTGTGGATTCTGGTGCTCTACTTGGGTTCCGTCCTGGGTTTCGTCTTGCATTAAGATGCACCTCAGGATACCTGTTCATGTAGAAGTCTGTACTTTCTCTCATTGGAACATCAGGCGGTCCATCGTGGGTCACGTTGGATCCTGATCCTTCCGCATAACCCAATTGAAGGACTTCATTGGGTTTTACATTAACCAGATCCATAATTCCAAGTTGGGAAAATGATTCTGCTAATTCTTGTAGATCTGATAGATCTGCCCTGGAAACACTCATTCGGCTGTTTTCAGGAGATCGATCATAAGCTCTTCTTGTGATTTCTGCTTTGGAACCATAGTTGCTTTACCCTTTTGATGTAAAGCTTGTACTGGTCCGAATGCATCTCTAATATTGGCTTGGTTATTCTTGGAAGATCCAGGAATATCCTTCTGCCTTTTCTTGATATCCGAAATGTCAAATTTCAGATTCAAAATTTCTTTCTTTAGATCTTGAAATACTTTCAAGATCTCATCTGTTGTCTGATTCAAGTTATCTATTTTCCCAGGTATAATTAATACCCGGTTACCAAAATCTTGAATCGTCTTTTGGATTTCTCTTAAGTCCTTTGATAACTTAGAGCTATCCGGATCAATTTCTTTCCAGTCCGTTCCTCTCATTTTTAGGAAAGAAACTGATTTTGATAATATCTTGTCCATGGGACAAGTTCAAGAAATTCCTTTGGAATTTTCTATTTTTTATTTCCAAAATTTGGAAATAACTTGTGGGCTTCAAATTAATTGAATCCATTAAATAATTAAGTCTTCTCCATTAAGAAATAAAATATTATAAATAATATAATTAATATGTTCTTCAATAAAACCTAGGCTCTGATACCAATTTTCAAGCGCATTGGGTGTCATTTATATAGTGAAAACTTAAGTATATTGACAAAGGACTAAAGTAAATAAAGTCAAACTTTCTTGGGGTTTTAATGAAAGAAAGGAAAAGTTGTTGGGAATTAATTAATTTTCAAATTGGTCCTTATGGCTTAATTTCCTTCAACATGTGTTTGTAATGGCCTAATTCTGGAAATTCAACTTATAATGGCCTAAAACTGGAATAGACTCCTTGTAATGGCCCTTTTTATTACTTTCCCCAATTTAAAAAGAACCTATGGTATTGATAAACATGTACACCTCTTAGTATTTTGATTTTAAATACTATTTCGGAAAATTTTCAGTATTTAATTCTTCGATTTAAAGGCTATTTTGAAATTTTTTTAGCATTTAGTATTTCTATTTTAAAATATAAAAATTATGCATTTGTTTAATATTTGAGCAAGAAATTGAATTTTAATAGTTAAAGTTTAAAATGTACCCCTGAAATCTTTTGCTCTTTAATTGTAGTAACTTATAATCTCTAATTCAACCCTAAATTTATTTTAATTAAAAATTAATTTTCATCAAACCACTAAATTTTATAATTATTTCATAATTATAATTTTATAATTATAGTTTTGTATAAATATTTTTGAGTAAAAGTGTAAAACATACTCAAATTAATTAAAATTAAACTATCTAATATATAAAGAATTGAAGGGACTTGTTTCAAAATTTACAAAACTAATATTCATTTCTTTCAAACGCATCTGGAAATTTGGATTTTAGGTGTTAAATGAGTCCATGCTAGTTGCTCAAACTTAGCGTTGACAATTAATTTAAGTCAGAATTCAGAAAAGATTCTTCAAACCCTCTTTAAAATGATAGTTGACCAAAATTGAGTAATTTTAACCCAAATACCCCTTTGTTTGGGAGAGGGATTGTGACCCAACCCTATAAGAAACGGCTAATTAATGACTTGGTCTGACTTATATGGGGATATAATTAAAGTATTGTGTTGAATAATACACCCCAAGCCTCGGACAGAAGGGCATCCATGGCCTTTCTCTTGGTGCGAATACCACCTACCCAATTTCCTTCAGAGTCTCTGATTACACCACTGGCCATGCTGTGAGAAGATGTTGAGCTGCCGTCACAGTTTAGCTTGAACCATCCCTCGGGTGGCCTACACCATCTAGCTCGGGAGGCTTTCCAGTTTCTCCTGCCAATAGATTTCTCTTCCGCAAGAAATTTGATGAAAGAAGTGTTGCTGCTGATAATGGATACATAAAGTGACTCCCAGTTGGGAGATTCATTTCCGTAGAGTTCCTTGCATCTCAGTTTCCAGATGGACCAAACGCCTATAGCAAAGGTGGTGGCTTTAGGATTACCAACCACTGTAGAGATTAGAATCAATCCAATCACAAAGAGAAGTAGTCCAGAATGAAGCCTTGGAAAAACCAAGTTGTAGCCATGTCCTGGCAGAGGTGGGACAATCACGAAGTGCATGAATAGGACTTTCAACGGTGCCGCAGTTCCAACAACAATCGTCTGGGCTCAAGTTCCTTCTAAGACGCTCAGTACCTGTCAGAATCTTGTTGTGATAGCACAACCAGAGAAAAGACCTCGCACGTTGAGGGCAAGGCCATTTCCAAATATATTTCCAGGTGTGGGAAGGATGCATAGGGAAAGCTGACTGCGATTGATAGATTCCCTGGCGCTTTTGATAGATTCGCACGTTGATAGATTCGCTGCATTCCATTTTAATTGTCTCTTTCAACTCAATTTCAATAACTAAGATTTGCATTAATTAACTCATAAATTTATATTTTTACCCTACAACTAAACTCATTCTTAATAAATGTCAATAAATAGCATTTATGTAAAGTGAAGGGCAATATAGTAAAAACATGGTATAACTACCTAAAAATTACAACTATTTTGGAACACTTTTTACTCTCTAAAAAGACAACTAAAAATAGGGATGGCAAAAAAGCCCATCCCCAATGGTGAAAACCGAAAACCGAATTTTCGGTTCGGTTTTGGGGAGAGAATTATTGAGAATGGGCCGGGGATGGGGTTTTTTTAGGGGATGGGGATGGGGACGGGGAAGTAATCCCCGCCCCGGCCCATCCCCGATATATTTTATATTTTATTTATTATATATTTTATATATTATAATTAATATTTTATATATTATATTTTATGAATTTTACTCAGTTCATCCAAAATAATGAAGACAAAGCTCAATAGTTTATGTTTTATGTGGCTTATGATTTATTTAAATAATTCATGTGTATATTTTCATATTATGATTAATGAAATTGAAAGTTGGCATAAATAATATATCTCCAATCTGTCCAATTACCGGAAAAAAATTGAAAGTTGATGTGTAATTGAATCCCCATTGGGGATCGGGGAAATCACGATATCCAATAGGGATCTCCGATAATGTCCCCGATGGGGATCGGACCGGTTTTGGGGAATGAAAATACTAACGGTTTTGAGGATGGAGATGCTACCCCCTGCCCCAAAACCGGTCCATTGTCATTCCTAACTAAAAAGGAACGGAGGGAGTATTATTAGCACTTTAATTTTACAGCAAAACAACAACTATTGAATTATTGATTTGGGCTCCCACACACCTTTGCCGATACATGAGTGTCACCGTTTACCAAAAAAAAAAAAAACAACTATCGAATTATCCCCTTATTACCAAAAAAAAAAAAAAAAAAAAACTATTCAACAATTGATGTCTGGATTCATTCATCACACTCAAAAGCATGCAATTAATTCATCCAAAAAATAAAGCATGCAATAAATTTGGGCTTTGCAATTAATATCCATCAATATTAACTTTTCCAAAATTGAAAAAAATAAAAAATAAAAAATTACCCACTCCTTTCACAAATAACTATCTTTTCCGGCCTATGGCTTCCAAAATAAATAAATACTAAATAAATAACTATCTTTTCGTCATTTCTTTTATGGAAAAAATGCCAAATACATCCGTTTTCTTTTCAAAAAAGCCAAATCGGTCCTTTTTTAATTTTATTGCCGATTTAGTCCGCTACCTATGCTAATTATATCAACTTTAGTCCAAAAATCACTAATCCTTCCTAGGACGCTGACGTGGCAATGATTTATTCTAAACCATACACGCTGGATCTATTTTGAATTGCTACCACTCCAACGTGTTTGCCAAATAAGTGTGCAACCCAACCCGACTCTAATTTCAATCACATCTCATATCGCAACACCCCCAATTCGAAGCCCTTCTCTTCAATCACCCCCAATTCGAAGCCCTTCATTTCAATCACCTCCCATATCGCAGCACACCCAATTCGAACCCTAATCCCGCGGCGCATATTCAAATTCCGGCAACAAGGTTGGCTCAAAACTGAGGGCCAAAGAATGAAAAGGACAGTCACATGCCTTTTGTCTCCTTGTATTTAATCTTGAATCGCCTTTAAGAATGAAAAGGACCAAAATAAATCAATGCCACGTCAGCGTCCTAGGAAGGATTAGTGATTTTTGGACTAAAATGGATATAATTAGCATAGGTAGCGGACTAAATCGGCAATAAAATTAAAAAAGGACCGATTTGACTTTTTTGAAAAGAAAACGGATGTATTTGGCTTTTTTTTCCCTTTCTTTTATATTCTCATGTCATGGTAGTTTATGGATTTGGTTTGGGAATTTGATCAGTTCCTGCTGGAATATTGAATGAGTGCTTTATATGTGTTAAATGAGTATGTATTGAATGACTTCTTTGTCTGTGTTGAGTATTTTTATACAGCTCAAACACATTAAATACCCAGCATATACCTCATTGCACCCAACACGCATCTCATCGGATCAACACGTCATAACATGTTGAATGTAACACATTCAGCATCCTATCCAGTATCCAATCTCGTAGTTTATAATATAATTTTACGTTCTAAATGTATATTTACCATGTGATTCATGGACACATTTATAATAGCTAAGCACTTTCTCTAATGCACTTTATTTAAATCAACTTTAATATTTTCAAATTTATAACGAATTAATGAGGGTAAGATAAACATTCATATATATAAATACAGACTTATTGAAGTTTAACGGAAAAAGTAAAATAAAATTATAATTGTAGAATTAAATAGAATGATGGAAATGAGACAAAGGTGGGACAAAAATATTATGTGAATAATAATACTCCCTCTGTCCCATTTAACTTGTCTTGTTTCATTTCTGCACACAATCCAATGCACTACTTCAACCGCTAATATTTCAAAATATGTACAACAAAAAATTATGGAAAATATATAGTCTAAAACTAGATGATTATACGATTCTAACAAGACCCAACTCGACTATTTTTTTTTTCAAATATATACTTGCAATAAAATTGAGTCAAAGTTAAACAATGAACAGTGCCAAAAAGTCAAACAAGACAAGTATCATGATACGGAGGGAGTAATAGAAGGGGATGGCATTTCCCATTTTTACCCTTCTTGAGGTGTAGGGACATTTGAAATGCATATCAGCTGTCAGCATATGCCTGTTTTTTTTTTCAGTCTGAATTGGGCTGGGCCAATATTGATGATTGTGGGCCCTAATGGGCCATGGCTTCCAAGGATTCTCTGGGCCCTCTTCGAATTTTGATTTTGAAATATTGAAATTAAATCCGAATATTTGCATCATCTACTGAAGATTTGAAGATTGAAGAAGCAATTAAGGCAACTACAATAACTCCAATTTAGCAATTTGATCATCGCTCAACGGCCACGCCACATTTTCATGACTCTCCTCTTTTTTATAATTATTTATTATATATATATATCTTTATTTAATACTATGTGTGTGTGTTCATGTGTCAACAGTAATTTTCAAACAACTGTATTTCGATCAATGGTGTAGGTTTTATATTGTGAGCATTCTAATCTAATATAATCATTATGAAATTATTAAATGTTTCCTTGTGCATTCTGGCGTGCTTCTTGCCAGTTGCCACATGTACTTGGTTTTTAGCATGCCAAATAAATGTTGATTACTCTAAAGATAATTATAATTAACTAGACTAGATACAATAGACAATCAAAACTTCATTGGTTCAAGATTATAGTAGTGAACTAGCCAAAATCTTGAATTCCCGATTTTATCTCGCTCTTGCGGTTCATCCAATTTCCCATATCTTGTGATAGATAAATAATAATAATAATAATAATAATAATAATAATAATAATAATAATAATAATAATAAGTGGGAAAAGGGTGTTAAGAAGTGGATAAAGAAATGGTATAGTTGATGCTTGGAAGAAAGGATAATGGGCATATATGGCGGCTGGGGGGCTGAGGAGTGCCCTGTTTCATGTTTGATACTACTATTTGACGTTGATGTTGGATGTTTGTGTCTTTATGCTTATCCCCTTCTTGGTCCTTATCGCTTTCATCTTTTTTTTTTTTTTTTTTTTTTGTTCTTATCCAACATCTCATTTCTCATTTGTTATTTATTTTTGCTTTTTCGGAATATACATAGTTGTCATGAATAATGATGTGACAACTTTGGTGGTAGCCCATTTTCATTTTCCAGCCCATCCCATTGGAGGATCCCTTTTGAAAACCAAAAATTTACTAGTACATACTCCAATAATAATACTAATAAAGCCGGTCATGAGATATAGTACTATATTTTATGGTGGATTTGAAATATAATGGGCCGCTTTGATCCACTATGCAAGCTGGATCGGAGCACACACATTATTGGCCCATCAGATTTTATCGTGTATGTGAAATATCCTAATCCTAATCCTAATCCTAATAATAATAATAATACAGTAATACTTACGTGTTTTGCTTTTCGGTAGAAACGAAGGAAGGTTAGTTATTAAACGAACATTTCATTCCAATGATTTTATTATGTTCTCTTAAACCTCGAGAACGGAAAGAGTTATTAATCATATACTCCCTCCGTTCCTTTTTAATTGTTATTTTTAGGTAGTTATGCTATGCTTTTACTATATTGCCCTTCACTTTACATAAATGCTATTTGTTGATATTTATTAAGAATGAGTTTAGTTGAAGGGTACAAATATAAATTTATGAGTTAATTAATACAAACATTAGTCATTAAAAATGATGTGAAAGAGACAACTAAAAAGGAAGAGATGGAGTATATACCTGCTAAAAACGGAGGAATTTTCCCTTTGTGCCGCAAAACATCTTTTTTTTTTTTTTTTTTTCGGTAGAAAAAGAGGGCCGAAGCCGGTTTTCCGCAAAACATCTTTAATCACCCCTTTAACTAAAAAGACAAAAAGCTAGCTAGGCTAAAATACACGCACTGGGATACTACTGCTATAAATATAAATTCAAGCAAAAAAGGACATATCCACTTTAATATTATCCACAAAACTAAATAGCGACCTTCATATAATAATAATAATAATAATAATAATCCACATCATCATCCTCCTCTTCACGCACTATCACCTCCAATACCCTAACGATTAATAACAGTAGTACGTTTACAATACTTAAATTAAATACCACCACTATGCATAATAATTAACCCTTATTTATTTTTAACAGTAACAGTAACAGTAATAATAATAACATTAATTACCTCAGTGTGAAGTACATCAAATTAAAGCAGCAACCAATGGCGAACCTTTACCGGTGCAGCATTTTCAGTGATGGGATCCAAACTAGGCTTCCACTCCTTCCCCGATATCTGTCTGTTCAAATACTCCGGCGGCCTCCCTTCCAATATCACTTCGCTGAACATATCACCTAATTCCGCCTCCTCCGGACAACGCTTCTTCTCAGTGGCGGATCCAGGAAAAAAATTAAGCGGGGTCACAAAAATATTAAATTAAAATATAAATTTATTAAATATAACTATCAACTTATAAATATTCTCTACCGTCATACATACTTTGGAACGCACTAATAACAATTCCATTCATAACATTGAGTAGTGCTTCTTTCACTTTATAGAACAAATTAGAACATCGTTAACAAAAAATCATCACATCCAATTTTACAAATTTGGTTTTACAAGCGTCATTGTAGATAAACATCTTTCCACCGTTGGAGTTACAAGTGCTAAAACTAAAGTCATCTTCAATTATCGGTGGACATGAAATACAAAATATGCTTCATTGTTTCCACCATTAATCTAGCAAGGTCGGATATACCACTCCAAATTAGCAAATATTTTATCTTATGCATGGTCAAGTTCACGCTCTAGAGAATTCCTCTCTAGAGAATGCCCAAATTTATATATAAAATCAATACAATATTCACAATCCTTAATTTATATCCAAAACATAAATAAAATCTAAAATTAAACAACGTTTTCAAATAGAACCTAGCCCAAGCGGTTAAGTCCATTGGCTTAAGTCCATTGGCTTAAGCCCAAGCGGTTAAGTCCATTGGCTTCCAACGGAAGGTTGGAAGTTCGATTCCCACCGGCCCCCTATCCCTCCCTTTATTTCCCCTTTGTAATTGTGTGGCATGGGCTCCCACCACCCCTTTCCAGGCCTTCAATGGCTCCTCCAAAAAAAAAAAAAAATAGAACCAAATAAAAAGTGCAGCAATGTACAATCCATTCTTTGAGAACTTGAAATAATATATATATATATATATATATATATAGTAGTGCTTCACTACATATATAAACAAACAGGTTTGTGGAGCCAGACAGAGCAACGAAAAGTCAAAAGAAATGTGTGGAATAATTGCTCTAAATCCAACTCTAACAAAGAGAGAGAGAGCAAACTTCGAAATAGAAAATACATACACAACAGACACACACAAAACAAAAAAAGGGGATTGGCGATGTGGGTTGCACAGCCAGACGGAGATGTGCAGCAGATGTGTGTTGCCCAAATTAGATTTACGTTAGATTCATACAAGACAGAGATTTGCAGTTGCAACCGGCAACGATTTGGAATCGACGCTGAGATTACCAGGTGGGTGGCGGCGGACGCTGGACTATCAAAACAAAGAAAGGTATGAGTGTGTGAGTTTTTGATTTTGCCCTTGATGCTGTCGATGGGAACTCGGATATGAGTTTTTCCTTTTGCCCTCGTTTGCCCTGTATGAGTTCGAGAATAAGGATTGGGGTCCCTACAAAAATCTAACCGGGTGCACTAAGCTAAGACTAAAACCTTTTTTCCTTATAAAACAAATTTAAGCGGTGTCCCGTGCCCCGGTACTCAAAGCGTGCGTCCGCCCCTGCTTCTTCTGCTCGTCTTCCTCGTCCTCCTCCTGTTTCCCTGCAGGATGAATATCTCCGGCGGCGGCGGCGAAGAAGCAATGAAGGAATATTCCACTCGTGCAATTATGATTCGTCTTCTCCAACAGCTTTCGAGCTTCTTCCGACGACAGTGGCGCCGGCCGGCCTTTTCTGACGGGGAGCATGATGTACAGCTTTTCCCTTTCCAGGCTCTTGTCCGCCGGCAGCGGAGTCGGCTTCTTCCCGCACATGACCGCCTGGAATTCCACCACCACTTGCTGCGGATGCTCCAGCATCAGTTCTGCCACCGTGGTAGGATTCTCGTACGTAAAAACCGCGCCGTTGGACAGGATCACCTTCCCGGTAAGGCCGCGCGCGGCGCAATTCCCCATCGTCGGCGGCGGTGGCGGAGGCGGTGATGAGAGAATTGTTATGATGGAAGGACAAGCAAGGGTATTCGGGAAAATTTGGAAAATTAATTTGGAGTTTAACGAGTAAAAGCCTTATTAGCAGTTTATCAATACATACATACATATATATACATAGTACTCCATGGGTTCCAAAATAGTTGTCTCTTTCAGCTCAATTTCAATAATCAAGGTTTGCATTTATTAACTCATAAATTTATACTTTTACCCTTCAACTACACTTATTCGTAGGGGTGAAAGCGGTACGGTAAATATCCGACCGATCCGATGCCGTATCCGATTATATTCGAATCCGAATCCGTTTTCAACTATCCGGCCGGATATTTTAGTATTCGTATCCGAATCCGAATCCGTATTTTAATATCCGCATTCGTATTCGAATCCGAAAATATCTGACCGTATCCGAGAATATCCGACCGTATCCGAAAATTGATAGGATATTATCCGGATTTTAAATATGGATATCCGAATATATTAATATATTATTATTTATTAATTAAATATTATTAATAATTATAAAAAATATCAAATTTTCAAAAAAGATTATAAAAAATTATCCGATAATCTGTATTCGATTGAATCCGTATCCGTCATATATCCGTCTTGTATCCGTACCGTATCCGTAATCCGAAATATCCGAAACCGTATTCGTATCCGGCCCATCCGTATTCGATACCGAATTCGACAAAAAAAATATGGATAATATCCGTATCCGACACTATCCGACCGTATCCGTACCGTTTTCATCCCTACTTATTCGTAGTAAAAGTGAAGGGCAATATAGTAAAAGCATAGCATAACTACATAAAAATAACAACTATTTTGGAACACATTTTCTCTTAAAAAGACAACTAAAAAGGAACGGAGGGAATATTTATTTGGGGATTAGACGTATATTATGGACTCGGCCATACTTAATGAGAATTAATATCGAAATAATTGAGGTGGAATTAAATAAAGTACTAATTATGATTAATAACAACATAGAGTGGAGTTGCATATGCATGCAGAATAGATAATGCATATAAAAAGAATGTTTGGATACTTAGTCAAACCTAACATTACCAATTAAGCTCAAAAATTGTCAATAGAAGAAGAACAAGAACCGTTCAACTGTATTCACCTTTCATCATCATCATCATCTGATGTTGTTGTCTTCGAGATCCCATCCCACATTTGTTATTATTGTTTGTTATTCTTGCAATGCAACTTTGGATTATATATGTCATCGTATATTATATATGCTCACGATCCACTTTTATGGTATCAGCTTCACGCGTAGTAATCACCGTCATACATTAATTTATTACTTACATTATTGGGTAAAATAAGTAGAATTTTTCAACTTTCTTATAATTAATTAATTACATTAAATAAATAAATACCCTTTTTCATGCTTGGTCTAATTTAATTCTGATGTAGTAGTTTTAACATGTCAATGAGCTCAATCTATATATCCATAAGTTCAACTTCGTCGCGTTTTCTTCGAAATACTTAGATTCTTAAGTAAAATCTTGGGTTCTAATAAATCAAAAATGAACCAGTGGGAAATCAAACTCATAATTTTATCACATATAATAATTAGGTGACATTGTAATAAGTGGAAGTGGTCTACCCCTAATTTTATTTTAGTAGTGTAATATCGTTGAACTACACCTCCTGCCTTCAGTTCTTCACCCTTCTTGTTGGCTTGACAAGTTTACAAAAGTTAAAATAAGCAGAAAACAGACGAAGGAAATAAACTTGGTCAAAAAGATTTACAGCAGTAATTAATTGAATTAGTTAAATTAAATTTCTTCATGAATGGGCTCCAAAACGGGTTTCCAATACTGTTTCCTCATTCGGTAACGAAGAAGGGCTACATCACGGCGCTTCTCTTCAACCAATAAACTCACCGGTCTGTCACCGCCCTCCGTCGTCGCCGGTTGAGGACCAATCAAACCCCGCCGCCTCCATCTCCAGATTCCGCCAGAAACCGACTCCTTACCCGCCATCTTCGGTTCCGTAAGCCTGCCACAATCTCTATTCATGACGGGGAACCGTACATGATCCCTACCTCCAGATAGTCTCTCGTCGGCTGTCATAGTAGATAGTCGGCGATCGCGGCGGAAATCTCTGTGCGGCGGCCGGACGACGTGGCCAGGCTCTTCGAGTATCAGCTCCATCGCCTCCAGGGGGACGTCGATAAAATTCACCCGGTGAGATTCTGCGGAGAAACAGTGAGAGCATTTGTTTCCCATTTTCGGTTTTGGGGATTTTGATTCTGAAATTTGAAGGCGTTTTATACATTTCGGGATTGATAAGAGTGTAAAAACGTGTGGATTTTGGGCAGTTAAAATGTTTCCAAATTTTCGATTGTGATTCAAATGAATTCGAAAGCACTTTCTAATTCATTTGTTTAGTGTCATGCACCAGGTTTCTCACCCGAAATTTAAGGTAACAAAATTACTTAAAAATGCTAGTATAATATAGTAGTAATTGAAATGAATAATTTGGCATTATGCATGTATTTCAAAAATCCAAGACTGCTTGGGCTTCTCCAAAATACTTATATACTTTCTCCGTCCCATTGTTTTTGCTACGTTTTAGTTTTTTTACATTATTCACTATTTAAATTTGATTCAAATTTTTATCATAGTTATTATGTAAGAAATACTCCCTCCGTCCCACTACACTTGTCATGTTTGACTTTTTTACACTGTTCATTGTTCAGCTTTGACTCAATTTAATTGCAAGTATATATTTAGCAAAAAATAGTCGAGATGGGTCTTGTTAGAGTATGATCACGTAGTTTTATAATATATATTTTGTATAATTTTTCATTGTGTATATTTTAAGATATTAACAGATAAAAAAGTGCATTGGATTGTGTGCAAAAGTGAAACAGGACAAGTTAAATGGGACGGAGGGAGTAACATAATAAGTGAGCTCTTGTTAGATTCGTCTAATCTTATAGTTTCAGAATATCAAATTTTATATTTTTTATTGTACACAATTTAAATTATTAACCGTTAAAAATGTATATCAGCATGCGTGTCATGTGGGTCCGTAGCAAAAATAATGAGACGGAGGTAGTATATATATACACACACGATACTGAATTCTCTGCATCTGAAAAGGCTAATCTAGAAAGCTACAATTCATGCATGCAGCATAATGAAAGTCACTGCACGCCCTCCCCAAGTCCCCATTACCATTAGTATAACAAACCAACAGAATAACTTTAGCTCAAGAAACGGTTTGTAACAGTGGCGGATCCAGGAAAAAAATTAAGCGGGGTCACAAAAATATTAAATTAAAATATAAATTTATTAAATATAACTATCAACTTATAAATATTCTCTACCGTCATACATACTTTGGAACGCACTAATAACAATTCCATTCATAACATTGAGTAGTGCTTCTTTCACTTTATAGAACAAATTAGAACATCGTTAACAAAAAATCATCACATCCAATTTTACAAATTTGGTTTTACAAGCGTCATTGTAGATAAACATCTTTCCACCGTTGGAGTTACAAGTGCTAAAACTAAAGTCATCTTCAATTATCGGTGGACATGAAATACAAAATATGCTTCATTGTTTCCACCATTAATCTAGCAAGGTCGGATATACCACTCCAAATTAGCAAATATTTTATCTTATGCATGGTCAAGTTCACGCTCTAGAGAATTCCTCTCTAGAGAATGCCCAAATTTATATATAAAATCAATACAATATTCACAATCCTTAATTTATATCCAAAACATAAATAAAATCTAAAATTAAACAACGTTTTCAAATAGAACCTAGCCCAAGCGGTTAAGTCCATTGGCTTAAGTCCATTGGCTTAAGCCCAAGCGGTTAAGTCCATTGGCTTCCAACGGAAGGTTGGAAGTTCGATTCCCACCGGCCCCCTATCCCTCCCTTTATTTCCCCTTTGTAATTGTGTGGCATGGGCTCCCACCACCCCTTTCCAGGCCTTCAATGGCTCCTCCAAAAAAAAAAAAAATAGAACCAAATAAAAAGTGCAGCAATGTACAATCCATTCTTTGAGAACTTGAAATAATATATATATATATATATATATATATATAGTAGTGCTTCACTACATATATAAACAAACAGGTTTGTGGAGCCAGACAGAGCAACGAAAAGTCAAAAGAAATGTGTGGAATAATTGCTCTAAATCCAACTCTAACAAAGAGAGAGAGAGCAAACTTCGAAATAGAAAATACATACACAACAGACACACACAAAACAAAAAAAGGGGATTGGCGATGTGGGTTGCACAGCCAGACGGAGATGTGCAGCAGATGTGTGTTGCCCAAATTAGATTTACGTTAGATTCATACAAGACAGAGATTTGCAGTTGCAACCGGCAACGATTTGGAATCGACGCTGAGATTACCAGGTGGGTGGCGGCGGACGCTGGACTATCAAAACAAAGAAAGGTATGAGTGTGTGAGTTTTTGATTTTGCCCTTGATGCTGTCGATGGGAACTCGGATATGAGTTTTTCCTTTTGCCCTCGTTTGCCCTGTATGAGTTCGAGAATAAGGATTGGGGTCCCTACAAAAATCTAACCGGGTGCACTAAGCTAAGACTAAAACCTTTTTTCCTTATAAAACAAATTTAAGCGGTGTCCCGTGCCCCGGTACTCAAAGCGTGCGTCCGCCCCTGGTTTGTAACCCTAAAGCTTCTACCACATTAAAAACAACAAACCACCAAAGATAAAAATGGCCATATGTAGACATGCAAAACTTTTAGTTCGAAGAAATTTACAAGAGATCTTTGATTAAACCGCCCAAGTTATCTTACAAATTCACAGCAGATCATACAGGTTTTACCATCTACCCCACTTTTTAAATGAATGGATCTTCTTACTCCTTTCCTGTTGAATTCTGCTTCACACCTAATTTATGTATTGAGAGACCCATTTGAAGCCTTCGCCGTATCCCATTTTCCTGACAATGCTGCACATGAATATCTCCATAGGGCGCATGTTAGAGTCAGCCAGGTTCACCTTTCCTTTCCCAGTTGTTACCCCCATGAGTCCAAGGTGATAGCTCAGCTCATCTTCTGAGGCAGCATATGGAATGTCGATCTTGTTTCCCAATGAGAAAAGGGACGTTGGCAAGGGCCTCGTCAGATAGGAGGGCGTCTAGTTCCATTTTGGATTCTGCCAAACGCTCTTTGTCGTATGCATCCACTAAGTACACTACAGCATCAACCTGTAGAACAGAATAAGACAGAGGGAGAATGTAAATGTTGGATGAGAATTTGATCACGTAAATTTAATACAAAGCTCAACCTATTAAGATTTGGGGAAATGTCAGCAGCATTTGCTAATGCTAGACTCTCCAGGCATCATTCTGTAAACATTTTTTTACTGAAATGGACAACATTAACAAAACATTATAAATGGGACGGAGGGAGTATCATCATACCATCAAATTGATTCTGTTTTTACAGAAAGAGTTAGAAATGACTATATAGAGTGTAGTCATCCACCGGCAAAATTAACCCTTAATAACAATGGAAGACATAATGCCATCCAAATCCCTTGTCAAAAAAGTCTACAAACGCATTCATCACACATCAAAGCTTGTTCACTAACCCCTATGAATGGGTGAAGGCCATAATAATGAATGCAAATTCAAATATATTAAGCATCCAAACCCTATGCATTGAAAAAATGAAGTAAACAGAGAGGTTCAACCACATATATTCTACGACATAAAATAAATCTTTCTGCAAATCCCATCAATATAATCAATGAATGGTCACCACTACATATATACCTTAGCGTAATAATCCTTCCAAACCCGACGAGCGATCTGATGGCCTCCCAAATCAAACGCCTTAAACTTAATTTTACCAATACTCAGCTCTTCCGAGGTCGGATACTGTGTCGGCTGATGCTGCACTAACCTCTGCATCAAACGAAAACTCCAATCCAATCCAATTACAGAGAAGAGATGCAATTGTCTAAGAAACAACAAGCCTCAACCAACTAATAAATAAAAATAAAAAAATAAAACCCAAAAGCTAAATACACAGAAATGAAAATAGAGGAAATAAACCTCGTCCTTGAGCATATGAAGCAGTGTAGTTTTGCCGGCATTATCGAGGCCTAGGAACAAAATTTTGGCCTCCTTTTGCCACAAACCAAGCGACGCCAATACGCCGTAAATCCAATCGACGAGAAACATACTCTTCCGGCTGCTGTTTTTTCGGATCGCAATCACCGTAGATCTGCACAGCAGTCTTCCCTGATTTCGTCGGCTTCGCGAATTGGGTGCTCGTCGTGAACTGGTGATGACGGGCGTATTGGACCTGCGGGGAGTTTATTGGGCTTCACTTTTGAATAGTAAGAAAGGGGCTCTTCTACAGGTAAGGCCCTCCCACAAATCATTCTTGTGGTCAAAGACCCCAATGAGAAAACATTACATGTAAGGACCAATCTTTCAAAACATAAATAACACACTAATCTAATCTAATTTACTTAAACTAATCTAACTATGTTGAGAAAGTACTTAAATGCCCTTGTGTGCAAAATACTAAATTACCCCAATTGAATAAAAAAAAGCCCTAACGTAGAAACAAACCTCAATCGCATGCTCTCCATATTCCCGCGATCAAAGCTCTCGTAGAAGAAGGCGGACGACACGGCGGCGGACGGTGGAGTGCGGCGGAAGACGGCGGTGCACAGTGGACGGCAAAGCTTAGGTGGAAGAGTGACCGGCTTATTGGAGTAAGGGACATGTGATATTTTTTGTTTATTTGAATGAGTGGAAGTTTTGAAAGAATTTTTTTAGAGAAATTTTTGAAAGAAATAGGGTGAAAATTATGAGCATTGTATTGTATTGTGTTAAAGAGTGTAATATGTGGTAAAGATCTTATGAAATGATTTGGTATAGAATGAGATATATTTTGATGACAAAAAAAATGGTGTGTGGGTTAGTTTTGTGAAAGGTGATGATGCAGGGGAAATATGAATGGTGATATTATTTTATTTGCATTTGTAGAAAAGAGAATGAGCATTAGTGGGGGTCATGGAGAAAGTAGTTGCTTTACCCTACTCGTTATTTGCCAATATAATGATGAGAAGCACCCAATGTCTATAAAGAATGAGACGACGATGAATGATGTGCATATGGAGATGATGGAACGATGGCCCGATTTTGATCCTCTATTATACACTCTGAAATATGAAGCCCCGGGCGATAAGTTGCTTGTAAGAATGGAAACGGACACGGACATAAAATTGATGATTCAATATCACATGCTATCAAATGTACACTTGTGCAATGTAATAGCTAGGTCGAACGGGACTCCGGAGAAGAGGAGAAGGTATGATTGTTGCATTGATTGTTTGTATCATTCATTTCGGCATGTTAACAATGGTAGAATGACAAATGAATCATTTTGTAGGGTGGAGGATGCATGCTTCGAAGGGCATGATGAAATGGCATTGGTGAGGAGTGAAATTGTTGAGCATTTGGGTGGACGATCAGGAGTCATTGAGCGCATTGAAGGAAAAGGGCAAACGTTTGAAAATGTTGAGCATTTTCGTCGCGTTCTAAGGACATTTTGCATTGCCACAAAGAAAGGATTCAAATACGTGAAGAATGGGAAGCATAAGGTTATCGCAAGATGTACAATGGATGGATGTGGGTGGCGGGTATATGCATCATATCGTAAGTCGGATGAGACATTTGGCATTCGGACTTGTACCCTACATCATACTTGTGGTGTTGACCGTATAATGGATACAAGTCATCCACAAGCAACATCTAATTGGGTCGCCAGTTGGATAACGGATACATTGAGAACCGCGCCGACATATAGTGCAAGACAAGCAATTGATGAAATCAAGATTCAGTTTGCCATAGATATACCCTACCACAAAGCTTGGATGGCGAAAGAAATTGCATTGAGAGATATTCATGGAAAAGATAAGGATTCATTCAATAAATTAAGGGGTTTATGCCAATCCTTAAAAGATTCGAATCCCGGTACCATTGCTGACTTCGAGATATTTCCAGACACGAAGAAGTTCCACCGGGTCTTTATTAGCTTAGGCGCGTGCGTGCGGGGATTCCTGAGTGGATGTCGTCCAATGTTGTATCTCGATGGAACACACATAAAGACAAAGTGGAAAGGACATGTGCTTGGGGCCATAGGCCAGGACGGGAACAATGGAATTTTTACCGTAGCATTTGCAAGTACGTGTTTAGTTAATGTTAATGTTGTGTTCCTTTATGCATACACAAGTTATTTGTATTTAATTTTTAATGTTTTGTAGTTGTTGATGGTGAGACCAACGAGAGTTGGGGATGGTTTTGTCAAAAGTTACGTGGAGCCATTGAAGCACAAAGAGAGGACTACGATTTTGAGAAGCTCGTTTTGTTCATGGATAGGCACCCGGGGCTTATGAACGCAAAAAGTGCTATATTCCCCGAAAGTTTGCATGCAATATGTCTACGTCATCTGATAGAAAATTTTAAAACTGATGTACGTATCCAACTTTAAAATATCACAGTAACTCGTGATTTTTATTGAATTTAATGGATTATTTGATGGATGATGTGTAATTGATGTAACAGGTGATGTCATCAAATCCACTGCACAACAGGGGGAAATGGGCTAACATTTTCCAAAAGGCAGCAAAAGCAGTCACTTCAACTGAGTATGAAAAATTCATGAAGAAGATCTTGGATACATTCAAGGAGCTTGCCAAGGAATTCATTGCACGTTCCCGTCCGGAACGGTGGGCCAATGCATTCTTCCCGGGGATGAGATGGGGAGTGTTACACAATAATCCAGTCGAGAGTTGGAACTCATGGATAAAGGCTGCTAGAGGTCTGCAACCTGCTGCCATGGTAGATACGATAAGATTGAAAGTTATGACAATGATGTGTGAGAGAAGGGAGGAGTCAGCAGGTTGGTTCAAAGAGATATGTCCAGTGCAAGAGAAGAAATTACAATCCAGGTTGAACAAGTCCGGGTCGTTGTCATGTGTTAGGTCGATGGCCGGATTGTACGAGGTGCGGGAGGGGTTGTCAAAGATGATAGTTGACCTCAACAAACGGGAGTGCTCGTGTAGGGGATGGCAATTAGTTGGTCTTCCTTGTGCACATGCCTTGTATTGCATATCCGACATGCATGTATCTCCATATGACTATGTGGATCCTTACTACAGTGTTGAAATGTTTCGTAAGGCCTACGAAGGTGCTATCTACCCTATGTGTGCAATACACGAGGACGAACCATTGGAGGTGGCGACCGACAAAGTTCAACCCCCTGACGTGCGCCCGCAGCCGGGACGAAGAAAAACGAAGCGCATCCCTTCCCAAACCGTTAGGAGTGGTAATAAATGCAAGTCATGCGGTTTGCCCGGCCACAACAAACGTACGTGCAAGAATGCACGAGTTTCTAGAGTTCCTACGTAGGTTTGTGGGCATGTCCATTTTTGTTAGTTAATTGAAGCACAAACACTTGATTGCCATATATTGTATGATTTAAATTTGCAAGTGCAATGTGGACTTATTGGAAATTGAATTTCTGGATGTTGGATTATAATTTTTATGTTGGCTTATGGTTCTATATGTGATGATGTATGTTGGTATGTTGTGGTTTCATAATGAAAATTCTGGTGACGTGGTAAAGTGGAAATTGTAACGTGGTAAAGTGGAAATTGTAACGTGGTAAAGTGGTAAGTATTAATCTGGTAAATCCATAGTCATTCCTGGTAAAGAATTATTGACACACAAAGGGACGGCCGTCCTCTGACCGTGGCTCAATACATGTAAAACCCTGGAGTGGAGGACGGTACGTGGGACGGTTTTACGGACCGTCCCCTGACCGTTCCACAAGACCTGTACACGCCATTAGAGGCGGACGGTACATGGGACGGTTCTTCGGACCGTCTTTAAACCGTCCACGTACCTCCTGTATCAAACAGGATTGTATGGACGGTCCTGGGGGTTTTCGGACGGCCGTCCAGTTGACCGTGCTCTGAACGTTGGAAAACAGAGTGTGAGAGACGGTTGGTGGATGGACGGTGCTTCTCCCCGTGTATAAAGTAGTGTTATATTTTCTTTGGTAAATCGTACATAGTATTGTGGTAAACCATCTTAATTATATGGTAAATTATTTACCAAAAACATGGTAAATCGAGCGCAACACGTGTGGTAAATCGCACAGTACTATTTGGTAAGTTTGACATAGTTTGTGGTAAACGAAGATTATTAAACGTGGTAAAGAGCACCTACTTACACGTGGTAAAAATAACATGGTCTATGGTAATTGTATATGTAACACATGGTAAAGATAACATGATTTATTGTATAGGGTTAACTCTAAATATTTATTTACTTATATTTAATAGTTTATTTATTTATTAATTTAATGGTATATATTTAATTATTTTGCTTTAGGGTTTAGGGTTAGCATTAGGGTTTATGGTGTACGGTTATATATTCTTAAGGTCTATGGAGCATGTTACGCTAATAATTTAAGGGGTGGGTAGTGGTAAGTAGTCGAACAAGATTGTATATTTAGGGTTAACTCTAAATATTTATTTACTTATATTTAATAGTTTATTTATTTATTAATTTAATGGTATATATTTAATTATTTTGCTTTAGGGTTTAGGGTTAGCATTAGGGTTTAGGGTTTACGGTTATATATTCTTAAGGACTATGGAGCATGTTACGCTAATAATTGTTGCAGGTGGGTAGTGTTAAGTAGTCGAACAATATTGTATATTTAGGGTTAACTCTAAATATTTATTTACTTATATTTAATACTTTATTTATTTATTAAGTTAATGGTATATATTTAATTATTTTCTTTAGGGTTTAGGGTTAGCATTAGGGTTTAGGGTTTACGGTTATATATTCTTAAGGAATATGGAGCATGTTATGCTAATAATTGTTGCAGGTGGGTAGTGGTAAGTAGTCGAACAATATTGTATATTTAGGGTTAACTCTAAATATTTATTTACTTATATTTAATAGTTTATTTATTTATTAATTTAATGGTATATATTTAATTATTTTGCTTTAGGGTTTAGGGTTAGCATTAGGGTTTAGGGTTTACGGTTATATATTCTTAAGGACTATGGAGCATGTTACATTAATAATTGTTGCAGGTGGGTAGTGGTAAGTAGTCGAACAAGATTGTATATTTAGGGTTAACTCTAAATATTTATTTACTTATATTTAATAGTTTATTTATTTATTAATTTAATGGTATATATTTAATTATTTTCTTTAGGGTTTAGGGTTAGCATTAGGGTTTAGGGTTTACGGTTATATATTCTTAAGGACTATGGAGCATGTTACGCTAATAATTGTTGCAGGTGGGTAGTGGTAAGTAGTCGAACAATATTGTATATTTAGGGTTAACTCTAAATATTTATTTACTTATATTTAATAGTTTATTTATTTATTAATTTAATGGTATATATTTAATTATTTTCTTTAGGGTTTAGGGTTAGCATTAGGGTTTAGGGTTTACGGTTATATATTCTTAAGGACTATGGAGCATGTTACGCTAATAATTGTTGCAGGTGGGTAGTGGTAAATAGTCGAACAATATTGTATATTTAGGGTTTAGGGTTATATATTTATTTACTTATATTTAACTCTATATATTTATTTACTTATATTTAATAGTTTATTTATTTATTAATTTAATGGTATATATTTAATTATTTTGCTTTAGGGTTCAGGGTTAGCATTATGGTTTAGGGCCATCTTAATTATATTCATGTTATTCTGCAATGTGGTAAACCAGTCCCCATCAATGTGGTAAAAGAACACTAGTTAAGGATGGTAAAGATATGATGAAAAGTGGTAACACATAAAGGAAAGGATGTAGTTGGTAGCTCGTGAATTAAGGAATTTGTGTTGTGGAGGAACAGAGGACGGTGTAAAGGACGGTGAATGAGGAACGTTCTGGAGTCGTCCCGAGCAAAACGGAATAAAAATTAAATAAAAATTTAATTAAAAATTTTGAAATATTATTATTCAAATTTAATTGTAAAACAAATTTTAAAACTTTATATGGTAAACTTATAGTATTTAATATGGTAAACTATTATATAAACATGGTAAATATGTTGGCCGAAAAGGTAAAGAGTTACCATGTAATTTGGTAAATGGGAAGTAATGTACATGGTAAATATTTATACACATAAGTGGTGGTTGTGTCATGATATATGGTAAGAAGGTTGTCGTCTTAATTGTGTATTCAAAATAATTGAAAAATGAATTAAATGCGGGATAAAATAGTTTCAAGACCGTTTCATCCCATTTCCATGCCCTAGTTCAGAATTGTTCAATATTTCCTCCCAAAACCGTAATCCACCCGACTCCTCCTCCTCCGTTCGATCGAGCAACACGTCGTTGGCTACTAGTTCGAAGAAGGTATTTTCTAATCCCGCTGCTCATTCCCATTGTTCGTGCATTATAACACTTTAATCGGGATTCTTGTTGGGCGGCGAAAAAGTTATGGGTTTTTACCAAATCATTTCATAATTGTGATATGGAAGACATAAAATTGTGGGTGAAGTTTGCTTTTGTATAATTTCCAATTTTTGGGTGTATTTGAGCAATTGTTTTTTATCTCAACTATGGTATGTCTCTTACTAGATTCACTGTGCACGTATGGTGTTCGAAAAAATGTCTCTGTCATGTATGGGCTTTTAGAATGCTGTGTATATCTCCTCATACAAGTTTACAATGCAGTGCAATGGGACTCCTTCAGACATTGTTGTGTCTCGCTTGGTTGATGGCCCCCAAACGCATTCGACGCGGAAATGAGGCTGATGAACCACCTGCAACAACTAGGATGGGATTGAGACCACTGAGGCCTATTTCTAAACTTAACAAGAAAAGATTCGCCACCGCTGGTGCCCAAGAAAGATTCTACACAATGCATGGCCAGCGAGCATATGTGGGTGAACGGGCATTTAAAGAGGAGCATTTGTTGGATGATAGAGTGGCACCACTTGTGGATCTGTGGGGTTGGGGTAATCTTGCAGTCCACCCGGAAGGTACTGCACCAGCCGAACTAGCATTGGAAGTGTATGCCAATATTCCAGATGCTCCTAGCATGTCAGAAGTGTTTGTTCGTGGGAAAACAGTTGATTTTTCATCGGCAGCCATCAACGCACACCTCGGCCTACCAAACCAAGGAATTATCCGGCTCCTCCCAGACGAGGTGCCGGTGGTACCAAACTGGGCTGTACTTTGTACGAAAGGGGAAGTTCTACTAAACCCTAAAAACAACAAAGAACTCCGGACGAAGTGCTTGGATGCTCAGTGGAAGTTCGTAGCATGTGTTTGGAATGGGCGTATTAGACCTACCGTCCGCGAGAATTTCATCACCCGCGAAGCTTTCGATATGATTCATCACTTGGCATTTGGCGGCACGATTAATGTGGGGTCGTTGATCAAGCAACACATGAAAGAAATAACAACCGATTCCTCTCTCGCCATCACGCATATACATTTGATTTGGAGGATGTGTGTGGAAGCCGGTGTGGGAATTGACAGAACCGAAGAGAGGTTGCCGGCTATGGGAATATTCAAAGTTCACAAGTTTACTGAACGGCGAGCCGATATTCAAAGTGGAAGAGCTGCTCCTTCTACAATAAATGCAGACGATGATGGGGGTTTAATTCTACGAGTCCCTGAAGCACGAGCACCAACTCCTCCACCACCACCACCACCTGAAGCGGCTGCCCAATATGCTCAACAAGAGGCGATGGAAGCTGATCAACCCGCCCTCATGCCCCCTCCAATGCCGCATGTGCACACAGGCGCGTTTGATTACACCGAGCTCGGTAGGATGTTCCATGATATGCGCGTTCATATAGATGGTCGGTTCACACACATGCAGGATCATTTTGACAACCGCCTCAATGAGATGCAGGTACAATTGGACGGACGGATAAATGAAGTTCATAAAGATATCCGAGACATTGGAACTTCCCTGTATCGAAGGGACCCAGCTGCTCCTGATCTAGGCCGTTTCCGCCCCGACGATATGGTTTAATGTTTGCTCGTTTATGATGGATTTCGTTGTTTCATGTTAAGTATTGTCAGCCTTGTCATGTTTAGGATGAACTTTTGGTTGTTATGTTGCTTTGCTTCTGTTTTTGGATTTGTAATGGATGGCGTTGTTTCGTGTAGCTTTTTTTTCTGCTGGTGTATGTTTAGGATTGTCTTATAATGACATTTGATGCTAAAAATGGTATTTCTGGTAATATCATGGATGGAAACGAAGGCAAATATCATGGATGAGAATGAATGAATGCATGTGATGAAACTGACTCAAATTCATACTTTTTTTTTGCGTGTGTACAGCAAGGACGGTCATAAGGACGGTCCTGGAAAACGTCCTCTTGACCGTCCCATCACCACAGCCTACTGCTGTGTTGTACGGACGGTGTCAGGACGGACCGTCCAAGACATTCCAGGACCGTCCCTTTACAACATGTCGTCTTACCAATCTTTCTGTGTATTTTACCATAAACCGTGCTATCTATACCACGTGTAAGTATGTGTTCTTTACCACATGTAATATTATTGGTTTACCATAAACCATGTCATTATTACCACATGAAAACATGCGATTTACCACATCTCTGCATTCAAACCTTATTACCACATTTGTCGATATTCTTACCATAAGAAACCAAACCTAATTACCACTTCTCTCCACATATTTACTAAGATATTTATTTTGGGTTTACCACATTCAACAAACCCATCTTGTCCACTTGTGAGAATAGATAACCCCTAGAATTACAATAAATAAATTATTAAATAAATAAAAAATTAATTAATTAATTAATTAATTGATAAAGTATATACGGATAAAAAGAAAAAATTTATGTTTACAAAATTATGGTATATATAAATTACCATAAACCGTGCTATCTATACCACGTGTAAGTATGTGTTCTTTACCACATGTAATATTATTGGTTTACCATGAACCAGGTCATTATTACCACATGAAAACATGCGATTTATCACATCTCTGCATTCAAACCTTATTACCACATTTGTCGATATTCTTACCATAAGAAACCAAACCTAATTACCACTTCTCTCCACATATTTACTAAGATATTTATTTTGGGTTTACCACATTCAACAAACCCATCTTGTCCACTTGTGAGAATAGATAACCCCTAGAATTACAATAAATAAATTATTAAATAAATAAAAAATTAATTAATTAATTAATTAATTGATAAAGTATATACGGATAAAAAGAAAAAATTTATGTTTACAAAATTATGGTATATATAAATTACCATAAACCGTGCTATCTATACCACGTGTAAGTATGTGTTCTTTACCACATATAATATTATTGGTTTACCATACACCAGGTCATTATTACCACATGAAAACATGCGATTTACCACATCTCAGTTTTCAAACCTTATTACCACATTTGTCGATATTCTTACCATAAGAAACCAAAATTAATTACCACTTCTCTCCACATATTTACTAAAATATTAATTTTACCACATTTAACAAATCCTTTACCATCTTAACAGCATGATTTTACCACATGTGATGCTTAGATGTGTTGGCAGGGACGGTCTACGGACGGAAGGAGGACCGTCCTGACGACCGTCCGTTCAAAATTTTTGCAAGTGGACGTTCCTGGAATGAAGAGGACGGTTGTTTTTAACCGTCCATGAACCGTTCTCAATTCCCTGAAGTTGGCAGTTCACTCTGGGACGGTTCTTGGACGGTTTTTCGAGCGTGGACTTAACCGTCCAGTTTTTTCCCTTCTCACTGACGGTGCTTGGACGGTCCTAGGGACCGTCCATTGACCCGTCCCTTTGGTTTTTTTTCCTCTAACGGTTATTTGGACGGTCCCTAAGACCGTCCATTTAACCATCCTTTAAGCACCTGTTCAGCCAACTTGTTTCATAGCATATATGCAATATGTTACAACCAAAATACAATAATACTTAACTCATAAAAAAGTTCAATTTACCACCTATGTGAGCACATTCATAAATACCATAATTCAGCCGATCCATACACAAAAACGTCTCCACAAGGCAATTATCCAAATTCATCCAATATGACCAAATGTACTATAGAAATAGGTAAATACACAAGAAACTCATGGTATGAAATTAACCAAGACAAAGAAGTGCATGTGCATAATATGCTCTCAATCTTTGGATGGACATGGTTTTAGCTTCGTTCCAAAATTCGGGGTTGTCTCGTGCATAGGCTTCGCTCCATAGAACGACGTGCACACCACAATCCATGGAGCCCTCACTTTGTTCTCGACAAACTTTATCCATGATGTCCGGGGACATTCTTATGCCCCACATATTGCAACACGATGTTAAGAAATTTACCTACCACAAATAGCACAACACAATATAATTAATTCAACTTCACAAAATATGCCTTCGTCCATACACTATTTTATAATTGAAGGGAACTTACAATCCTTTTTCTCCTTGTCTTCATGCGGGCATCCGTCCAATTTAATGAGTTCAGGCCATAGACCACACCAACCTCTACATCTAGAACCACCATGTACCAATGAAAAAGTGCTGCGTCGTTAATCGGGCACACGATGTACTTTATTTGGCTTGACCCCTTCAACCCTTCAATCTTGCGGATCTGCTCACCACAAAACCCCACCATACGCTTTATGAATTCTTCACACTCAAGCTCGGTCCAATCCATCTTGTCCATTGGATAGTTTGCGTGCATCACATTCTCAATATTTTGCTAAAACAAATTAAGTGACAAAATTAATCATAAAGACTTAGAAACTAACCAACTACTATATATAATGAATACACTCACTGTGGTCAATGTGCTCAAGAATACCGCACGACAAGGGAACTCATATAACTGTTGGTAAGTGTCCAACTGAATGATATGTAGGCAACCATCGATGATAGTCCCAGATAAGGGCTGGTTCGTCAACAACTTAATCACCTCGGATATATGCACCGCAACGCCCTCCCCTTCGCACACAATCTTCCTACATATTCAAGATATAGAACGCAATCAACACCATAGAAAGGTAATGAATTATATTGGTAACTAATAATATGACACGGCTTATTATTTACCCGTTCAACTCGCCGTCAATGAACCTGTCGAGTACTTCCCTCCTCGCTTCATCAACTTCATCCTGCCCGCACCAATCCCGTCTTCCCTTGTGAGGCGCAAGGGCCTCATCCCCACTGGATGTTGTGTCCAAGTCGTCCACATGCAACTGTCAATTCAATAAATCCATATTAGCCCATTCAATAAATTAGTTACATTTTGAATAATTAATCATAACGAACTAAACGTCTTACCGGTTCTTGTGATGTCCCTCTTCCTGATTCTTGTAATTTCCCGCCTTGCTTTCTTTTTCTCTTCATCCTCGGGTCAGTGAAATCCGGGGCCATCTTCTTCGGCTTGCGATCCCTCCTACTCTGCACATTCTTCACTAAGGATGAGACAAGCTTCTTGTTCGTCTCTGGGACGAGGTCATCCCTTTCATCCCTCGACTCGTCCTCCTGTCTCCAATCCCCTACATCTTCCTTGGATCCCTCCTCACACTGTCCTTCATTCTCAGCCCCTATTTCAGCATTAATTTCAACAATCTCTAGCCCAACCGGCTCTTCAACAACCACCTTTCCCCCTTCGTCATCAATGCATGCATCCACACCCGCCACAATCACTTCTTTCAATCCATCGTGAGTCTAAATTCTAGTTTGCTCTTCTTCCCCCTCCTCATCCACCTTCCTTTCCAACTCATCACCCTCCGATTCCTTCATGTAGGCAACCAACATTTTCTCAATAAAAACAATAACATTGTACAAAACTCAAGGAAATAAAATAAAAAATCCAACTTCAAATCACCATACCTCTGGAAAAACCCTTGCTGGCTCACATAACAGTATCTCCTCAACCAGTGGAATAAATCGTACCACATCATCCCTATTTACCTCCCGTAATTCTTGTCGGCACCCTTCGATCTTCCCGACTCTATCAACCCATCTTGTGATCCTTGGAAATCTCATAAGGTCAATTGGCTTGCCAAACTTTGGCAACCTCTCGTAAAACCATGCCTACAAGTACATAGCATAATTAACAAGTCTGGGTTAACTCCGCATCATACGATATATAAGCACCACTATTACTTCTTTAACACAATAAAACTTACCAGTAGACCAACCGTGCAACCGCTCAGATATGATGATTTTCCCTCCATAAATCCTTTCATGGACTCAAGCAAATAAGAATAAACAGCAGGGCCCCAGGCATACTCCCTCAACATAGAGTTGTGCTCCGCATAATTCCATAGGTATTTTGGAGTTGTGTACCCGGTAGTAGGAAATAATAGGCAATTAAACACAAGCAGTACGTATAAGCTTGCATACTCCCCGGGACTACACCTCTCGTGTCCATCTACTTCTCCGGCCCAATCACGCAAAGCCTTTGCAATTTCGTTCCTCTTGACATCGCCACACCTGCCCGCGAAGAACTTCCTGGACATAGTAGAATCAAGGTCTAACCGCTTGTCAATAAAATGTCCTGTGTGCCTCAATCCAAGCACACATGATAGCTCCTTGGCCCTGAACACTATTCTAATGCCTTCGCCCAATACGAAGCTTTGTGTCGCCGGTTCAAACTTCTCAAGGAGCGCTTGCAGGCGTGGGAGGAAGGCACTTTCTTTGCTCACCTTTATAAAATGGCCAAATCCAGTTGCTTCTATAGCATCTCTTTGTAATACCGACCACCGGACTCCCACCTCGTCCACAATATCTCGTAGATACTTTGCCGAGCAGCGCGGAGCTTGTATTTTCTTCTCATTGGAACTACCTGTCCATACATACATCAAAAGATATTTCAGCATTTGTTCTAAACAATTCAAAAGATATTCACTCGTAGATAGGAACCTGTTTCTTGAAAAGCCTTTATGCTACAAAACACTTGAAGAAAGTGGCTTTTACCTTGTCTAATTTAGTGAATGAAGTTATAATCAAAACATGTAAATAGGATAACTAAAACTACACAGTGGTTGCATTCAAGAATCAAAAATAGACCCAACAATGAACCCAAGATGAAGTTTCAATGTAAAACATAGGATATGAAAATCGTGGTGCATTGAAGGAATTGCTTGGACACTTTCCACCACGTAATAACTCATAAGCTACTTGTACTAATAACATCAAAGGAATTACATACAAACCTATTCATGAAGTAAAAGTCATTTTATCGCATTTCAAATTAATACTGCAATGCCCACACTTAGCCTCAACTGAATAAGTACCTCTAACAAAACAGCATAAACCAAATCCAATTCAAAATTCTATTAACAAAACAGCATAAACCAAATCCAATTCAAAATTCTATTCACAAAACAGCATGAACCAAATCCAATTCAAAATTCTAACCCAAAGCAGCGACTTAAATTTCATACCCGCATGATCTTGCTCTTGATCGGTCCTTCTCTTCGGTCCACCTTCTTCCACCTCTTGCGCAGGATCAATCCTCCTCTTCTTCGGTGCCATTTTTTATTCAAATGTAGGGTTTATCGGTTCTCCTCTTCCTCTTCCGTCCTCCTCTTGCAAAAGTCCGCCCGCCTCTGCCTTTTCTCCCTCTCTCGTTCTTCCCTTTTTAATTTCTCCACAAATGTTGCTCTCTTTCGTACTCTCTTCCTCTTCCGTCCTCCTCCCTGCGTTTCTCTCGGTGTGTTGCTCTCGTTCTTCCCTTTTTAATTTCTCCACAAATGTTGCTCTCTTTCGTACTCTCTTCCTCTTCCGTCCTCCTCCCTGCCTCTTCCCTCTTGTTTCCCGTTTCAAACCCAAGTCTCTTAATCGCTCTTTAGAAAGTTAATTGGATTAGGAATTTTGAGGGTCGTTTAATGGGAGTCAAAATTGTGTATGGGTCTTAAAGTGTAATAAAATGGGGAGGGGTCTTTTTAAAATGTAAAGTATTTCAAATGGGGTGTTGACCCTAATTTCCCCAGTAAGAAATATAAACGGCCCAATTCATTATAGATGCCCCAGTAATTCAGGCCCATTTAATCACGCACGCTTTGGGCTCATTACCCAATGAAAAGAAAAGAAAAAACGTAAAATCATGTACTCGTATTCAGACAATCTCTGGCATGTCATATTAATCATTACAGATTACAGAAACAAATGTCCCTCGCTACTCACGTTAGTATTCTGTACTCCAATGCAATGAACTAGCCATAAAAATCTACTAATTAATCCCACAACTTAAATTTAATCACCGTCACCGCCTCTCTCATTATTTTACCTAATTACACACTGTAGTCTGTACTAATGAGTAGCAAAAATACTGAACATTCACATTCACTCAGAAAGCAACGCACTGCGCAAAATCCTGACCATGGGTTGGGCTCGATAACAAACTCCAACAAAAGTATTACTCCCACTGTTCCTAAATAGTTGTCTCTTTCAGCTCAATTTCAATAACTAATGTTCACATTAATTAACTCATAAATTTATATTTTTACCCTTCAACTAAGATCATTTTAATAAATGTCCAACAAATACTCCCTCCGTTTTGAAACAAATGTAACATTTGCATAATTGTTACTATTCATTAAGTAACTTTGATTCAATTATTTAACATAGTTATTTAATATAAACCATAGTGAAGTGAGATCTTGTTAGATTCGTCTAATCGCGTAGTTTTAGAATATCAAATTTTTATAATTTTTACTTTTACGCAATTTGAGATATTAACTGTTAAAAATGTGTATTGGATAACGTGAAATGCAGGAATAATGTCATATTCTTTAAACAACGAAACATTTATGTAAAGTACATAACTACCTATAACTATCTAAAAATGATAATTATTTTGGAATATTTTTTATGAATATAGAGACATTTAAAATAGTTAAGAAAAAAAAAAAAAAAAAAAACTCGATAGTTAGTAAACATAATAAACAACTCTTTATTACCAATCCAACAACTGTCCAATGATGATTGAAGTTTGACATAGTTAACTATTGCCAAATCTTTACCTTTTCAAACTTTGAAATTACTGGTTCAAATACTTTTTAAGCAAAATCTCTTTAGTGTAATACTAGTATATAATAGTAAAATATAATAATTAAACAATTGTGGAAAATCATATATATGCATGAAATTGCGTGACGACTGAACCGAGTGTGAACGGGAATACATTTTTGCACATACGTACAAACACAAATACGTGTCGGAATACACATTATTCGTACATCGATAGGCGTATGTATTTGACTAATAATAGTATCACAAAATGTTTTTTTCCGAATACAACCACTGCACACTCGATTAATTTTAGTCAAATACACCAAAATTATTGTTGACATTGAGGTCCATGTACCCTTCCTGCCTAAGTTTCCCCACCAAACATTTTTTTATTTAATTTATGACGTCATCACCTCGTATTATTGAACTGCTCTAATGTATACAACATTCTGGAAATTACTCTCTCCGTTTCTTTTTAGTTGTTTCTTTCAACTTAATTTCAATAACCAAGGTTCATAATTAATTAACTTATAAATTTATATTTTTACCATTCAACTAAACTCATTCTTAATAAATGTCAACAAATAGCATTTATGTGAAGAAAATGGTAATATAATAAAAACATAGTATAACTATCTAAAAATGACAATTATTTTAGAACACTTTTTACTCTCTAAAAAGACAACTAAAAAGGAATGGATGGAGTAATTATTTACTCCTACTATTATTCTCAAAATTTGAAATAATATTAATTAATTCCAATGGAGGGAAAAAGGGCCATTGCTGAAGACCAACCAAAATGAGGCTGGCACTGTTTCCGTTGTGTTGATGGCTCGCACGATTTCCGCACATGGGGCACGTGCAGCGCCAGCGAGCACGTGCTCTGCAAAATGGCCTAACACTTTTCCCATTGGTTGAATCTTAAATGCAGTTTTGATCCTCATTTATTTTTATATTGAAAAAAATTAAGTGGCGATCATAGATAATTAAGGGAATATTTAGGAATTCACGCCTCGCAATTGCCTCCTGGCGCACAAACATGTCTTGAGAATGGAAGCTTAACCACTTTCTTAATTATTTAAACTTCAGTTTTATGGATAATTACATTGTTTGTACCATGTATCTGTATGTCTTCATGTTTTGGGAATAAAATTATGCTTTTAAAATATACTGGACTAGTTGTAAATTGTATAGTGCTTTACTTTTTATATGTGGGCTGGTTCCTTTGGACAAGGATATTGCCACTGAATATAATTTAAAAGTTAGTTGTGAAAATTAATTAGATAAGCCTATTATAAATATAAATAAATAAATAAATAAGCTAATTTAGTAATTGGTGTAATAAAATTCCAGTAATAGATAGAATAATGGACAGAACAGCTCTGGCCTGAATTTAAAGGCTTTGATGAATCATCCATTATGTTCATACAATTTTCTTGAGTGTATTATAATTATTTTCACTGGTGTGAACAGAATGTGGAATAACAAGGGTAGTAATTATACAGAATATAATGAGTAAAATATAAAAATATATAAAAATAGATTACAAAAATCAATGTATGTTTGATGTCTGAGGCCACATATGAAAACTGTTTTGCGTTATTGTCATATTTTCCCAAATATTGATTTGAAATGAGAGACACAGCAAGTGGCTGTTTGTACCATAAACCCAATAAGTCTATGAAATGTCTTTTGTTTTTATTAAATTTTCGTCACAACACCAATTAAAACTTCCCAAATGTGGGGTCAAAAAAATTAAATAAAATAGCCAAACATCAATAATAGTACTACGTACAGCAAAAGGTTATTGCTTTCATTTTTTCAAGCCAGACATTAAAATAAATAAATAAATAAATAAATTCATTTTCCCATTATTCATTAGTTGACAATGAAATGCTCATCTCATTCCACCTTATAAAACAAGCGGAAAAAGAAAATAAAACTCACAACACAGCTCTTAAAAGCTTTCAGAGTGAATTATTGAATGACAGGCAATTATATACTATGCTAATTTACAGGTTGGCAATGGACTTACTTCTTAAAAAACAATTAAATTCTCATCACCTTTACATTACCATCAGGTCTCCACTAAAAGTGAAAATGGTCATCGAAAATATGACATTGCATATGTGGAATGGAGTAATAATTAAGGATAAAATGGCAAGACAAATGCATGTGTATTCTCATCCAAAGCAAGACTAGGTTGATGTCATCCTCTTAAACTTCACTAAAGTTCTTACCCCTTTTTTTTTTCTTTAAGGGTATGTGTGTTTTCCCCTTGCAATAATTGATTCTAAGGGCATGTTTGGAACCTTGTACTGTATTACGGTGTATTGTATTATTTAATGCAGGTGTATAGTATTATGATGTATTGTATTAAATTAATGTTATATACCGTGTTTGGTGTTGATGTTGTATTACAACATGTTGTATTATTTTAAATAATTAAATTAAAAAATAAGTTTTCTAATTTATTAATAAATTAAAATAATATATTAAAATAATATTTTTAATAATAATTAAATAAAAAATAATTGCTATCTTAAAAATAATAATTAAATAATTAAAAAAACAAAAAAATTAAATAAAAAACTAATTAATATATGAAAATAATATTATTTTACTATCATAATAATATTTAATAGTTATGAGATGAATAAGAAAAAATAAAAAAGAAAAAAAAATGAATAAAAAATAATACTCCCTCCGTTTTTTTTGTTTGCTACGGACCCACGCAGCACGCAGTCCAATGGACATTTTAAATCAGTAATAACTTAAGTTCGGTACAAGTAAAAATTCTAAAAGTTCGATATTTAAAAACTACAAGACGAGACGAATCTAACAAGATCTCAATTGGCTATATTTTAACTTGAATAACTATGATAAAACTTCAAGTCAAAGTGATTGTGTGAATAGTGTCAAATTCTCCAACGTAACCATCATTTAAAAACGGAGGAAGTATACCCTAAACCCACCATCCTACAAGGTATTAAATAATACACCAACTTACTCATTAAAATAATACTAATACATATCTTAAACAGTACCAAACATAGGATAATATTATTTTTATACAGAACATTAATAATGTACACCCTAATACACCGTAATACACCGCGCCGAACGTACCCTAAATTAATTGTAATGAGAGACTGACTATATATATATATGAATTGACAAGTTCCCAATTCCATGGCTTCGATTCTCGGGTGGATAGGATAGGGTATACTATAATATAAGAGGTGGGCCCTGGAGCCCATACGAATTATCCCAGCTGCATGTACAGATGAAGATGATCGATCATTGCAGTGGAATAAAATGGGGGCAATGTTCCAATCGAATTGGGGGGGCCATTATTATTATTACAACCTGTAATCCAGCTTATATATATATAGTAGCTGCTGCAAGAACAATGTATGCCATGTACCATCCCTTGGTCCCCTGCTGGTTAGATGACGATCATCCATTCATCCAATACATTCAATCTATTTGGCTGCACTTTTTTGTTTTGTTGTTGAACAGTAACCCTATACAGGCTAGGAAATGGTGGTCACGCATTTGGCTGCACTTGTGCTCATCCAATACTTCCAAAAAAAAAAAAAATCTTTAGTTTTATTAAAGTTACCCTTATTTTTTTAAAAAAAAAATGTGTTCTAGCAATTATCGACCTCGGAGATATATGTACATATCAAGATGTCGTGTTGAATTCCTTTGGTAAGTCATTGATTATTTTAAAGCTTGTGATGAAGAATTTACTTTAAAGCTTGTGATGAAGAATTTTATGTTCTTTTGGACTTATGGTCATATTTGATTGGACATATGAAGGTTCTGAATTCTACCAAACCAAAAATTCAAATAAAAATAATAGATTTTCTAATATTATTTATTTAAAAAAAACGTGAAAATTACCAATATACAAAAAGTAGGATTTGTTAGCTTGCAGCGTATGAGAATTGAGAAAGGACTAGGAGCCCACGATATATAAAAACCTCGTATTTTGAAAAATTACGAATTGATTAATGATTAATGAGAATGCATTTTTTAATTGATTAATGATTTAGGATATGTTATTAAAAAAATAATTACAACTACTATACTTAAATGTTATCTGCTTCATCATATTCACGATCTAAGTTTTTTTTTTTTTTTGGGAAATAGAATACATATTTGTGATATTTGTAATAATGTATTGTAAAACTAAAATTTGTAACAAATTCCATAAAGCATTATTGCTACTTTGTTTTATATTAATTGACCACTTTTTTCAAGCTTTTTAATAAAACATCACTTTCATCTCACACCTCTCTCTATCCTACTTTGTCACCGATTTAATTTTATGAAATATAAAAATATAGTACTATTTTAAAAAAAAATAAAAAATAAAAACATCGATCAATTAATTTAAAACAAATGGAGTATTAATTAGTGGGGTTTGTAAATACCAATCACTTATAGATAAATTGTTAGCATCTAATTAGTTTGGTATACCGGCCGTGAAGGGGCGTATTAATAAATTCTACATAAATGATCACCAACTTATTGATGAATAATCGACCAATTTTTGGCGGAACAAATAATCGACCAATTGGAAGATGCAACTTAATTTCCAAAAAATAAAAATAAAATAAAATAAAATAAAATTAATATAATAAAAAAAATTAAGGAAAAAAAAAGATGAAAACGAAAGAAAAGCCAGGGGACCGTTTCCATGATTGTTTTGTATCAGCGGCGTTAATTATCTTTGGGTCCCGAAGATGTACGGTTTAGATCTACTTGGCATTGCGGTCCCAGGAGCTTTTTTCACATTCAATTAAAAATAATTAAGAAAAGGCTCCCGTTATGTGCACACACGTTTTTTCCACACACACACAAAAAATACTTAGATTACGGCACACACAAAAATATTTACTTATTCTACCCTTTCAACCCATACAATAGAATTTGGAGTCCCGGTCTTTATTATTTTAGTCAAGGTCTATCTTTTTAACACACACATCGGGGGAGGGGATTAGGGCACACACAAAATTTGAAAGAGAAAAACCACGAAGAACAGAGAATGAGAAGAAGGCCGAAGAGAAGAAACCAAATCTGTCAACAAAAATGCCGAGGACACAGACACACGAGCAAGGAGTTCTAGAGTTGAACACCAAAGTCTCAGCCCTCATCATCATATAGAGAGAGCAATGACTTCAAGACTCTTTCACGTGTAAATTTCCATATTCATTCCTTAATCTAAATCAAACCATTTTACCTTTCTTAGGCCTTCACACAAAGAGCCGCAGAAAGATCCAATTTTTTTTTTTTTTTTTAAATAATGGAACGGCCACTCTTGGCCGTTCCATATTAGTGAGACACGACCACTACCGGCCGTTCCCTATAGAGGAGGAACGGCCACCTCTGGCCGTTCAGCTTCAGATGCCAAACTCTTCTATGTGGAAAATAGAAATAGGTGGGAGTAGTCACTTATCACATCCAAGCTCAATTCATTCTTTTCGTGGGCAACACCCCCGTCGCTTGTTGGTACGCAATTGAGCTACAATAAAGAAAACAAACAAAAGAATTAAACAGATTCAGCAACAAGTAAAAAAAAAAAGTAAAGAACGGCCATTACTGGCCGTTCCTCTTTGGAGTAGATCGGCCAGCACTGGCCGGCCATCTCTTCATACCAATGGCCAATGCTGGCCGTCCACAAAAAAAGGAGCCCGGCCAAGAATGGTCGTTTGTGTTGGAAAGGAGTCGGATGGCATTGGCCGTTCGTTCCTTCCTCCCCAAAAAAAAACTCGACGCGCACACAACTAATCTGGATATTTATTTGAATGTAAAAAACATACGGGTTCTATGAGTTGGTACTGTTCTTCCACCATAGGTTCTTCCACTATATCTTCATCTTGGTATTGTTTCTCGTTTTGCTCGTTTATATCCATGGAGTCTATGAATATAAAAATGCTTAAGAAAAGTAGGGTTTTGGGTTTTGCGATTTGTTCTGTTTCAACGAGGAAGAAAAGAAGAGAGGGAGGGAAGAATAAAGAATTTGTAAATTTGTGTGCCCCAAATCCTTAAAGTGAGTGCCCCAATCCCGTTTTTTATTGTGTGCCCATAATCCTTCATAATCCTTAGAGTGCCCCAATCCCTATTTTTTAATTAAGGGTATATATGATATTTTACATGATAATGTGTGTGCCCCTAACCAAAACTGTGTTCATATAACCGCAGCCTTAAGAAAATACTAGTACTCCCTCCGTCCCGCAAAAATGTGACATGTATTTCTTTTTAGCTATCCCACAAAATTTGACACATTTACTTTTTAGATAAATTAAATTAATATAAACACGATTAGAATCTTAATGGTTTCCAAAATTCCATTATTTTTTTATACAAATTCCTTACATTTCTTTAATTCTTCATATTTCAAAATATGTAGAAATAAGAATTATATAAATTACTTCCTCCGTTTTCAAATGTTGGTTACATTTGATTTTGGGGCACTATTCACATTTTCACTTTGATTTAAAGTTTTATCATAGTTATGCAAGTTAAAATATAGTCAATAAGGATCTTGTTAGATTCGTCTCGTCGTGTAGTTTTTAAATATCGAACTTTTAGAATATTTTCATATAACGAACTCGAGTTATTATTGATTCAAATTGTGCATTGGACTGCGTGCGCAGTGGGTCCGTAAGAAATATATGAGAATGGAGGAAGTATGAAGTAATTCTAAAACTAGATGCATATAAGATTCTAACAAAACTACATTTAAATATTTTTTTCTAATTAAATCATTAACATAATATTAAGTCCAATTAAATAAAGTAATAAACAAAATGAAAATTTATTAATATTTTAAACACAAAAACCCACAACACTTTCAAACTAAACTCCTACACATAAATTAGTGTAAGTAAAATAACGTGTCACATTTCACGAAATGGAGTAGTTCAATATTCCCAAAAGAAGGATGGACTAGGGTAGGTCAATCATTGTACCCAGAAGGCTGGGTCCACCTATGAAGTGGCGACACGTGGATGCATTTAGTGAAGTGGAAAGTGGGGGGATAGGGCGCCCCTCTACCCACGAGATTTTAGGAAGGCCCTTTTATATATTTTTCCCTTGAAAAAATTTGTACTAGCTCTAGCATCCATTTAAGTTTAACCCGTGTATTACTAAATCATTTTTTTTTGTTCTTTGGCAATATAAACTAATTCCCATTTATAAGAATATTCTTTTGGTAAGAAAAAACATAGGAATAAAAGTTTAAAATAATACAAACGATTAAATTAAATAGTAGTAACAATATCTAAGAATAAAGAAAAGAAGGAATAGAGGGGTGGGGGTGGGGGGTGACTTTAGTGTTGGGGGGTCTTGTGAAGCATGAAAAAGCTAAGGTTCACAAGGGGAAGAGGAAACTTTAAGACAAACCCCATCTGGGATGGGAGGGATCTGTCCAATTTTATTTTTCTGCCTATTTTTATCTACTTGTGTAGTGTCTAAAATGTCTATCCACAATAATTCATGTGCACTCATTAATCATCCATTTGGATGGAATTTAAAGCAAAGAAGATGCATGTGTATGTATATCTAACATACATACATTAATACATACATACACACACACACTGGACATTGCTGTATAGGAAAGGAGGGAATAAAAAACCTATAAAAAGAGGGCATGAGTCTTGTGCCTTACGATTTGGGTGGCCTGCCTGCCTTTTTCCACTTTTTCCCCATCCTCCCTTATATAATGCCGTAGGGTAGAATGGCTCTATTCATAATTACTGCTATATACTTATGGAACTATTTTTCTGGATCATTTTCATAATCAGTTAATGGAAAAAAAAATGTCTCATTTTCAATATTTATACTATATAGCAAAGTAATATATGTCATGAACCCAATTGCAAAGTTTGCCTACTAATTGTTAAATTACTCACTAACAAAATACTGGTAGGAGTATACTATTTGAAGTCTTGTTTTCTTTGCTTGGAATAAAAGTAATAGCCCAAAGATACGAGCAAAAAAAATGCATGTCTCTATAAATTGTTTAATTATTGTGTTCATATCAACAATAAAAAGAAAAAAAAAATTCAATAATTCATCAGTTACCCAAAATCAATGCTCGTATGGGGATATGGTTGTGCTATGCATCACATAAAGTTGACTTTTTTTTTTTTTTTGGGGACAAGTTAATTCATCTCACTATCACATGCTACGGAAGTAAATCATTCATTTCATTTTTTATAATACAATTCAGGTTAACTTTCTTTGGCCACAGTTATTGCTTTCCTTGAACAAAATAATTTTTTACTGTAAAATTCAGGACATAGGATTATTCCATGGGAAGTAAGATTTTACGTACTATAAATATAAGTTACTATATAACTGTGGACCTTGTAATCCATTTCTTAAATTTTGTCCTGTCGCCATATTTTATTTTATTATCAAGCAATATCCCGCATTGATGATTCTGATTGGATGTATTTCTGTTTTGCAGATTATTATGGAAATATAAATCAAAACATCCTTAATAAAACATTAAAAAAAATTAAATTATATATTGTATAATTATCATGATACATGTTAGATACTTAGATGCGAGGTCCATAATCATCCATGGGTGAAATGAGAAATATAGCTTAAATATGTGAAAGAAATCTCGCATAAAAGTTAGGTTTTATACTTTTATTAATTAATTTTTCTACATTTTAACAAGGAGATTGTGAAAAATTGATTTTGTTTTTCCCCATATATCTCTTATCCTTGTTGTAGCAAAAATCGAGGAAATGAATTTAGAAATTATATATGCCGACTCGCTCATGACGCATCGACACATCAACTTAGCCGTTCTATGTTTTATACCCCGTTCGTCCCGGTTGAATTATTCCGTTTACATTTTTGACACTGTTAATTGTTAAACATGGACTCAATATTATTGTAATTATATATTTGAAAAAATAGTCGAGTTTGGTCTTGTTAGATTCGTTTAATCGTATAGTTTTAGAATATATATATTTTATTTTATATAATTTTTAGTTGTATATATTTTGAGATATTAACGATTTAAAAAGTGCATTGGATTGTGTGCAGAAATGAAATGAGATGGTAATTTTTTTTTTGTTGAATAGCCAATACAGGCTAGGAAATGGGTGGTGGGAGCCCATGACACACAAATTACAAATGGGATAAATGGAGAGATATGAGGCCGGTGAAGAATCTTGTTTTAACTTGGCTCATTTTAACTTGTATATCTAGGTTCGTTATTAACACGACGAGACGGACCTAGATATACAAATTAAAATGAACAAAATAGAATCTTGTTAGATTCGTCTCGTCGTTTAGTTTATACTCCCTCTGTCTCATTTGAAATGTCTCAAAACTTTTTGACACGCAATCCAATGCCTTTGTTTAACAGTTAATATCTTAAAATGTAGAGAAGTAATATATATATATATTAAAACTACACGATTAGACGAATCCAATAAGACCGAACTTGACTATATTTTTTGTTGATATAATTGTGATAACATTAGATCCAAGTTGATCAATGAACAATGTCAAAAGTCAAAATGGGACAATACAAGTGGGACGAAGGGAGTACATATCGAAATTTTAGAATTTTTATTTATATTGAATTTGAGTTATTAGTGGTTTGAAATGTGCATTAGACTGCATGAAGGGGGCAAAAATTAATAACGGACCAATTTAGATTTTTGAAAAAAAGGGACTGATTTGGCCATAAAAAAATAATTAGGGCATAATTAGTGAGTGGAGGACCGATTGAGACGTAATTAGTATATGTAGCGGACCAATTGGGCCAAAAAATAAAAAAATGACTGATTTGACTTTTTGTAAAAAAAGGGACTATATTGGCCTTTTTTTTTTCCATACATGAGTAAGGAATATATTTTTTTATTGGTAGTAATTTTGAATTTTTTTTCCCGATATGTTCAATAAAATGAACTAAAAAAAATAATATAAGAGAAATGCTGACAAAAATTTAACATGTGGCAAATTCGTTATTATCTTTATTCATTACAGTTACAACTCGACGAACGTATTATTTCCATTTTCTTATAGATGCGTAAGACGAGAAGGGTTGAATTGGTCAGTTTGGGTGTTTTTTTTTTTCTTATCATTTTTGTTTTTCACGCTTTTTTTAAAAAAAAAAAATTTATAGTTTTTATCTAAATAAATAATTAATCAGAACTAAAAAAAAAAAAATTATGCCTATAACAACAAAATCGTATATACTTATACAAATAAAGTCAGAATATTATACTCATAATCAAAGATGACGGCCAATTTCCTAGAAAATTTTGACTTCATTGTCAATTTTTAATTTTTTTTTTAATGTCGTCGCTATATATACTCCTCTGTATTTGAAATATATTAACATTGACATAGTACACACTATTAATTGAGTAACTTTGATTCGACTTTTTAACATAGTTACATAAGATAAAACATACTCAAGTGAAATCTTGTTATATTCGTCTAATCACATAGTTTTATAATATTAAATTTTTATAATTTTTATTTTATAAAATTTGAGATATTACTTTTTTTGTAAATTGCGTGAAAATATGAAATGTTAGAATATTTGAATACGGAATAATTATTTATTATGCGATTGTGGGTCTGGTCTTTGATCTCAATAAATAGAAATTATGTCTAACACCCCCCCCCCCCCCCCCCCAAAAAAAAAATAAAAAAGAGTAGAAATTATGCAATAGGAGTTTTACTTTACTACTCCAGAGAAAGACTGCAAATATATCAATTTAAAGGAGTTTGAACACCAAACATTTGATTTCTAGCACACGTCATTAACCATCACAGAGATATTTGTAGTTTTTAATTAATACTAGCAGTTTTACTTTACTCGTATATTAAAAATGTTAGGCATATATAATTAGTATTGAAATTGTTATTATAAGTGATTACTCCTACATCGGTTTGGGGGGGCATTCAGGTGGCTACCGGCTTTTGTCGCTATCGCCGCCGGTGATTGATTTGGCGGACCTAACACTTGTTATTTTTATACAGGTCAAATTCCGTTGTGCCTTCAATTTTCTTGATTTAATACTATATACTTATATATTAAGATGTTCATTATGTTCTTTCTTTCAAAAAAAATAAAAATAAATCTTAACAGCATATGTTATTGTAATGTTATCTCCCCTGATTCAACATAGTGTAGTACCTCCTCAATCTTCCAATATTTAAAAATTTTCACGCAATGTTGACCTTATTTTTTTTATTAAAAGTATATAAAAAAAATATAATAGAGAAAATATTATTTAATTATATTATTATATATTTAATAGTTCTGTTATAGTATTTTATATTTTTTTTTTCTGAACAACCCATACATGTTAGGAAATGGGTGGTGGGAACCCATACCACATAAATTCCAAAGTAAATTAAAGAGAGTTATAGGAGTATGTGGGGAATCGAACTTTCAACATTCTTTGGACGTGGATGACTTAATCCGTTATATATTATAATTTGTGTATATAATTTAAAGTATTAATCATGAGTATGTGTTTGATTATTACAAGCGTCATTTGTGTGGCCATCAGCGGACTAGCTCAAAGAAACATGTCATGTCTGGTAAGTAGTCCAATCAAAATTCAATGTGTATCATTTCTTGTTGATTCCAAGTTCTCAAAGGTATAGAGCAATGATTATTTAACATATTGCCGATCATAATAAACAATGATAATAAGTAAAGCCTTGAAATTAATGGGTTCATTACAAATAATTACTCCAAACTAATATTTTAATTGTTGGCTGCTTTGTACCCACTCCGTTTTTTAAAGATAGCTACAGACCAACTCAGCACGCAGTCCAATGCACATTTTAAACCATTAATAATTCAAATTCGGTACATGTAAAAATTCTAAAAGTTACATGCTCCTAACAAGATCACACTTGGCTATATTTTAACTTGTATAACCATGAGAAAACTTTAAGTCAAAGTATATAAGTGAACAGTATTCATTAGTCAACAGTAGCTAACAAAAAAAACGGAGGGAGTATTATTGTATATACTCCGTATTTTTTTCACGTATTTATAAACAATTAATTTTCAAACTATATTTCAGTACAACTAATGATTCAAAAGGAAAAATTACATGCTCCTTGACACGCGATCGCTTTACAAAATCACTAGGGGTGGCACGGTTCGTTAACCTGAATTTTTCAAGTATTTGTATTTGTATTTGAACCGGGCAAATACTTCATTTCAGTATTTGTATTTGTAACCGGAGTCCTCGGTTAACCGGGGGTTAGGTTTCGATTCGGTTCAGCGGTTAAACGATTCGATTCAAATATTTAAAATCTACGAAACTCAAAGATTTAAGAAATGAAAACTTGATTATACATTTTTAGAGAGCCAGACGAGGTTATTACACTACAGAAAAAATATATATAACTATGGAATCCAGTGGTTCTTTTTAATGTTATCAAAATATGTTAGTATATGTAACAAATCTTATTGTAGAGGTATAGTTCAATAATAGGGTATTCTGAAAGACAAAAATCAATATAGGCTTATTAATTATGATGATATATTTTGATAGTTAGCTCTTTAGTTTTTTATATACTTAAATAATTAAATTCATAATGATATATATTATCTATATATAATTTTATACCATCAAATATCTATAATATTTGCAATATATATAAATTTTAAAATAAAATAAATATATTCGGTTCGGTTCAGTTAACCGGGGAAAAAAATTAAAGTATTTGTATTTGTATTTGAACCGGACGAATACTGGAATATGATATTTGTATTTGCTCCGGGGTCCTCGGTTAACCGAAAATTCGGTTCGATTTCGATTCGATTCAGCGGTTCAACAAATCGGTTCGAATATTTTGTCCACCCCTAAAAATCACTCGAGACATTCTTCATCATTCTTAAAGATTTTATTCAATTCGCGGACTGATATTGAATTTAAGTGTAAAACAATATAGTATAAAACTACAAATTAATTTTTCTTTAAATATTTTTTTGGGAAAAAAAATCTATTTATTGTCAATGAGAAGTGCAAATATGATTTTTCTTAACATTTACATTCATGTACCGGTAAAGGTGTGTGGAATGTCAAGGCCCACAATTTTAAAACTAAAGTGAATGAAAAAGTAAGAAAGTGAATTCTATAAAATGATGCGAGTGAGAAACAAATTAAAGTATGAACATTGCTCTGTATTGTGTACAGGGAGAAAATTCACTTTTGGTCCCATATAATTTTTTCTTACCCATTTTTGGTCTCAAGTTTATAAAATTTCCACTTTTGGTCCCATTAGATAACTTTTTTTTTCCACTTTTGGTCCATTGGTCTATTTTTCAAGAAAAAATCATATGGGGTCAATATGCAAATTTTTAAAAATTTTGATTATTTGCAAAATGCCCCTATCTAATTAAAAAGACATAACCCATTTAATTAAATTCAAATTTATTCATTTGTGCAAAATAAAATTATTTTTGAATTTATTAAAAAATAATATTTAAATAATAAAATTTTAATTTTAAAAAAATATTTATACAGGATTTATTATATATTATGTAGAATAAAATATATATAATTCCACATAAAATAAAAATAAAATATTTTAATTAATAATTATAACATACTATTATTTTTAAATTTTTTATAAATACAGAATATTTTATTTTATGTGTATTGCATTTATTATATTTTGAATGTTATTCAAAATATTATTAAAATATTGTATTTACAAATATCATAAATTATGTATTTAAAAAAATTAAAATTTTATTATTTAATAAATATTATTTTTTAATAAATTCAATAATAATTTTTTTTACAAATGAATAAATTTAATTCTTTTTTTCGGAGAAAAGGAGGGCCGAAGCCGGAATAAATTTAAATTTAATTAAATGAGTTATGGTTTTTAGTTAGACAAGGGCATTTCGGAAATAAACAAAATTTTAAAAAATTGTACATTGACCCCCATATGATTTTTTTCCTTAAAAATAGACCGATTGACCAAAAGTGGAAAAAATAGTTATCTAGTGGGACCAAAAATATAAATTTTATAAACTTGGGACCAAAAATGGGTGATAGAAATTCTATGGGAACAAAAGTGAATTTTCCCCTGTGTACATAGTATAAATTTTGAAATATATTTCCCATTATAATATTTACAAAATGGAATGATTTATGATAAGTAATAGAAATAAATACAAAATGAAATATTTATATAATATGGTTACGACTTTATAGCTTTGACTAGAATTTTGTACCAAATTGTTTTGACTAGAATGGATTCAACCATGGATAAATTTTTCAGTTTGGTGATAAGCCTGCATTTAACAATGCGAGATTTATGAAATATATAAATAATTAAAGGTATTGCCCAAAAAATAACTTGGCAAAATTAGAAAATATAAATATAATTAAAAAATTTGGATGTAGGTGGTGTAGAAAATCTAAGGTTTAGAAAGAGAATGGGTTGCCAGCGATGAAGTGGAAGGATCAATCCTTTCTCTCAGGTCAAAGCTGGCATTTGTTGTTTAAAGCCAATAAGCCATACTCCTCTTCCCTTCCATTCTCCATTCCCCCCAACCCCACATTCCCCCTCTCTCCTCTCCCAGATCCAATTCCCTTCTCTCCGAATGAGGGAGCACTTCGTTGTTGGATTGCAATTCAACTAGTTTTTGGATTCGATTTTCATGATTTCCGCACAAATATAGTACTATTTGATTCAATGGTTGATTCCTGCAATCCATCAATGGCCGTTGCTTCTCCTCCTCGCGCCGGTGGAGGTGGAGAGAAGAAACACTGGTGGTTCACCAACAAGAAGGTATGTATTGGTTTGTGTTTTACTTGTAATGTGTTGGGGAAGAGGAGTGTTCGTGTTGATTTATTGTTTGAGGAATGTATTGCAGATGGTGGAAAAATACGTGAGGGAGGCGAGGAGGTTGATCTCCACGCAAGACCATAATGATGTTGTGGCGGCTCTGGCGCTTTTGGATACGGCTATTGCAGCGGCGCCTCGCATGGAGGCGGCGCTGGAGATGAAGTCGAGGTGTTTGCTGAATCTCCGGCGGTTCAGGGAGGTCGCGGATATGTTGCAGGATTATATACCTAGCTTGAAAATGGCGGTTTTCGATGACTCAGCGTCGTCGGGATCGTCGGATAATTCCTCGAATCAGTTATCCAGGGAGCAAGTTAAGCTTCTTTCATCCCGTGGCGCCGACGACGAGGCGGCGCCGCCGTTCAAATGCTTTTCCGTTTCGGATTTGAAACGGAAGGTAATGGCTGGACTCGGTAAAACGGTTGAGGAAGAAGGGCAATGGAGGTAATCCCTATTCTCCATTCTCCATTTTTTTTAAAAATATTTTCTTCATTTCTTCCGTGATCTGAATACTTCATTTTTTAAATCGTCATTGTTTTGCTAATTGCTTGCATTTCACGCGAAAACCATTGGCTGTATTTAATGAAATCTCACCTAATCCCTTTTTGATTAATGCCTAAAGTCAAATTCCGGTTTCGTTTTCATCGTTTCAACTTTCAACAACTGCAGCACAGCAGCATAGTTTTCAATATTGTCAGGGCTTAAGCATGGTTCAATTTGAATAATAGCTTCAATTTGTTAATTCTCCGATGATTTGTTTTTTTGATCAAACAGGTATTTGGTTTTGGGCCAAGCATGCTTTCACTTAGGTTTACTGGAGGATGCAATGATGCTACTCCAAACCGGAAAACGCCTCGCCACGGCGGCGTTCCGCCGCGAGAGCATTTCGCTTTCCGACGACATTTTTTGCCTCAACAAGTTTCCAATCTCAGGCGATGGTCTCATCAACAACCAGCCTCAATCACCTCCCAAAACTGAGTTGGACAGCATCTCCCACCTCCTTTCCCACATTAAACTCCTCATCCGCCGCAAGACCGCCGCTCTCGCCGCTTTGGACGCCGGTCTTTACGCCGAAGCCATCAGGCATTTCTCCAAAATCCTCGACGGCCGCCGCGGAGCGCCTCAGGGATTCCTCCCCGAATGCTATGTCCACCGCGCTTCCGCTTACCAAAACGCAGGGAGGATCGCCGAGGCTATTGCCGATTGCAACAGGGCTTTAGCATTCGACACTTCCTGCATCGAGGCTCTTGGCATAAGAGCTTCTTTATTCGAAACTATTAGATGTCTCCCAGACAGTCTTCATGATCTAGAGCATCTGAAACTGCTGTACAACTCGATTCTCCGCGACAGGAAACTTGGAGGCCCTATTTGGAAGCGCCAGAGCGTTCAATACCGTGAAATCCCTGGAAAACTATGTTCCCTGGCAACGAAAATCCAGCAATTGAAGCAAAGGGTTGCTGCCCGCGAAACCGGAAACGTTGATTACTATGCATTGATGGGATTACGAAGGGGTTGCTCACGATCCGAGTTAGAAAGAGCACATTTGCTCTTGACACTAAAGCACAAGCCTGATAAATCCTCTGCCTTTATCGAAAAATGCGAGTTCTTCGATGAGAAGGATATGGAATCGGTCAGGGATCGGGCACGAATGTCTGCTTTATTGCTGTATAGATTGATCCAAAAGGGGCACACATCGGTCATGTCCGCGATTTTGGAGGAGAAAGCGGCGGCAGAGGAGCAACGGAAGAAAGCAGCCGATTTACAAGCTGCAATTCAACAAGTCCATGAGCCAATTCCTGCTGCTGCTGCTGCTGCTGCTCCTGCTCCTCCCAGGATTGAAAAGAAACCCATTACAACTCCACCAGCATCAGTGTTCCAGGGGGTGTTCTGCCGGGATCTAGCTGTGGTCGGGAATTTACTTTCTCAGACCGGGTTTAATCGTCCAATTCCAGTAAAATATGAAGCGGCATTAACTTGTTGATGGAAATGGTAAATTATGCCAAATGTTTGTTAAATGGAGCGGCGGGAGAACTGAGATTGAGAATTGAGGCGCCGTGCCGAATGTCAAATGCCAATGCCTGAATGCCATGTACAAAATTGATAGTAATATTCCGCTGGGGGGGAAATTTTGCTTCTAGAAGAACATCAATTTTAATTCCCTATTTAGTGTTTTCTATTTTGTTACGTGTACTGTACATACTTTATTTCAATTATCTATCAGCTTACTTACTACTAGAATTTCTGAGAATAATAATCATCATCATCATGTGTTATGTGTATAAAAGTTTGAACTTTTTATTAGTACTACGAGTAGTAGAAATTTAATTTAGAATTAGGTGGTGTGTGTGTCACGTTCCATCAAGGGGGGGAGGTGTGGAGGATGAAATAAATGGTCTGCTGCTGCTGTTGCTGCTGCATGGGGGGATTGAAAGTTGAATGAAACAGAGTAGTAGCGGTGTGGTCTGGTCTGTGGTGATTGATCGATCACTGAGACTGTCCTCCTCCTGGTACACTTTGTAATTTGTATTCGATCTTTGCCTTTCCTTTGCCTTTTTGGCTTCTATCTCATGTCTTATCCCCATTTCACTGTTCCTCTATTTTATCTTTGTCAGTTTTATCCACCACACAACTCCCAACGTCTCTGACATCCCCTCATCATCCTCACTCACAATTTACAAACCATTGTAAGAATAATAATTTCCAACTGCTAACAATTAGTCAATTGTTTAATAAACATCTCGTTAGTTCTGGCACCAAATTTACTGCCCAAAAATTTCCAAATTTCCTTATTCCCACCCATAGAAAGGCACTAGTCCGCGTACAATTGATTTAGGATTTGTTAGATTATGATGCCAAAGACAATTAAACTATCATTCATAAAATTCGAAAACTAATGTTGTGAAAAAAAAAAAAAATCATTAATAATTTGTATCTGACCTACTCTAAGATATACGTATACTCCTGTAGTCACATATCTTTTTCATTTGCAGCAGTAATTAGTATCCACTCTTCTACTTCTATTAATAAAAACAGGGGTTTTTTCTTTTAGCATTTTCACACACTAACATCCAGCCTTTTACTGGCCATCATTACATTTACTCACCACCCGAGGTAAAAAAATTATGACACCTACTGCTACATTGTACGGCATTTTCGTCTTTTTCTTGCTTTTAAAAAAAATGTGGAGCCTCAACTTTTTTACAGTGCATAAAAAGAAAATACTCCATGAAGAGCCCTTTCTTTTCACTCGCGGTTAAAATAAGATTAAAAACGAAAAGGAAAACGAAAATTAAGAAAAAGGAAGTAAATAATCGAGTACTGGAGACTTTCTTGATTGAAGCATGTGTCCAGAAAAAAAATTTGAGTAGAGATGAGTACGCCAAGAATAATCATTAAAAGGTTATTGGACTTATTATTATGTTTGGTCAGCCATGTGACAAGTTAGGCATCTCCCAAATGGTACAACTCCCTTCAATTTAAGGTACGACATATTCTCCTCATTACACCTTCCACTCACTTATCACATTTCTATTTTCTTCCCCCTAATAATCCATTCCTTTGTCTTGTCACTAATGTGTTCATTTTTATTGTGCTGCTGTTTTTTCCTTTTTTTGGACTAGGGTTTCTGATATTAATGGTGAAAATCTCAAAATTAGTTATGAAGAAATGGCAAAAAACTGAAAATAATTAAAGAATTTGTTGGAGAGAAAAAGAGACATTGGAGACAGGGTAATGTGCAAAGCTAAAATCAATAGCGTACAAATATTCTCATCAAGCTTTGGCCTTTTCTGGGTTTCGTAGAAAGTGAAAAACTTTGGTATACTAAACCACATACAGAAACATGCTATTAAAATGTCATTACACCTACCAAATTGCATGGACACCACAATCCTTCATCTATACTTCTATTTTTTTTAAAAAAAAACTATATTATAGGCTTCCCTTGGAAGTGAAATAAAACTTTGTGCTTATTACATTTATGTTTTCAAAGTGTATGCTTGCCAAAAATGAATAAAGAAATGATAAACACTTGGTTGGGTTCTTCACTTCCACACTAATCAACAAAACAATGATTCCCCCAGAAATCCAACGAGGGCCATCTTACAATGTCTCACTTTAAATAAGGAACCCCCATTATTTTTTATTTTTGATATTTTTTTTTTGCTTTACCACTTAAAAACACATATTCTTACCACAAAAAAATGGTGTAATAGTAGTCATGTTATTCCAGAATATAAAGAGCAGGATGAGAGAATATATTTGGTGGTAAGATTTGATAAAGGGAAAGGGAAAGAAAGATGGGCAAAGAGTCACGTGCAAACCAAAACAAAGTACTCTGAAAAATTGCTAGTGACCTGACCTCTCCTGTAAGGAATCGCCACTTACACAAAAGGGAGTGGACACGAATTTATTACACCAATACATTTATGATTTTTTTTTTTTTTTGTAAAAATTACAATATTGATCATATTAGATGTAGGAGTAGTAATTAAAAGTGTCTTTATTCTGTTTCAATTATTTTCAACGTGGGTTTGTGATTTATTCATCAATTCCAATCCCTTATCTTTTATTCAATTACTGAACCAATAAAACAAAAAATACTAATTGAAATGAAAATGAGATGCTTCCAATCCATGGTTTTACTGGTCCGAGTGCATTCCATGTGAAAAATTTGCAATGTGTTAACATTTTTTTTTTAAAAATATATATATATATATATTTGTGTTTTAGTGGATTGGGAAAGATTTTTGAATGTGGAGTTTTGTATTTTATCAATTTGAAGAAAGAAAAAACCCTTAAAAAGAAACAAACCAAAATAAATAAATGAAATGGTGAAGCTTCATTTATTGAGGGATATATGGTTTGAAGTCAAAGACTCGTCAAAATAAATGTGCATAGGATTCTTTCATGGGGAAAATGAATTTTACAGATAACGTATCATTGATGAATGCGATCATGGATTGTTTGATTTTCTTTTTTTTTTTTTTTTCATTTATTTTTCATAATATGTGTATTACTATAAGAGTACATAAGAGGGGAAATTGAAATCCTCATTTCTATTTGAAGACTCTATCCATTAATTCATTTATATAGGAGTATATGTTTTTTCAAAATGCAATACCAACCATTTTGATTACCACTTGGGCTTTTCTCCTCCATACACTGACGCATGCATGATTCCTTTCAAAATAAACTATACATTAAATATATCTATATGTTGTTCATGGAACAGTTGTAATTATTAATACTCCCTCCGTTTTTTTTTTTAAGTTCACCATTAGCATAGTAGATACTATTCATTTAGTAACTTTAATTCAATTTTTTCATATAGTTATATAAGATAAAACATAGTCAAGTGAGATCTTGTTAGATTCGTCTAATCACGTAGTTTTAGAATATCAAATTTTTATAATTTTTACTTATATATAATATGAGATATTGATGATTGAAAATGTGCATTGGATTGCGTGCAGTGCAGGATGGGTGAAGTTAAAAAAAAAACGGAGGGAGTATTAAATATATCTATATGTTGTTCATGAACAGTTGTAATTATTAATATTTTTTGTTAAAAAAATGTGAATATCATCACCGTTGATTGCAAAAATAAAAAGAAAACAAGAAGGAAAACAAAAAGAGTGTAGTTCAATAAAGATTGAATTGTGGATATCGATCTGCAGTTGGTTGTTTACTGGAAAAAAAAAAAGCCAAATAAGTCATTTTTCTTTTCCAAAAATTCAAATCAGTCATTTTTCTATTTTATTACCAAAATATTCCGCTACAAATACTAATTATGTCCAAATTAGTCCCTTGTTAACTAATTATGATCTAATCGATGACGTGGCAATTTAAACCTGACATGTGGGCATATTAGTCCATTTTCTTTTATGTTTTGTGAATTCAGTCATAAACTTTTGTTTTGTTCAATTTATCATCTATCCAAATCAGTCATTTTCATATTAATTGGTCTCCGATCTTTCAAATTATTTCATTTTAGACCCAGAACCTTAAATAAATGTTCAACATACTTCCGTAAATAAAATTAAACACCAAAATCTCATACATTGCGTTTGAGTACCTTGTTATCAGGTCTTCCAAATACCGGAATTTTACGGACTCTCTCTAACAAACCTCATACACCAAACCCGGTAACAATACAATCAAACTCAATGGATGAGGTTTGGTGTTTAATTTTATTTAAGAAAATATGTTGGCATTTATTTAATAAATGGATTAGTAGTAATAAAAAATTTAAGGTTTTGGGCCCCAAATGAAATAATTTGAAAGGTTGGAGACTAATTAATATAAAAATGACTAATTTGGGTAGAGGACTAAATGGAACAAAATAAAAGTTTATGACTGAATTGGCGAAACATAAAAGAAAAAGAACTAATATTAAGCCCACGTGTCAGGTTTAAATCAAAACCTTTGTCACGTAAGTAATTAGAGTATAATTAATGAACAAGGGACTGATTTGGACATAATTAGCATTTGTAGCGGACTATTTTGGTAATAAAATATAAAAATGGCTGAATTGGATTTTTGAAAAAGAAAAATGAATTATTTGACATTTTTTCCGTTGTTTACTAAAGGAGTAATAAGTATAATAATATTTCCGTATGTATATGCTGAGTAGGTTGATTTTAATTTATGTCATGCTTTCTTACAAACTACAGTTCGTTGTACTTGTCTCTCTAATTTTATACTCCTATCTCATAGGGGATGTTTGCGAGTTAGCAGATCCGCTAGCAGATAGCAGATTCGGAGAGAGAATTGTGAGAGAATATGCTATTTCAATCCGTTCCTAAATCTACCTACAACCAAACACACCCATAATAGTATCTTTTAATACAACAGTGTATAAATAAATAAATAAATAAATACTAGTACTAAATAATTAACACATTGTAAATAGTAAACACAAAAAAATAGGAGTATACTACTTCCTCCGTTCTCATATAATTGTTCCATTTGCATAGTAGTTACTATTCATTAAGTAACTTTGATCAATTTTTTTGGCATAGTTATATAAGATAAAACATAGTCAAGTGAGATCTTGTTAGATTCGTCTAATCACGTAGTTTTATAATATTATTTTTTTATAATTTTTACTTATATATACTTTGAGTTATTGACATCTAAAAATGTGTCTTGAACTGCGTGAAATGCATGATGGGAGCAATTATATGAGAACAGAGGAAGTAATAAACAGCTTCCCATCACCCTACGTACCCTACTACTCTACCACATGCTAGTAGACTCAAGGAATTCAAGGCTGTATTTAATTTATTTACTACATTAGTTATAACTTCATATTGTAACCCGTTTTAAATTAATTGATTATTAAAAAAAAAAACATTTTAAAATAATGGTAATATTTTTATATTTATTAAAATAAAGTGAATGGGAACGTACTAATGAAATACTGGACTGCAAGAGAAAAATATATTGAAAATGATGTTTTATTAAAAATCGTATAAAAAAGTGGTCAATTTTTTTCCCCCCTTTTTGGCGAAACCGAAGCCCAAAAAAAAAGTCAATTAAAAATCGTATAAAAAACTGGTCAATTAATTTAAAATATAGATATATTAGACACCCGCAATTATTTAGTATTTATTTATTTTGGATCTGTGACGTGCATAGTGCAACTTATATAAGGCCTCCAGTAATTCTTCAAAACATGTTTTCTTGCCTCTTAATTCCTGCTGTAAGAAATTGCATGTGCTGTATATATAGACTGTATTGTTTTATTTTCAACCTCAATTATACTGTAAATCAATTTTTGTGGAGTAAGCTACTAAGTTTATAGACAATGGGGACAATTTAAAAATATAATGATATGAGTTATGATCAATTACTTTAATTTTTTAGGTGAATACCAGGGTATCCCCAGGTCACATTGGACCCAAGACTAATCCCTCGAGGATCTGCAAGGGCAATTAAGGGCGCACCTCCCAAAGCAGTTTTTTGCATACACAAGGCTCGAACCCAAGACCTTTCTTAAGCGACTAGAACCCCATCCACTCAAGCCAACTGATGTTGGTTGATCAATTACTTTAATTAATAAATACTTTAAATAATACAAGTACTGTTTGTATATAGCACAAGAGAAAGCCCCAAGGAAAAAGATTCAATGTTTTTTTTCCTGACAAAGTATTAAAGTAAGGGGAGAAATTGCTTAGACGGCCTTGGGCTTTCCAAAAAAAAAAGTAAGGGGAAAAAGAACTTAACAGTTAACAGTACCATTCTACGTGCATTATGTATATAGGTATTCTGAAACTATTAAACCCTGTCAAGTCTTTTTCTATGTAAATTCTCAACTTGTGGCTGAAGAAAAGGGATTTTGCACACTTTCACATGACACTATGACTTTTAACACAATTTTTTTTTTTTTTTTTCATGCTTAAATCCCAGTTCGGCAGTTCCTATCCAAAAGGGGAACCAACAAAAAAAAAAAAATGAATGTCAAAGCATACTATAACTTAATTTAATTACTGACTAAATATATGTAAATTACATTTATAGGCTTGGAAATTGTAATAGTGGTGTATTTTCTAATTACAGTTTTGTATACTTATCTTCCTAAGAAAGCAATGCCCAAATGAATCCCATCCATCTGAAACATCATACGTCTCTATAATGCAGCGATCAATATAAATCGATGAATATCAAATCTGATGATACCAATTCGAAAGAATTTTGAAAATTCACATTCAACTTCACTTTGTAAGATTTGTAGTATATTAGGAACACTATAGAGTACTTACCAATAATGTGCAAGTAGAAACCTCCAATAAAATCGATGGCATATGACATATCTACAGCTAAATAAATGCGACTTTAATTGTCAGCACTAATGGAAACAGTGAGATACAGAATGATGATGATCCTGCAGATTCCTGTGGGCTGTGCCTGGCCATGGCATTGGCATGCAATTAAAATATACTAGCATAGGCCATTAACAACTAATTAATGGTGTGATTATCCTTAATTAATTACTACTATTATAATGCCACCATTGATGATTTAAACAGATAGCCCTTATCCTGTAGCAATTGTATTGAAGTTGGGGGTACGAATACGATGATGTCAGTGAACATGTGGCAAATCAAGAATTTGGACCAGTTCCAATGTCTACATCTTTTAATTTTTTTTTTGGAAGATCGATCAAGTGGCATGGCCACTCTCATGATCTCATTAAAGTTGGATCACTACCTCTAATTTATTAGTCTTATACTAATGACTTTTTTTTTTTTTTTTTGTTCTTGTTGATCTCTACACACTAACTGTACAAACAAGATAGGCCATGAAGTTGGTGAAATTTTATTGTAAAGAAATCTGAATTTTAAAATTTTTTGGTTGTCATCTTTATGTTTTTCTTATATTATTGTGTTATATATTGGCTACTCACTGTCCACGATCTTGCAGTCTTTTAGACCCTGATCTGTTTTAATGTTATTTTTAGTTACATTTGTTTGATCTAAAAAGTAGTGTGTGCGAAAAAGAGAAAGAACTAGTATAATTTAGCAATTAAGTTGTGTTCTGCATGATTAGCTGTAGCATCGAACTATAATTCTTAGTTGTAAATCTTGTTAGGAATGGGAGTTTTAAATTATATATATAAAGTATTTTTTATAATTAAATGTAGTTTTTAAAATAGATTAAAAATTAATTGAATTAAAAAATAGCTTTGAAATAAATGACCTCGGCTTTTCTTTTCTCCGAAAAAAAATAGCTTAAAAATCTTACGAGTACAGCACTACTGTCTACAGCCTCCCTACATTTTAGAAACAAATTACAAGATCAAAAATGCAAATACAATTATTCTAAAAAAAAAATGCAAATACAATTAAACAGGAAAACACAATCAAAACGAAATTACAAATTATGGGCCGAACTATAGAGTTCTGAAGGACCTATGGGGGGTATTTGTTGGGCCTTAAAGATTAGGCCCAGTTTATTGTTCAAATAATCAAATCCCAGTTATTGGGCTAGTCGAATTTTGGCGGGGCTCGTGTCCCTCGTGCGTCACGACCCAATTAAAGAATTAATTACTAAAATTTTAAAATGCAATGTAGTCAATTGATCTGGTTTTGTACTTCCAGAAGGTTCCCCTGTTTCTTTCTGGTGGTTGGAACCTGGAGGTAATAGCACAGCAACTTTCGACTAACCCTTGTTGGCGGTGACAGGTTTTTGGGGTTTTCAGGGCAGAGATGGCTTGGATGACCCGATTTCTGACTGCCGTTGCGTTTTTGGCGGTTGGGGTGATTTTTTCACCGGAGACCTTCGGTTCGATTTCGGCTGGGCAGAATTCACCTGTGGTCATCAATTTGCTGAAATTGGTTCACCTACTTTGCTTCTCGACCGCCTGGGGTGCCGCTTTGTGGGTTACGTTCATCGGCGGCATAATAATGTTCAAGTAAGGATATAGTATCTGTTTTCCCTTTTGTCCTCCAATTTTTGCTCATAATTCGGCTTGGCCTAATGGCAAAACCGAATGATTTATGTGAATTCCACGCGTGGCACTCACTTTGCCCCAATTGTGCAAACTTCTGTTCGTGGTAATGGTGATGTAAATTTTATAGTTGCTGGTATAAGAGGGAATTAAATCCGCATTATCTATTGCTTGAGATTTTAGTTTGTATGAATATTTTATGTGAACGCTTAATTTTGTGCAAAATAGTCCCTTGATCCTGGCATTAAATTAAAGCTTTGTGAACTTCTCTCCGGGGATTTGATTTACTCTTATTTTTTCTATAGGAACTTGCCAAGGCATCAGTTTGGCAACTTGCAAAGTAAGATGTTTCCAGCCTACTTTTCGATGGTGGGGGTTTGCTGTGCTGTGGCAGTGGGTGCTTTTGGTTACTTGCACCCATGGAAGACTTCAGAATCTGCTGAAAAATACCAGCTTGGGTTCCTTCTTACTGCATTTGCTTTCAATCTCAGCAATCTTATTATCTTTACCCCTATGACCATTGAGGTAAAACTATATAGCTATAGTATTAACTTATTGCTCTCTTTACATGTAGTGAGTTTTGCACATGCAAATTGATTGGCACTTTTGCATGTTTTGGGAAACTTTGGGTTGCAATTTCTAGTGTTGATTATGGCTACGTATGTGGTGAGGAGTCTCAAGAGATAATTGCTTTCTTAGCTCATTAAAGTCAATTCTTTAAACACTCCTTGATGACTTATGTTAGAATGCATTATTTAACTATGGAAGAAACCTGATTGTAGGAGTATATATTTTAGCAATAGAACAGACTTAATTATATATATTTTCTGAACCAAGCAGATGATGAAACAAAGGCACAAGATAGAGAGAGAAGCAGATATTGGCGAAGAAATTGGATGGACCAAAAACCTAGAAGTTGCAAAGAAGAATCCCAAGCTCGCTGCCATGAACAAGAAATTTGGAATGATCCATGGATTGTCTTCTCTTGCTAATATCCTGGCATTTGGCAGCCTGGCCATGCACTCGTGGTACTTAGCTGGTAAAATCAATTTATAGATTAAAGAGGTATCCTATTGGCTGGCGAGGAACTTCCCCATTTGTTCCACTGTATCTTTCGTAATGATATCAAAGATCAGTCCAGTTCTCTTGATTGTTTCTTATGCAAGATACAGGGTTGCAGTCAATATTGAGATATTTCTATATTTATTTTTTTAACTGCATCTTACTTGTAATAACTTTTGATGTTGTAATGGATCTTAATGAGTATATATAATAAGTATAATTGAATATGTCCATATTACATCAATTCAGTTTAATGATTTTTGGCTCATTGTGTGTTCACATTCTGGGGGTGCAGCTTGATGGAATTGGAAAATGACTACACTTGTATTATCCTCTCATGACTCATGACTAACTGAATTAACTCTAGTCATGCCATTGGCAGTTTCTTACCAGTGGAAAAAATTGGCAAGAGCTCAGTACCTGATTTCAAAGCCTGGTGTTTATGAAAGTTGAAACAGATTGTATAAGTGTTCATTTCATGGAAGAGTTAGTGGGTGATACTACCTCCGTCTCATTATAATTGTTACGGACCCATCTGACACGTATGCCGATACACGTTTTTAACGGTTAAAAACTTAAATTGTGTACGATGAAAAATTATAAAAATTTGATATTCTAAAACTACAAGATTAGACGAATCTAACAAGATCTCACTTGACTATGTTTTTTCTTACATAATTATGATAAAAATTCGAATCAAATTTAAACAGCGAATAGTGCCAAAAAGTCAAACATAACAATCAAACTGAGACGGGAGAAAGTATAATTCTAAGTTTTCATGGACTGCGGTTGCATTCAATGCTAGACGCAAGGTGTGGTTAAGATGAGTACACTGATAGAGGTTCTTAGGGTGGTCTTGAAAATATAGCTGCTTGAATTCAATGGTAAAGTTAGTTGATGTAAGCCTAGAGTTTAATAGGCTGATGCTGATATTGTATTTTAAATTTTGACAATATATTATTGGTAGGACTGGATTGGGAAGTCCTAACCAATTAAGTTAGTGATATATAATGACTAGTTGCAGAAGTGGATGAGCTGAAATGGAAGTAAAGAATACTATCTGTTTTCATGTTGCTTTCTACTCATTCAATAATGATGTTAGATGGGAAAAAAGACGGTCCTTACTTTAGCTTGTTGTGGTTGAGGTTTAGACAATCGTATGGCAGGGAAACCTTTTATGGTTTCTTTCTTCTTTATGTTACATTAGTCAACCCCTCCCATACGTTCTCCCTTGGTTTCTAGTGAAGTTATTTAAAAAAACAAAGAACAGTTACATTATGCTTATAAAGTTTTGCTTTTTTTTGTTTTTTTGGCTCAGTTAAACTTTGGAAATCGATTTTACAGGTTTCTTGATAACTTTGTTATATTAATAGTTGTGGGTTTTCACCTGGAGTAGGTAAGCAATGATATTCAATCAAAGCAACTACTAGTCTTCATTAGTTTCATTATTCATTTGAAACTGATTTTTAGGCAATTGATTAAGGGGCGGTGTCCATCCTTATTGCTAGAGTGCCAAGCGTCAGATGGGAAAAAAGATTGATACTATTGAACAAGTGAATCAGAATCCCACATCTACAGCGGCTAGCTTATTTCGGCACGACTGATCCTAGGGGTGGGCAAAATATTTGAACCGATTCGTTGAACCGCTGAGTCGAATCGAAATCGAACTGAATTTCCGGTTAACCGAGGACCCCGGAGCAAATACAAATATCAAATTTCAGTATTCGTCCGGTTCAAATACAAATATAAATACTTTAATTTTTTCCCCCGAGTAACCGAACCGAACCGAATATATTTATTTTATTTTAAACGTTATATATATGTATACAATATAGGCATTTGATGGTATAAAATTATATATAGATAATATATAATCATTATTTATTTAATTATTAAAAATTTAAAGAGTTAATCACCATAATGAGCCTATATTGATTTTTTTTGTGTTTAAGAATACCCCATTATTGAAATATACTACTACACACTAAGATTTGTTAATTATACTAACATATTTTGATAACACTAAAAAAAATTACTGGATTACATATAGTTAGTTATATATGTAGTTTTCTTTAAGTGTAATAACCTCAAAATTAAAATCTACGAAACTAAAAAAATTAAGAAATGAAAACTTGATTATACATTTTTAGAGGGTCGGAAAAATATTCGAACCGAATCGCTTAATCGCTGAATCGAATCGAAACCGAACCTCCGGTTAACCGAGGACTCCGGTTACAAATACAAATACTGAAATAAAGTATTTGCCCGGTTCAAATACAAATACAAATACCTAAAAAATTCAGGTTAACCGAAGCGTGCCCACCCTGATCCCCATGCCAAGAAACTTTTCCTGTTTTAAAGTGTGGGACCCTTAAGGTGGGTCTAGTCATTTTCTTCAAATTTTAATCTGTTTTCTAGTTGGGCAAGTTTACTTAAATTGGGGTCCCAACACTATGGTCTATGGGTTTGTTCTTCTTTCTCCGTCCATATGTCTGAATAATCAATCATGTAATAAAGCCCACAAGCAAATCTCACGCGGCTAATGTAGGAGAAAATGATGTAATAGTAAATGCTTACATAGGGGCAGATTGAGAAACTCTTGGATATGAAGCTCTAGTGAAGCCTAGGTATTGAACTACCAAAATTTTCCACATTTTGGGTGTGTAATGAAGACGTAGATATGTACTTTCCCCAGATATATGTATATGGATGGTTCATATTCCTCCATGTTACGTACCCGCAATAAAGTAGGGCAAAAATTGCTTGTTAATAAACTAATACTAGTACTTTACAGCCTCTAATTTATGTAATGAACAAGTGTTTAGATGTGCAAAGATCTTGTTATTTCATTAAGGACTTAATTTACATAAACAACAAATGCCGTAGATATTGTTGGTTTTTTTTATTCTAACGGCTAGTGGTGGGCATCGGGTTGGGTTTGTCGGGTTCGGACTTGTTGGGTCCGGGTACGAAATTAAAATATCCGACCAAAACCCGACATGTCGGGTACCCGATCGGGTCGGGTACCGACTTCGGGTACACAATTACCCCACTTCTTCTTCTTTTTTTTAAAAGAAAAAAATTTAAAAAATTTATTAAAAAATTTTAATTAAATAAATAATATCAAAGGGCATTATATCTATAGTCTACACAAAGTTAACAATAACAAAGAAATCTAAAATTAAATATTCATCCATAACAAATATGTATGTGGATTAACTACACATTAAAAAAATTAAAAACACGTATAAAGAGGTTTTTAACAAAATACTACTAAATCTAGACAAATAGAGTAATGAATAAATTCTTCTATTTGAGAAAGACATAATGTAAAGTGAAGAATTTGAATAAATATTTAAACAAATAGTGAAGAATCTCATATTTATAAACTAATTAATTACAAAACTTGATTGTATATATATCTATTGTAGATGATAATTGTAATAGTCTGGACTAAATGGTAAGGCTTGTGGAATTATTTGGTGTTTTAAGTACTTTTATAAAGTTATAAAAATTGTGGACGTTTTTTTTTTTAAAAAAACACTTCAGGTTATTTGGGTCCAAACTTAGGACCCGATACCCGACCCGAACTTTGGGTTCGCCCGACCTTTCCCATTTTTAAAAAAAACCCGACCCGAAACGATTTTTTTTCGGGTTCGGAGTGAGTACCTGATTAACCCGAACCCGATGCCCACCCTACTAACGGCTGCAAATATATTTTTGCATATGATTCACTCGGATAGAGAATGAAAAAAGACACTGTTTTTTCCAACCAATCAAAGACAGTATTGCCATTTCATTATCAAAGAAATATTTCAGTTGCATTTGAGTGTCATAATCCAACAAAAAAATCTTATCAAACTCCTCGGCAACAAATCACAGTAGTAAAGTAAAGTGATGTGATGATTTATCCAAAATTTTTGATTTATCTACTTTAAAATTGGAAGATGGAAGCTGTCAAATATGTATATCTTCATTACGAACATAAGAATGGGATTTTGTATAGTATAATGCCCAAATGAGCATACATTCATCTATTTATTCTATGTATATTTGTCTGCTATCTACTTTTGTGTTGGTCAATGATAATTCACGAATCTACAAGTTCCCAATATGATCAATCTAGTGGGAAAGCAAAGCATCACAAGCAAATGTACATGATGGGATGCAACCATCCTACCAAGCCTTTTCAAAGACTCTTTCCCCGTCCTCACAACACGGTAGAAATTCAACACCCCACGGCTTATTACCGTCGGGTTGTTGAAAACGACACCGCCATCGATCTCACCGGGTGCCATCACTTCCCACCAGGCTTCCCTCCTCTGCTGCTCTCTCCCAGTTTTCCTCCTCATCTCACTCATCAGCTCCTGACGGATAATGTGGCTGATGCACTTCACGTACGAGTTCATGTCGTGATCCCGGACAATCGTCCCTCCAAATCCGTACGCAGATCTGTCGCTCAGTATCTCCAGGGGATGCGGCGTGTTTAGAAACGCGGCCTGTGCAGCTTCGATCATGTGCTTCCCCGCGACAGCCATGCCTGATTCGTCGCAGGTTAGGTGATAGAGACTGCTCCCCGGAGGAAGGAGATGGTGGCTCGGCGAAAAGTTTTCGTCTGGTTGGAGAATGAAGAACTCCCCCATTTGAGTGTACAACAACTTCTGCTAACTCAACAAGCGCAGCAGAAAAAAGTTTTAAAAAAAAAACTCTTCTCATGGAATGAATAATTTGTAAACAAATGCAACCATGGTTGATCATCAATCAATTCACAATACCTTTTCGTGCAAACACGGAAGGCTCCGGAAGTTCTTATTTATAGCCTTGAGAAGCTCAGCTACACGAATAGGATAGTTGCAGGAAAATGCCCGCGGAACGATGTCTCTGTGCATCACAATCGACTGGACATGACTCCTCGGCAAGCCCAGCTTGCGCAGGAGGCGATCGCCTCCACACATGATCGATGGAGCGCCAAAAATAATGACGGGTCGTAGGGATGAGTACGGCACTTCTTTCCTTATCAGCAGCATGAGATTTACAAGCAGGGAAAGACTCCCTCCAAGGGAGTGCCCCGTGAAATAAAAAGTGGCGCGTCGATCGCCATGGGACTTAAGATGCGCGCGGATTTCGGGCAACATTTGATCGTATATCCCTTTGGCAGCCTCGTATATACCTCTGTGCACAAGAACATCCATCCCCTAAAATTTGGAGCTTCCTAAAATAAGCCTCTGAAGTTTCACCAATCACCAGCAACAACTAGTAGTAGTAATTGATCTGAGATTTTCATAATGTGTAATTTAATTACCTCAAAATGAATTGGCTCAAACAGAAGATTGGCCTGCCAGGAAGCCAGTGACTCTGATCCCTGTAAGAAACACATGTTTTGATTCATTTTTTAGCAAAATTTTCTCAATGTGGATCGGTGTCCAATTATATCAATCCATCGTCTTGCCTGTATGATGAAGTATCGCGTTGCGGTCCGATCATCATCGCAGACAAACCATTCACATGGCGGGGATAGAGTCGAGTTCAGATCATCTGCCACTGCCTGTTTGATTTCCTCCTTTGCAGCTACAACTGCGGTCACTGAATCAGCCGTCGCCATCAACGACGCCGCCACATCCTCGTCGTCCCTGTCTGCATCGATTTCTTCGCCCTGAATCGACGTTGGTGATCGAAGACGAAGAATGCTTTTGGTGTGGGAATGCAAATAGGAAGCTGCAGAAGCTGCAATCTGATATGCTGTAGATGCAGTCGTGCTGCTGATTCTGCTGCTCCCGCACCCGTTAGGCTCCATTTCTTCAACCCTGTCTGGTTCTTCTTTTATCTCCATTGAAGACGTTACAAATCGGAGCCCGTAATGTCTCAGAAGATTCTCAGGCTGTCAATGCAATGTTTCAAAATTATTATTTTCGGAAAAAACATTAGGTCGAATGGGAAAAAGGAAAAATTGAAAGCCTTGCCTCAATTTTGGGGATGGAATACGCCAAATTTCCCAGATACGCCATTCGGCCATAGAATCGCGTTTCCTCCAACGGCACCTTTCGGAGAAGCTTCGAGAAACTCTCTTGATCGAATTCAATTTTCGCATTCCCGTCGGAATTGGAATCGTCGAACTCGCACGCCTCGCAATCCGCGATGCCGTCGTCATCGTCCAATTCCACGCCCGTTTCTTCGCCGCTGTCCTTTCCTTCTTCGACTTTCCAGATAGATTTGACGCGAAGAATCTTCAATACCCAATCGCCAATGCCTTCCTCCTTTTCCTCCACTGCGACAGCGTTGTCGGCCGCGATTGCCGGTGTTTCCCGGTTTTTGCCTCCCGGCCACAATGGTCGGAGCGAATGCCGTAGGGAAAATCCCCAGCGCGAATTCCTCCGGCCGAGGCGGAGCTCCCCGTTTCCAGCGGCGGCGATCGGCGGCGCCAACATACAATGGATCCCCGCCTTTATACACAAAGCATCCATTGTATGGAAACGGGAAAAATGGAGTCTTTTGCAGTTAAATTGGAATCCAAGCCCGTATCGTATCGCAGATTTTTCTGTGTGTATAATAATACACACGTAACAATCGTATAATATTGTGTATACTTGTATTTGTATATATAGGCTGTGGCATAGGGATGCAAATGACTGCCACACCCTTTGAAATTTTGAGACATTCTTGTTTTATAGACAGGATTGGAGGAGATATCGATCCGTCCATGCACCAACAGTTTTTTTCTTTTTAAATACTCCCTCGGTCCATTTAACCTGTATTTGTCCCATTTAACCGGTCTTATTTAATTTCTTCACACAATTCAATACATTTTTTCAACCATTAATATCTCAAAATATATACAATAAAAAAATTTGAAAAATATATATTTTAAAACATACGATGATACGATTCTAACAAGACCCAACTCGACTATTTTTCCTCAAATATATACTTGTAATAACATTGAGTCAAAGTTAAACAATGAACAGTGCCAAAAAGTCAAACAAGACAACTTAGCTGGGACAGAGGAGTAAAAAATAGTAACTTTTTATTTAATATATTACCTCTGTCTCATTGTGTTTTGCTGCGGACTCATCCGATATGTATGGCAATAAATATTTTTAACGGTTAATAACATAAATTGCGTATAATAAAAAAAATATAAAAAAAATTAATATTTTAAAACTACATGATTAAATAAATCTAACAAAAATTCAAATTTAAACAGTGAATAGTATCAAAAATTTAAATAGAGCAAAAACAATGTGTTGGGAATTCACCAAACTCTTCACAAAATCAAAATTTGCAGCAGACAAACAATTCCCAAGTTGTTAGAATTTCGCAGGAACATTAATAAAAACGAGCAACTAATAACACAAGGATTTACGTGGAAAACCCTTCCAATTTGAAAGGGAAAAACCACGAGGCTCTTGAGCCTATCTCAAATCCATTATCACCAAAAGAGATTACACCAAAGTCTGCCCAAATTACAATCAAAGATGTGGCCTTACAACAACACAAAGTCACCACAATCTCAACTCCACCAAGAACACCAAATCTAAAATAAGAACACAAACTGCAGTCCCGAACAGGAAATTATACAAAAATTTCTAACCGTTGAAATTCGATCTCCACCGTACAAAACGAAGAACAAGATGTCCCGCACCTGCTGTAAAAATTTCAGCCCGATCGGACAAGATTTGGTTCACCGAATGGCCGGAAATCTGAATCTGGACGGAGGAAGATTTTTGATGCGTTTTGCTCTCCTCTTTCTTCTCTGGTTGCTGTGCTTCTTTCAATGAATGTGGCTGTATTGTGTTTCAATAATTGACAGCTTCTCTCAAAATTAAATTAAGGGTAGCCCATTTCATTTAATTGTTTTGTTGACTTTTGTTTGGGCAATAGTTGGGAGGACCCCAACAAATCTCCCCCTCTCCCGACTATGTGGAGGAACTTGTCATCCCGACAAGTGAGCAACAAAATTCGAATTTCCATCTTGGTACACATCTCGTAAGCATATCAGCTCCATTTTCATCTGTATGTACCTTCTCAAGGTATATCGACCTCTCATGCAACACGTCACGCAACCAATGATATCTCGTATCAATGTGTTTGGACTTTGAATGAAAGCTAGGATGTTTACTAAGATGGATAGCACTTTGATTATCACAAAGTAAGGCATACATCTCTTGTGCATAGCCAAGCTCTTTAAGAAATTCCTTCACCCAAAGCATCTCCTTGCACGCTTCAGTAGCTGCAATAAATTCAGCTTCAGTTGTTGACAATGCAACACATTTCTGCCTTCTAGACTGCCAAGAGATTGCTCCCCCTGCAAAGACAATCACATAACCTGAAGTGGATTTGCGAGTATCAATATCACTCGCCATATTAACATCAGTGAAACCACGAAGGACTAAATCCTCACTTCCAAAACAAAGTTTCAAATCTGATGTACCACGAAGATATCTCAAGATCCACTTCATAGCTTTCCAATGTTCTCTTCCAGGATTTGAGAGAAAACGACTTACAGTGCTCACACCATGGGCAATATCAGGCCTTGTACATATCATTGCATACATCAAACTTCCAACTGCTGATGAATAGGGAACATTTTCCATATCTTTCTTCTCTTCTTCAGTGGAAGGACATTGAGAAACACTCAATTTCATGTGTGTTGCCAACGGAGTACTAACAGGCTTAGCATTTTCCATATGAAACCTTTGAAGCACCTTCTGAATATAATTTTCTTGCGATATCCAAAGTTTACCAACTTTTCTATCTCTCAAAATTCTTATGCCAAGAATTTGATTTGCAGCTCCCAAATCTTTCATAGAAAAGCACTTGTTCAACTCTTGCTTAAGCTCCCTAATTCTTGAAATACTCTAACCAACAATTAACATGTCGTCAACATAGAGCAGCAAGATAATGAAATCATTTTCTGAGTACCTCTGCACAAATACACAATGATCAGAATTGAGCTTTCGATAACCATGTTGTTGCATCACTGACTCAAACTTCTTGTACCATTGTCGAGGAGCTTGTTTCAAACCATACAAGCTCTTTTTCAATTTGCAGACATGATCTTCTTTGCCCTGCACTTGAAACCCCTCAGGTTGCTCCATATAGATATCTTCATCTAAATCACCATGAAGAAATGTTGTCTTCACATCCATTTGTTCGATCTCCAAGTCAAGACTTGCAGCCATCGCTAACACAGATCGAATAGAAGACAATTTAACTACTGGAGAAAAGATTTCATCAAAATCAATTCCTTTTCTCTGCTCGAAGCCTTTAACCACCAATCTTGCAATACTTTGGTGTCAAAGAACCGTGTTCTTGCTTCAGCCTGTAAACCCACTTATTTTTCAGGGCTCTTTTTCCTTTTGGTAATTTCACCAACTCAAATGTATCATTATCATAAAGAGACTTCATCTCATCATTCATAGCATGCAACCAATGCTCTTTATCCACACTCTCAATTGCTTCATCAAAGCATTCAGGTTCTCCTTCATCAGTCAAAAGGACATATTCACTAGGTGAATATCTAGTAGACTGTTGTCTATCTCTTGTAGATCTCCTGAGAGGAACCTGTTGAGCATGATAAAAATCATCATTGTTATCACCCATAGAGTGTTGTGCACCATCACCATGATCATCATCTGCCTGATCTTGTTGCACATCCTGTTCTTCATCATCTCCAGCTGGTGATCGTGTTATAGGAACTCGCTCAACATCAACAAAGTCATCTTGAGCATGAGAGTCAGATTTATTCAAATCTTCAATTGTCTGATTTTCCATAAACACAACATCACGACTCCTTACGAGCTTCTTTGTAACTGGATCATACAATCTATAGCCAAACTCATCTTGACCATAGCCCAAAAAGATGCACGGTTTGCTTTTCACATCAAGCTTTGATCTTTCATCTTTTGGAACATGAACACAAGCTTTGCAACCAAATACTCTCAAATGATCATATGATGAATTTTTACCTTTCCAAACTGCATCTGGAACATCTCCATTAAGAGCAACTGTGGGAGTCAAATTTATCACATGTGTAGCTGTCAATAAAGCTTCACCCCAGAAAGAGTTAGGAAGTTTTGACTCTGCCAGAAGACATCGAACTCTCTCCAATAATGTTCGATTCATTCTCTCAGCTAACCCATTCAACTGAGGTGTCTTTGGAGGTGTCTTTTGATGTCGAATCCCATGTTTCCTGCAATAATCTTCAAATGGTCCATGATACTCTCCCCCATTATCAACGGATGCACTTCAACTTTCTTCCAGTTTGTCTTTCGACTAAAGCATGGAAATCCTTGAATTTATCAAGCACTTGATCATTTGATCTCAACACATAGACCCATAGCTTCCTGGAATGATCATCAATAAATGTCACAAAATATGATGCACCACTAAATGAGTGTACCTTCAATGGACCGAAGACATCTGAATGCACCAAGTCCAATAAATTCTGCATTCGTCGAGGTTGGTGAGTCTTGAATGAAACTCGGTGTTGCTTTTTTGCAAAACAATGTGCACATTTCTCCAAATTTGCATTATTCAATCCAGAAATGGCATTTTTTCTCACCAGAGTTTCGAGGCCTTTAGCACTTATGTGACTCAACCTCCTGTGCCATAATTCAGGGGAATTTTGCTTCTCCACCAGGTCCACAACATCATTGGAAACTGAAGCTTGCAACGAATATAAGTTTGATCTTAGTATTTTACCTTTAGCAACCACAAGAGATCCTTTATTCAGTTTCCATATACCATCACAGAAATTATTTCCATAACCATCTTTATCAAGTCTCCCAACAGAAATCAGATTCATACGAATATCCGGTGCATGTCTGACATCCTTCAATCGCAATATAGATCCATTGGCTATCTTTAAACAAATATCACATGTGCCCACAACTTCATATATACCATTATTTCCCATCCTTAATGAACCATACTTACCAGCATTGTAAGTAGAAAAGAAATCCCTTCTTGATGTGACATGGACTGCAGCACCTGTATCAGCAAACCAACTAACATCAGAGGAAATTGTATTCACTGCATTTTCATCAAAGACAACAACGAGATCATCTTTTGTAGTCGTGGCAACATGACTGGTATCCTCAGACTTTCCTGCACCAGCATTCCTGTTATCATTCTTCCACTTGAAGCAATATTTCTGGATATGACCCTTCTTGTGACAGTAGTGACACTCAACATTCTTATATCGAGATTTGGATTTGCTCCTTTATCTGCCCTTATCAACATTTCTAGTATTCTGTCTCCCCCTATTCTCTGCAACGAACAATTCATTCTGTGAAGATGATGAACCCTGAGTTTTTCTCCTTATCTCTTCATTCATAATTCCACTTTTGGCATAATCAAGAGTCATTGCACCATCAACAACAGAATTAGTGTGTGACACCCTGAATGTCTCTCATTTATCAGGCAAAGTATTCAGCAACCATAATCCCAGAATCTCATCATCAAATTTCACTCCAACATTTGACAATTGATCCAATAACCCCTGGAACTCATTCACATGGTCAGCGATAGGAACATCTTCCTTATACCTCAATTGTATCAATTGTTTCAGCAAGAATAATTTATTATTCCCTGTCTTTGAAGCATAAAGCTTTTCAAGTTTATCCCACAACGTCTTGGCATGCGTCTCATTAGCAACCAAATTTAACACATTATCATCGACCCACTGTCGAATGAAACCACACACTTGTTGATGCTCAAAAGCCCAATCCTCATCTGATTTTGATTCTGGCTTCGATGTAGCAAACACAGGTAGATGCAAACTTTTTACAAATAGAAGATCTTTCATCTTCCCCTGCCATTTGTGATAATTCATCCCGTTCAACGAAATCATCCTGCTTGTGTTAATTTCCATAATTCTAACAACAACAATAGCTCTGATACCACTCTGTTGGGAATTCACCAAACTCTTCACAAAATCAAAATTTGCAGCAGACAAACAATTCCCAAGTTGTTAGAATTTCGCAGGAACATTAACAAAAACAAGCAACTAATAACACAATGATTTACGTGGAAAACCCTTCCAATTTGAAAGGGAAAAACCACGAGGCTCTTGAGCCTATCTCAAATCCACTATCACCAAAAGAGATTACACCAAAGTCTGCCCAAATTACAACCAAAGATGTGGCCTTACAACAACACAAAGTCACCACAATCTCAACTCCACCAAGAACACCAAATCTAAAATAGGAACACAAACTGCAGCCCCGAACAGGAAATTATACAAAAATTTCTAACCATTGAAATTGGATCTCCACCGTACAAAACGAAGAACAAGATGTCCCGCACCTGCTGTAAAAATTTCAGCCCGATCGGACAAGATTTGGTTCACCGAATGGCCGGAAATCTGAATCTGGACGGAGGAAGATTTTTGCTGCGTTTTGCTCTCCTCTTTTTTCTCTGGTTGCTGTGCTTCTTTCAATGAACGTGGCTGTATTGTGTTTCAATATTGACAGCCTCTCAAAATTAAATTAAGGGCAGCCCATTTCATTTAATTGTTTTGTTGACTATTGTTTGGGCAATAGTTGGGAGGACCCCACACAATGAGATGGATGAAGTATGTGTTTCTTTTTTTTTTGGAAAGCATGTGTTTTGATCAGAGTACCCAAAATCAAGTTTTGGCTAATGTTTTAGGAGCTCAGAACTGCTCTAATTTTAATATTTTATTCATCAAAACAGGTACGATTGTTGTCCCTATGAAAATATAGGGAAAAAATGATCTATCATAAAGCAAAGACGTCGGAAAGCACTTTCATTCATAATGGGCTTTTATTATGAATAAGTTGAGGCCCAATGGATTTTTATCATTCTTACATTGGGCTTTAACTTGGGCCCATTAGACTAGAGAAGCCCAGTCTGATTTGTCACTATATGAACGAACTGCGATGAATTATTTCGCTGGGGGTCCGGAGGCAAAATCATTGTTCAGGGCTTCAGGCAACTCAACCTTAATGTTCTGCAAAGCACAGGTAGGCTCCAGTTGATTTTGTGGATTCGTCAATTTTCAAGGGTTTCTGGATGTAAATAATCTTTTTATTAAGTTTGCTAGTTTAGCATAATTGTATCTCGAGTTACTGGAGTATTTTAATGTCTTTGCATTCAAGCAAGGGATGTCCGTGTCAGTTTGAATAATTTGTTATGGATTTATGTAAATTTGAGTTTGATATGAGCTTTGTCACCTGTCGATTATAATTTCTAACTTGATTCATATGCAGAGACAGTTATTTGCGTTTCCCAGCTTTTAGGGGCACAACTAATTATCGATTCCTTGTGTTGAATTTTCGCCTAAAACTGAAATTATTACTGATACCTAGTTTTTCTTTCCCTGTAGGAGATAAAATAAAGTAAAACCAGTCAAAGAATTGAAAGAATTACCAGACATTGAGAATGAGCAATACAAACGCAGGATCTTCCAAAGGGAAACATGGTTCATCCCAACCTTCAGAAACCTCCAAGCGCAAAAGGGGAATGTTTCAGAAGGAATGTGAGTTTTAATCTGCGGAAGCTTCTTTTGCCTAATGATTTTGAAGAGTATGTTTTTCCATGAAGTTTTTGGTTTATTTGGATGCAACAGTGCAGCATATGATGTATGGATTTGGAGATGATCCAAATGTACGTCTTCTCTCCCAATATTTATGCATCTATTTTTAACTTCGAAAACAGTTTTGGATTTCATTGTTGGATATATTTTTGCTTCTATTGTAAATCGGAAAGTACTTTTAATGGTTCATGTATTTAACTTCCAAAGTACTAGCTTTGAATTCATTATTGATGGTTATATTTTTGCTTGCTTTGTGGATTGGAAAGTGCTTTTAATGGTATGATGTTTGTTATGCATAATTTTACTAAATTCATCAATGGCTTTCTGTTGCTTTGTTGCACCACAGCCTCTTCCGGAGACTGTTGCACTTGTTGAGGACATTGTCGTGGAGTACGTCACGGATATGGCAAGTCATCCAATCTAAGTTTGTTGTTGGTTCTATATACACAAAAAGTTACTAGTGGTTTTATGTTTCAACATTTGTTCTTTCTTATGCAATGATGCTGATCTTGTCCCTCTGTTTTGGTAAGTGACTGTTGAAGCTGACTTCCACAGGTCCACAAAGCTCAAGATATTGCATCAAGAAGAGGAAAGCTTTTGACAGAGGACTTTCTCTATATAATCCGAAAGGTACACACTTTATAAGCTTCAAGTAAAATACAGTACAGTTAAGAAAAACTCAAAAGCATGAAAGAACTGTAGTTTGAATCTCATGCACAACCATGATGTGAAGGATCTGCGCAAGCTTAATCGCTGTACAGAGCTGTTGTCAATGAATGAAGAACTAAAGCAAGCAAGAAAAGCCTTCGAGGTAGATGAAGAGAAATTGGCATCAGTGGACTGAGGATCCATTGTGTCTTTTTCGGTTTTGAGATATTTCTAGGCAATCTCAGCAGCATGTAGCGAGCAATCATCTCCACCTTGGATGGTTTTGGAAGGAGAAGAAACCTACGAGGATTCTCACTGACATTAAAAAGGGGCTTCACTGAAACCTTCTGTTAATTAAAATGTATTGGTAAAACAGAACAGTTATATTAGCTGATGATGCTGTGATATGAAATATCTTCTTATGTAAAGCAAGGCTTAGGGTTGGGTTTAAGTCGCTTTATTTTCAAATACTCATTTGAGCACAAGTACCTTCTTCCAATGAACCACTTCTAGTCATTAATAATAATTAAATTATTGCATAAGCCCTGTTGAATTGAAGAAAATCCCGGACAAGGAGTCGAGCTTGAATTCTCCTACTCAAACCTTCACTTAAACTTGAGTTTAAGTTCAGTACAACTCAAGAGTTATTAACCAAGTTACTTGAGCTATCGTGCCGAGCAACTTGGCTAACCAATGGGACAACAATACTCCACATGAACATATGTGCAAAAATTAAAATAAAAAGAAAAATAACACCAAATGTGGCAATGCAAAAGCTGTGTTATACGTAATTGAGTAGGAATATTAATGAAGCTACAGAGAATCAATCCAATAAAGTGAAGTGTTGTGAATGGCAAAAGTAGCAAGAGAGCATATTTAATGAAGTGCAAATTTTAATGCTCTCTTGCATATAATCTACAAAATTGCTAGGAGGAGGATGAAATAAATATTGAATAGAGAGAGCTAAGAAGTTAGAACTTACTACAAAATACGTAAGCGCTATTGTATGCCTCTATCCTAGAATTTGTTTGATCTTTGTCTTCTGGTCAGCTGTCAATGAAGTGGGGAAGAGAACCTCAAATTTCACATACAGGTCACCCTTCTTGTTACTAAAGTGTAGGGGCATGCCTTCGCCTTTGAACTTCCTCACTTCCTTTGGCTTTGTGATGACCTAAGGGAATATTATAAGAATTCGATTTAGAAAAAAGGCAATTGAAGATAATATTGTACCATCTATGAAGAGCGTGAAAGAACCAGAAAAATGACCCTTTTTACCTTGGAGCTAATGTCCACCAAGTGTTCATCGAGGTGCTTGATAGTCTTCTCGAAACCAACAAGAGCTTGAACCTAGATAAAACAATTGCTCCATGTTCAGTTTTAAAAAATCAGTTATCTATGATGCAAGGTGGCCAAAATATGTTCAATATGAAACCCTCAGGTTTAGTAATAGAAGTGACAGTAAATTAACCCCAGTTCAATTTCCAGTAAGTAAGGTAGCGACAAATTAAGTTTACTTTTCAGATTTCAGCGTTAACAGCTGCAATATTGAGCAGAGCAGATTAGCTCTTGTAAACAATAACAGCATAAATTAACAAAACCATTGTATGGATCTCAAACATATGATGGGTGCTTCGATAGGAAAGTGAATTCATTAAGATTCCAAAAATAAGTTTGTAAAAGTAAATGATTACCAAGGTGATTGTCACAGTTGTGTGCAGATCATTGCCTTCCCTTTTGAAGACATCATGAGGTGCAGTACGGATGCGAAACTACAGACACATAAATGAAACATGGTCATGAGTGCTTGACAGTAATCAGAACCTGAAAAACGTTAACCAGAATCCATCATCACCAATAATTGAAACCGCAAGAAGAGATCAAACCTTAAGATCTCCAGCTTCACCATCAATAATTGGCTCACCCTCTTCATAAAATACCACTTCCTGTAAAATAAAACAGTGAGCACTTTCCAATTTACCCTAGGCACTAGGCAGGACTCCAAGAACATATACTATTTTTCATTGGAATTTAAAACAAGTGAGTAAAACGACATCCTGGTCCCTTTGTAACTATAGAAAATATATCTTCTAAAGAATACTCAATTCTGCACACTAAATTGCTTAGGAGTTCTAATTGTAAAAAATCCATATAAATGAGAAAGATTCCCAGAAAACACATGATATGATGTAATGGGAACTGCACTTTAGTCACTCTAATAGTAATAGAATCACAAAGATGCATGTTTTCAAGAAGCTAAAATGGACACTAGCATATGGTGTTCTGTGTGATGTTGACTACAAAACCTTCACACTTGGTGCATAGGAATAAGATTCAGCAGACACAGATGCAGAAGCCTGGACATGCACTTCTAACATAATGCATAGAAGATGCACAAAGAAAAAGTACAAAAGTGCTTACTTGCCCATCCTGCATTCCTTTCTCAATATCCACAGTGATGAAATCACCCTCCCTTGCATACTTCACATTTGGGCACTCTTCACAGACCTGGAAAGGCAAAATGAAACAGCTTAGTAAATGTAATAGTCAAGAAGAAAGCAAGGCAATTTGCTGCAAATATGAAATAGAAAGCAATAAGAATGTTTCTCATAAAAAACAAAACCTGCTCTGTCATCTGTTGAAACATCCCCGGACCAATTTGCCTATGATAAACCTCATTCCTACAGTTGCAGCGCCTCTTTCCTGGAGCTGGTTTTTTTACATTCTTTTCCCTCCAAACCTGACAAATACGAAGCTCTGTTATTCACAAGCACACAGAAAATGCAAATGCCATGGAGAATCAACTTGCATTCCAAAATTTCACTGGAACAGAACCTGCTCCCTTTAAGCTAGTATTCTTTTTTTTTCGAAAGACAACAAAGCTAGATAAATGGATCACAAATAATGAGTTCTTAAAGTAAATACTAAAAGGGTCCAGAAAACTTATGAGCCTTTGATAAATGTGATTTGATGCGTAAGAATCAGTTGAAGAACTACACTTATTACTTCACAGGATATGGAAGTAAATAATCGAACAACACAACTCATGCACAAAAAAAAGGTTATCTATTGCCTTTCTGAATGACCAAATATCCAAATTTCTGGAATTAATGGGAAGTGAATGAAAATTACCCTTGCATTATTGAGCATTTCATGAAGTATAAATTTTATTTTTATGACCGAGACTGTCAATATCCAGTACCTTGAGAGTGCCCCCCATATATAGATCTTCGAGTGTCGCATCCAAATCAACAATCACTTCATCACCCTTGGCAACCTTCTCTTCCTCTTCTTCCATGGAACCTCCACCAAAGAAACTGGAATGATATAGCATTATTAGCAAGGGAGCACCATATTTTGTGGGATTACCATGCATTGCAAAATTAAAAAAGGTATTCTGCTATATTGCAGAAAATTATTTAAAAGAACAAGAAAAGCAGAATCACCGGAATAATAAACTACCTTCACTTTTTTATACACCAAAATACTCCTTCCGTTTCTAAAAATATGAAATATTTGTATAGTTGTTATTATTCATTGAGTAACTATGATTTAACTTTTTAACACAGTATATAAGATTGCAAGAATGTTACATTTTTATGAAGCATCGAAAGCATGAACATCCTCAAAGCTAAATCGTCTAATAAGGTTCCTTTTGAGTTCAGAGAACAAAAGGGAAAATTAGAAAACAACAATGTTTCTTCATCTCATAAATAAGCATCACAAAATGTACAACATCACATTTTAGCTCGACAGAATAAGGCGTCAATCAATAACATTATAACAACAATAGCAATAAATACATCAGAAAGGAATTGAAAATTATCGAATATCAGCTATTGTAAAATCAAAATTTAGTCATAGGCACTTACGAGCTAAAAATGTCTTGAATGTTCATGCCCCCTCCACCCCTGCCTCCACTAGCTGCATGCTGCTTAAGGCCTTCTTCGCCATACTGATCATAGATATTTCTCTTTTCACTATCTGACAGGACTTCGTAAGCTACAAACACTCAAAATTCAAACCAGTCAAAATCGTCCAAATAAATTAAAACAGAATCTGATAATATGATCCACAAAGCAAATAAAACGTTTAGAAAACAGGGAAAATGCACTACCGTTATTAATTTCTGCAAATTTCTTGTTCGCCTCTTCGTTTCCTCTATTTTTATCCGGGTGATACTTCAATGCAAGTTTCCTATAGGCACGCTTTATTTGGTCATCCGAAGCACCTTTCGGCACTTGTAGGATGTCATAATAACTCTTCCTGTACAATACGAAACTCAGGAACCGCTACAGTGTCGAGCTATTACATTCAGAGTACAAATTATTCGTAGCCAAATTACTAATCCGAATACTTACGCCGCGATGGAGACCAGAAAGCAGGATGCAACGCACAAAAACAGCAACAATGTTGATCTTCGATGCGCCATCCTATTCACGCACAGAGAGATCAATACTGCAACTCAACTCCACAAAATGCTTGGTCTAAATCCGATCTTCAAGAACATAAAAATGTTCCAACACTACGGGATGATGATTACGATCTGCTCGAGCCAAAAAGACGAAATCTGATTGCCGAGCCGCTGAAGAGTGCGAAAATTCTCATGCTCCTTTGGAGAGGAAAAACAAAAAGTGAAGAGAAATCAACCGAGGTGCTACGCAACGTGGTCATGGAAGATCTAACCAATCAGGGAGCTTCTTCACTTACCCTCACCAATCAAAATATAACACGTGTGAGTTTCTTCGTGCCGCATCATTTACTTTTTCTTAAAAAAGAAAAAATTAATTGATAACGCCTGAGCCCAAAGACCAATTGGGCCCTGTTGTCGAAAAGAACAAAAATAAAACTGATTACCCAATATGGAACCAAAATTTTGCGTACGCTCCCTAGGGTCTGTTATACACGTAACTTTTGATTTTTTATTAAAATTATAGCGCATTTTGTACACTAGTTTTTGGGAGTTTTTTATTAGAAGCTACCTCTTGTAGCATTCAAAATAAGCTAGAAAGCTTATTTATATCCAATTACAATTTTAACCCCGAATCAAGTTCAAGTAATAACACAGTAAAGTTTTGATAGCCGAGAGTTTACAAATTACAACAAAATAGTCATCTCGCTTCTGTTGAGTGAACTTCATGGTTTACAACAAAATAGTCACCTCACCTCAGGCTAGGGGAAACTGTTTTGTGGTACTCTTTAATGTTTTTCAGTATATTGACGAACAACCTTGCATCAAACCTGTTAACTGACCAAGAATCCAATTTGAGGCCCCGGATTTTTTTTTTTTTTTTCTCTGAACAGCCTATACAGTTAATAAATTTATGGTTGGAGCCCACGCCCGCAAATTAACGCCTGGAAATTTAGAAAACAAGTTTACCATATACTCATATAGCATTAAATAATACTCCCTCCGTTTTTTTAAGGTTACGTTTTGATTTTTTACTGTTCATTTAAGCACATTAATTTCTATTTTTGTTATAATTATAAAAGACAAAATATAGCTTTACTGTTCATTGTAGCACATTAATTTCTATTTTTGTTTTAATTATAAAAGACAAAATATAGCCGAGTGAGATCTTTTTCGATTCATCTCATCTTGTAGGTTTTAAATATCAAATTTTTAGAATTTTTACTTGTATCGAATTTGAGTTATTAATCATTGAAAATGTGCATTGACATGCATGCAAATGAGAAGTGTAACCCTTAAAAAACGGAGGAAGTAATATTGAAGGGATTTTGAAATCTCCCAGAGAAAATTAAATTACGGAAAAAAGGACAAATAGGTCCTTTTTCTTTTCCAAAAATCCAAATCAGTCCTTTTTTTATTTTATTACCAAAATAGTCCGCTGCAAATGCTAATTATGTCCAAATCAGTCCCTTGTTCACTAATTATGCTCTAATTGCCGACGTGGCAAGTGTTTAAATCTAAACCTGACACGTGGGCATAATATTAGTCCCCTTTCTTTTATCTTTTGCAAATTCAGTCCTAAACTTTTGTTTTGTTCCAGTTAGCCCTCTACTCAAATCAGTCATTTTTATATTAATTGGCCTCCAACCTTTCAAATTATTTACACAAAAATTAAAATTAAATCATTTACTCAAATCTTACTACGTTATAAAGTAGGAAACAAAGTAAGGTGGTGCTAATTGTTGCTGAAGGAAACCAGAACCAATGAATCATCGGTTACGGTCAAGTGGTTAGTTAGAATCCGTAAAATCCCGGAACTTTGAAGACCTGGTAACAATGCAGTCAAACCCAATGTATGAAGTTTGTTGTTTAATTTTATTTACGGAAATATGTTGTTATTTATTTGATAAATGGATTAGTAGTAATTAAAAAATTTAAGGTCCTGGGCCTGAAATCAAATAATTTGAAAGGTTGGAGACCAGTTAATATAAAAATGACTGATTTGGGTAGATGACTAAATGGAACAAAATAAAAGTTTATGACTGAATTCGCAAAAGATAAAAGAAAAAGGACTAATATTATGCCCGCGTGTCATGTTTAAATTTAAACCCTTGTCACGTTAGCAATTAGAACATAATTAGTGAACAATGGACTGATTTGGATATAATTAGCATTTGTAGCGAACTATTTTGGTAATAAAATAGAAAAATGACTGATTTGGATTTTTGAAAAAGAAAAAGTACCTATTTGTACTTTTTTTTCCCATTAAATTACAATGGTAAAGCCATTTACATGCAACAAGCAGTTTCCAGACTGCTCATTTCAGTATGATACTTCAGATCCGGTCCAAACAATTAACACATCAATAGGATCCTCAAAGATGCAAGAATCCCGTGGCATCCACACTCCAGGCAGCATCATATCCTAGCAACTAGGCATTTGCTGGTCAATGAACAATGAATTAGCTTCGAAACACAATATCTGTTGAAGTAAAGATATCCAACACTATCTATCAACAATACTCCAACAGCAGAATAACTACGACCCCCATGAGCTAAAGCATCATTCAACTGTTGAATCATCCCCTTTCAAGTTCACGGATGACGTGCTGGGCGACTTGTCATCACTTTCAGGCTGCTCGGGTATGCTGAATTCTGTGCATTCTTCAATCTGATAGCATCTATCATCAATGTCAAGCTTCATATAAGGGCATGGTCGCTCCTCAGCTTCTATATTATTGGTGGGCTCTTGTCCGGGATTCAGTAGTAAGTCAAATTGTGATGCACCTAAGGGCTGTGTCCTCATTTGTACGGACCTTAATAGCGCTGCCCTCCTCAAGTCAGCTGAGTGGCATATATCACTTGGTGATGATGGGAACCGACCCTCAGTATCAGAGCCACGATTACGAGCCTGGGATGATGTTGTGGACGATAGAAAAGCACTATGGGAAGGATATGAAGTGGTTGGAGGTCCTGATGTAGATCCACCTACAGCCTTTTGACATCTGTATGGAGACACCGGGCTAGTAGGAGCACTCTCGGGCTGAGAAGAAGAAGGGTATATAGAATTCTCATAATATCTTGATTCGTCTGAATCTTCTGACATTGGTGAATATGGCACAGGTATCTCATCTCTGTAAGCAAAGGTTTAAACATAATCAACAAAAGCAAACTGTGCATACTGTGAACTGTGTAGCAATTGACCTTCTACAACAGAAAGAAGAAGATAGGAAGGTACATTGAATTTCATTATCCCGAGGACCTCAGCCATGTTTCACACAGAGAATCAGCACACACCAAACTCTTTTTTAACTTTTCCCATCACACTTAAAAAAGATCTCTCTTAGCTTAAAAACAGCCAAACCATTTCAATTTAAACCCATTGTACAAAAGGAAGTGGTTTTGAAAGTAATTTAGTAACAAGGAATTAGAATCAGTTTCATGATCTTGTTCCCTCAATACTGATTTGGTCATATTGGATGTATGACTCCTGAAATGATTCTCAAATTTCTAATTATAAGTAGAATCATTTCATGGGAAGGTATTGGGTGTAAGACGAGGCACATCTATTTCTTCTTGAATTACTCTGATTTGAATTTGATTTAACAAATTTGTAATTGCAGAAAGCAAAGCATCAATGCTAACCTAAGATAAGGCATGCTCTCACATCTTACAGGAGAACCCATAAAGTTTTCGGACATTCCATCTCCAACAGTCAATCCATTCAAACTTGAAGCCATTATCTGCAATTTTCATTATGTATAATTGTGTAAAGAATCATACAAGCAAAGAAAGACACAATAATGCTCTTAGTTACAACGGGAAACAAAACCACTTCAAACCCCATGTATGATCTCAAAGAACACGCAGCTAAGGAAACGGATAGAAGGGTAAACATTGGAAAGCATTACCAAGCATATCCTTCTTAAATTCAAGATGTTGCATAATCCAAAGCCTAAATTTGGACCGTGTAGATACCAACAACATAATAAGTAGAACCTAATTTCCTACTTCATTTGCAAGCCGAAAAACTCCAATCCAATAAATTAAACAGAACACCTCTCTGACAACACCAACACCATAGATTCGATAGCAAATTCTACAAAATGTGAGAGAAAGCAGGAAGATGCACCTCGCTGAGATAACGCTTGTGGGAGTTAAGATTATCAACATAAACCTCATCTTCAGGATCCCTGCCTCGTTTCAGACTTGGGGATCCCGGAGAAGACGACGAAGATGCGGCGGCGTTGCCTTCCGGCCCCATTTCCCGGCAGTTCTTGTATCCCCTTCACTTTGTCAATTCAATACATCACGGAATCCCAAAATTCCACCCCTAATGTTTCGTGAAATTTTGAAGAGCAAACCAGAAATGGAATCAAAAAGGGAGATGACACAAAAGGATTCACAAAGCGGAATACGATCGTGCAGGTGCAAGTGGTTTTTCACCGTCCAAATCCACACGGGTAAAGTGTCCTGAAATACATATTGGGCCCGAGGCTTATCTGATTTTAAATATTGGGCTATTAAATTGATCGGAAATATTAGTATAGGAAAATCGGAAAATTAGAGCCCACTTCCCTTTTAAAAAACTTTCCCATAGTTTACGCCCCATAACTCATTCCCTTAGAGTTTACACCCCCATTCTACATTTGACTTCCACAAAAATACCCACCCAAATACACTAATCCTATTAACTCTTTAATCCTCTTCATTCTCAATTCTAATTAAGAACTACCGAAAGCGGGAGACAACGGAAATGAACCGAACGACCCGACTATCCAAGGGAAGAGACGCTCAAGGTCGACCGAACAGAAACTGAGAGGAAGAGAAGAAGCACGATGCGCGACGCTGAGACTCTTGGAAGGGCTAGGTATTTAATCGATTAGGTTTAGAAAGGAAAAAACGCCCTAACCCATAGAGTAGGCGGGGGATTTGGAAGCTGTTGAAGGCAATTGAGGACCGAACCCTAGTGGAGGAAGTGGAAGAAGAGGCATTGAGAAGTAATGGCACCGAAAAAAAGCCGAAGCATTTGGAAGGGGATGAGCAGAGCGATCCGGGTAAGCATTTCATTTTTGTGGTATTGTTGGTTTAGATGAAATTAGGTTAGGGCATACATTAAGTCCGGTTTATGCATAAGGTGTGACGTGAGATGTAAATAATATTTGGAATTGATCATTGTGTTGTTTTTGTGGCAATGTACTGTGATATGTAGAAGTTGTGTTGTGTGGGTAATCCTTTTGATGAAAGTTTTGAAATTGATCACAATGTGTTCGATGAAATGTTAGAATGGATAGTATGGTGGAAAATGTTAAAGTTTAAGTTATTAGTGTTATAAATGTGGTAGAATGCAACGTTAGGATGAGGATGTTAACAGTGAATGGTAAATGATCATCTAAACCGGTTTTTACAAGTGCCCAAGTACCTATGGCATTACGCGGAGGATAGCGAAGGTAGGGGAATATGCTTGGGGACCATTAGTGTACTCGTATCTATTGGAGTATATGAAATATTTTGTGGAGGGCAAATCTTCATACGTGAATGGATGCACATTATGGTTAATGGTAAGTTGTGTAAATGGAATGTTTGGGAGCCATTTGGATGTTGAATTGTCCATTTCATGTTGAAGCATATATGAGTTATGTTGGGTATTTGGATGTGTATGTTGGTTTTGTTAGGTGCAATTTCATATGTTATATAATGGTAAGAATTGTTTAAGAAAGTAGGTAAAGTGTTATTGTCAATCGTGGTAATTGGTACTAGTATAAGTTGGTAAAAACTATACGTAAAATGTGGTAAATCATCCTAAACGGTTATGTGGACGGTTGGCTTTGACGTGGTTTAAAACTTTAAAAAGAGGACGGTGAAGGGGACGGTCATTTCGAACCGTTCCATACGTTCTGAAATGCACAGAATGTTGGGATGGTCACTGGGACGGTCCCCAGGACCGTCCCGTGCACTCCAGGACCGTCCCATACATTCCGAAGTGGACAGGATGTTTGGGACGGTCATGGGATGGTCCTCAGGACCGTCCCAGTTACCATCCCAATCTATTTGTATGTCCCCAACTTTTTTTTACCACAAAATGAACAAGTGGTTACCAAGTCTTCACATTATTGATTACCACACTTCTAGTTATTTAGTTACCACGTATTTTTTTTACTCAATTCACATAAATTCTCAATATATTTCAACACCGTATGCTATTTATTATTTGTATTAAATCATATTATATTATATACTGTGCCAAACTACATTTTTGAAACTTGGTAAAACACACACCTAAAGCTTCGTAAAACAAAAAATCAAAACTTGGTAAACCAAGAATTTAAATTTGGTAAACCATAAATTTATAACTTGGTAAAATACAAACTATAAACTTTGTAAATTGCAATCTGCAAACTTGGTAAAACACAAACGCAAAACTTGGTAAATCACAAATAAAGAACTTGGTAAACGTATTTAGTGTGGTGTGGTAAACTACCAGTTTTGAATAATTTATTGGACGGTCCTGGAGACTGACAGACGACCCACACGAGAGCGTCCGGATACCGTCCTACGAGACATGTTAGATTCAGTTAATAGAGAATGGTCATCCATGAGTACAAGAAAAATCCTCCCTGAAATTAGGGATTAAATTACCACAATACAACACTAACATTTACCAAGTAGTAATATGATTTTTACCATATATATCTTGAACATTTACCACATTGAGCTATCTTTACCATTTATATGGCTATACAATTACCACCTAGGAGTAAAATGCTTTACCATATATACGAATACACATTTACCAAATTGATTCATAATTCTTTACCATCTTTATGCTTATACTATTACCATGTCGGAGAATATATCTTACCGAATCCATTACTACACATTTACCACTAATGAATAAGGTTAAAATGTGGATACTTTCATGAGATGAGGACGGCTAGTGGACGCTTCCAAAGGACCGTCTATTTAACCGTCTACACCTCCCACACCACTTCAATGGAATGTTTACCATATAGCTCCTTTATGCATTACCACACCTGGCAAAAAATATTTACCATCCTTACTTGTACAGCTTTACCACATGATTGAAGTTTTGGTTACCAAGTTTCTTAATATTCACAATTACATTACGGTATAGTGATTTCAATAAAACCACAAGAAACAACTCTAACATAAGCTTACCACCAGGGAAGAAAGCTTAGAGAAAACATAAAAGATACGAATGTTAAATCTCGAATGTTATATATAGTGAAACATATAACATGAGTTAGAAATAAAAACGAGTTTGAAGTGACATTGACCTTCTAATTTAGAATGAACATCAAATCAACAATTCCACATGGTCATTTCGATAGTAAAAGATAATTGAATGAAGATATTGATAGATAAATATATATTTGGAACTTACCAACAAGCACATGGATGATTCTCGTAATGATATTCAAAACATATAATAATATTTGAAAATACAAATGAGTTCAAAGTAACGTTGACCTTGTCACTAAGGAAGAACTTATAATTTACGATTTATAGTCACCATTATGATAGTAAGATACGATTTGATAAAGATATTGATAGATAAATACAAATTTAGAACTTTATTATGAGTACATAGATGATTTTCCTAATGAACACAATGTGATATGTGAATGTATATGCTTCTTTTATGTATATACATACATTTGGATTCATAGTAGTTACACTGGTGGTCATAATTTTAATGAATTGAGATAATAGGATAATACATAATTCATCTAGACGTAATAATGACTTACGTTTTGAACCCTAAACCCTCGAACGGATAAACTTACCACATTCACTTATGTGGTTTACCATATCTATACTACATAGCATACCATAAGTCCAGGATAAGGTTACCACAACTTGTTCGACTACTTTGCACATAATTCTTTAAAAATCCTAATCCCTACAATCATAAAAACACTAAACCTACGACCTTAAAAATCCTAAACCCTACAACCTTAAAAACTCTAAACCCTACAATATTTAAAACCCTAAACCCTACAACATATGCTTAGATGGTAACCTACATAACAAAAACGCGGTAACTAAAATAAGTTTGATTTGGTAACCCACATAAGAGGAATGTGGTAATCTCAATGGATTATATACGACATGGATATTTTTTAAACCACACAGTATTCAACCTATATTGATTACATTGGATATCGTTCCATGCCTACCACTACGTTACAATGACACTTACGAGATGTCACCTACGTAAGTTACCACGAAAAATATTTTATTTGTACACTAAATACCACGACAAATCGGAGACGTCCACTGAGGATTCGTCCAACTAGTATCTTGTTTACCACATATATCATATGGAATTTACCAAGTTCTTGATATGTGCTTTACCACTCTGTTGGTGTGTGCTTGTGCTTTACTATAAATATCTTATGTTGTTTACAAGGTTATTAGTATGTGTTTTACCACTGTATTGGTATATGCTTTACCACATATAACATATGGTATTTACCAAATGCTTGGTATGTCGTTTAGCACACTATAGTACTATACAAATGTGATTTACCATAGATACCATGTAGAATTTACCAAGTTATTTTGTATGGTTTACCACGCTGTCCTTATGTGCTTTACCACAAAATACCACAGACGGTCAGCGGGACGGTTAATGCACGGACCGTCCAATTACTTCCCAGGACCGTCCAATTGACTATTACATTCTTGGTATATAGTTTACCATGCTACACCAATATGGTTTACCACAAATACCATATAGTATTTACCAAGTTTATGGTATGCGCTTTACCACGATATTGGTATGTGTTTTACCACATAGACAATATGATATTTACCAAGTTCTTATTATATGGTTTACCACACTATTTAACTAAACTACTTTGTTTATCATTAACCATTAACTTTCTTAATCTATAGGGCCTAAACTATAAGAATTTAAATAGTGGGGCTTTGACTTTAATAAACTTTTATTGATGGGGTCTGGGCCCTTGTTTTCCCTAGGAAAATAAGGCCCATTTAAATACAAACTAGGTCCATAACAATGTTGGATTTGGCCCATCAAGTAAAATGCCAGCAGCAAATTAGAAGTACTTTGGAGTTTTTAGAGTTAAACCCCTCCCATTTACTTTCCATTTTAAAAAAATACTCCCCTACCAAATCTTTTACTGTTTCACCTTGGGTTTTTCACGGTTTTAGTTGATGGGCCCAAAAGAGAAAAACCAACTGATTTGAACTCTTAATTATAGTAATACAGTACGTTTTTTTAGAAATATAAGTGTGGAGTATGTGGCTCTTACCCTTTTTCAGGGTAAAGGTAAAGTATTGTTTCAACAATTGCCATACAATAGTATATCATGTAAGACAAAAATTTAACAATCCCGATTGCATGATGTAGCAATTGTCATACAATAATTTAACAATCATTCGCAGTATAGTACCCCCAAATGACACATACTTGATCCGTTCTTGAATATTTGCCCCATTAGAAATTTTGTTACTATTCACTCACACACTTTTACTTAAAGTTTTATCATAATTATACAAGTTAAAATATAGTTAAGTGAGATCTTGTTAGATTCGTCTTGTTGTATAGTTTTTAAATATCAAACTTTTAGAATTTTTACTTGTACTGAAATCAAGTTATTAATGATTTAAAATGTGCATTAGACTGCGCGCAATGTGGGTCTGTAGTAAATAAAAGAAAACAGATGAAGTAATTGTTCAATTATTATAACAAAAGTAATGTGTATAGTATAAACTACTTCCTCCGTCTCACTATTTTTGTTACGGACTCACCCATCACGTATGCCAATAAATATTTTTAAAGGTTAATAATTTAAATTGTGTACAACAAAAAATTATAAAGAGTTAATTGTCTAAAAATCCAAAATTAAACGAATCTAACAATATACTCACTTGACTATGTTTTTTCTTACATAGCTATGATAAAAATTTGAATAAAAGTTAAACAATGAATAGTGCCAAAAAACCATCCGTAACAAAAACACCGAAACGAAGTTAGTATAAAGCATTGTCGATATGGATAAATTTTGATGTGAGAGTAGCTTTAAATTAAAGATGACACTTGTAATATGGGTTGGTTTGAGTCTGGACCACGTTTGGTACGTAGTGTATTATCATTGTTCCACTTTTAGGGAAAAAAAATCTAATCAACCCAAAAAGGTTGGAGATAAGTAGCCTAGTGATACAACAAGAGTTTAATTTAGCTAACCTACAAAAAAAAATAAAAATAAAAAAATAAAAAACTACGTCTACTTACCAATAATGTTTTTTTGTTGCCCGACTCTACTTACCAATATTTGAAAATCGAAACATGTCATTTTAAGGATAATGATGTGTCCATTCTCACCGGTCTATATACACTTGTTCCACAGACCACAACCTAATGACTAAACCTGTAGTATTTGGTAACAACACTTGGCATTGTCAATGTCAACCAATTCTCTCATTTTCTGTCCATATACGGTGGAGACGATGATGAAGTAGACACGCACCAATCAATAAAAGGCCTATTATATAGATAAGCATCAGTAATTATATTTACTCCCTCCCTCCGTTTCTTTTTTTGTTTTTAGTTGTCTTTTTTTAAAACTAAAAAATATTTTAAAATATCATTTTACATATTTATATCATACTTTTTCAATATTACCCATATCTTTTTATAAATATTACTCCTCGAACATCGTGCAATATCCCACCACTTCAATTTTACTTTTCTTTAGAGTAGGGGTAAAAGTGGAAAATTAACCAATAATAATGGCATTCCTTGGTATGTGTAATTTTTGCTAAAACATCATCTAATAAGGAACAGAGGAAGTATGTTACACGTGCACTAGCAAATAAAAAAAAATCTAAATTCCATTATTTTTTTGTTTTGCTAAACGGCCCATGCAGGCTAGGAAAGGAGTGGTGGGAGTCCATGCCACACAAATTACAAATTGAAATAAAAGGGAGAGATAGGGGGCCGGTGGGGAATTGAACCTCGAACCCTAAACCCTAACCACTTGGGCTAAATCCTCATCCCCGTCTAAATTCCATTGTTAAAATATTGTATTTTGAATCAAATATTTTCGTTAACATATTAGACCATCTCCAACCGAGAACACAAAACTCAAACCCAAAATGCAATAAATATCACATCAAACAGTATTTCATCTCCAGCCGAAAACACTAAACTTAAACCCAAAAGAATATTCTATAGAATATTCTCTGTTTAAGCCTTCAAAATCAAAAAAATAGTGTTAGAATAGTGTTGGTGTGATGAACGGTACAAACTCAAATTTGAGTTTGAGTTACTGCAAAATGGGGGAAAACGCATTTTGCATTTGGAGTACCATGGGACCAAAATCTACCCATTTTTTGCGTTTTTGCGTTCGGTTGGAGATGCTCTTAGTATCTCATAATTTGTTAATTAATTAGTTGATTCCAAGCATCTATAAGTTGGCATTGTTTTTATTTTGATCAATGTAAGTTTTTTTTTTTTTTTTTTTTGCGCAGCATGATCAATGTAAGTACTTCATCCGTTTCCGTGAAAGTGCAACATTCACCCAATGCACGCAGTTCAATGCATGTTTTAAACTATTAATAACTTAAGTTCGGTATAAGTAAAAAAATTAAAAGTTTGATATTTAAAAACTACATGACGAGACGAATCCAACAAAATCTCACTTGACTATGTTTTTCCTTGTATAACTATGATAAAAATTTAAATCAAAGTTAAACAATGAATAGTAACAAAAACTGAAATGGTGCAATATCAAAAGAACGGAGGAAGTATATGTTACGCGCACGTTAGATTTAAAAAGAAAAAATAATAATAATAGTAATAATAACAGAGAGTTGGGTGTGGATTGTTTCATCTTTCAAGCTAAGATGAGTAGATGACCCCAGGCCTATCAAATTTCCCTTTTTTTTTGAAGCATAAATTCCCTCTTTTTATTTGGGTTGTCATGACTCATGAATTCCGTCGGTAGGTTGGGTATAAAGATCATTAATTCATTAAACTACTGCTACATTTATTACAATCTACAGTTTCTACTAGTATTTTACCAATGATTAGAAGTAATATTGGGTAGACTTACCCGACATTGGGTTCTTCCCCAAATCTCACTGAGGAGCTGGAACAAGTTCCCCCAATGGTTTTTATTGCACAAGTGTGTCTCCTCGACGAACTTACGAGATGGAGCACTTCTACAATACGGAGCAGTAGAATTTTATGTGCAAAAAAAAAAAAATGAATTTAGATTGTATTTGGATGGACGAATCATAAAACTTAATCATTTTAAATCATTCATCCTTCCCTAAATTCATAATATTCATCAATTCAATCCAAATAAGCACTCAGCAAACTCGAAATTGACTATATATCTATGTACAGAAGCAAATGGGTATTTCAATGGTTTGGCACACATTGGGGATTCGGGAGATATATGGACAGACGAAGTGACGATCCATGGTTATGGTTGTGGATATTGAGCTTATGACAAACATGTGGGGAGATTGCCTTTATTGTTTATCAGAGACTGCCCTTTTCTTTGTCTCAATAAAGGCAAAACTGAATTATTATTTTTTTTTAGATGAGCCAAAACTGAATTAATTGAAAACACCATTGGCATTTTAAAAAGATCCAATAGTCACATCTTAGGGAATGAGGACTTAGCCCAAGTGGTTAAGTTCATTGACTTCCAACGGAAAGTTGGAGGTTCGATTCCCACCACCCATGTCCCTCCCTTTCTTTATTCCCCTTTGTAAATGACTAATTGTGTCCCACCACCCCTTTTCAGACAATGACTCATAAAAAAAATAGTCATATTTCACATTTTAATTATATAGTACTACTAGTAATATGTGTTCCTGAATAACAGAGCCCCAGTGCCCCACAACTGAAAACTCGAGCACATTGACAGACCCACAGCAGCATAACCAAACCTTAATGAAAAGGTTGATTCAATCAATCTCAAAAATATAACCATCCACTTCATTTTTACTACCCTCCCGTTCCACTTTATTTGTCATGTTTGATTTTTTTGCATTGTTCATTATTTTACTTTGACTCAATTTTATTGTAAGTATATAATATTTGATAAAAAAAAATAGTCGAGTTGGGTCATGTTAGAATCGTGTAATCATGTAGTTTCAGAATATATATTTTATATAATTTTTTATTGTACATATTTTGAAATATTAACAATTGAAAAAGTGCATTGGAAACATGACAAGTTAAATGAGACCGAAGTAGTATTACTTTTTCTTAATTAAATACGGTGCTGGCATCTATCCATCCACTAGATATTTTCACTAAAACAGGAAAACCAAAAAAAGGTGGTCAATTGGAGAAGTGCCAAAAGTATGCAAAACGCTTTTGAGTTTTCGACAGAACCATACAGTCGTGGGGCACATGAAAAATCCATTTATCCACCAGTCCAATCCTACCATAGATTCACAAGGGTACTCACAAATCACAAGTCGCACAGCTAGCTCATGTCCTCAACGCAAATCATGCAGCTATCTTCACCGATTTCCAATTAAACAGAACACTTACATTTATGAGTGCAAATCCACTATCCCATTTTTCAATATTACAAGCGTTTAGTGCAGACTGCAGAGAGTTCATTACTTTACATAATACTTCTACTACTGTTAGGTGGTGCCTTTATTCAGTGGTAGGTGCCGCCATTTATTCTTCCATTTTGGTGTGCTACATTGTAGCAATTGCAGCTTAAGCTGCTCCTCAATTGCCAATAAATAGGCAACAATTTCATTTGCAAAAACACACCAAGCAGAATCAAGCAGAAGCAAAGCAAAGCAGCTTTGAGTTTTCTCTGCTTCTTCAATTTAGTGGGCAGATTTGGCCCAGAGAGTTTAAGGGTGTTTTGGTAGGCTTTTCTTTTGTGAGGAGTCTACATTTGTTGAGTGGGTTTTGTGGGTCCGGAAATTTATTGTCCAAACCCTTTTGTAATATTTCCTCTCATAGCAAAATTTGTTTCTCCTTTTTGCCTGTGGATGTAGGTCGATTTGACCGAACCACGTAAATTCTCTGTGTCTGTTTATTTTGCTGCATTTGGCTAATTTGGGTACACTTCCGCAACAAACTGGTATCAGAGCCCTGATTGCGTAGCATGCTCTGTGGTCGCAGTTAATCTGATCTTCCACATCAGAAACGCATCTCGGTTAAGCTACCCTTTTGTGAGATTTGTTTGTGCCTCTTGTTAGCAAAATGTCGGCCATAAATATTAAGGTCGACAAGTTCACGGGGAGGAATAGTTTTAGCCATTGGCAAATCAAAATGCGGGCTTTGTTAAAACAACAAGGTCTGTGGGCTCCATTGAAGGAAAAAGTTGATCCAGATAATGCTGAGATGGTGAGCCTGGAGGAGAAGGCTCATTCAACCATTTTACTGTGCCTAGCAGAAGATGTCATTATCGAAGTTGCGATGGAAACAAAGGCGTCTGGTCTGTGGTTAAAACTAGAAAGTCTTTATATGACTAAGTCTTTAACCAACAAGTTGCTATTAAAGCAACGTTTGTTCAGCCTACGGATGCAGGAAGGTACATCTCTTCGAGACCATCTCGATAGATTAAACACTATCTTGCTGGAGTTGCGTAATATTGATGTCGTTATCGAGGACGAAGATGCTGCATTGATATTATTAGTATCTTTACCACTATCATTTGAAAATTTTGTACAGTCATTTATAGTTGGTAAAGATACTGTCAGTTTAGAAGATGTACGTGCTGCTCTGCACAGTAGGGAATCGCGCCATAAGGCATCTTCGAGTAATGTAGAAGATCAGGCTGCTGGGCTCATTGTTAGCAGTGGCAAGGGACATGGAAAATTTGTAAAACAAAAGAAGAAAAAGTCTTTTGTTAAAGGTCCCAAGCCAGGTGATGTATGCAATTATTGTAAAGAGAAAGGACATTGGAAGACCCAGTGTCCCAAGATGATGAAGAAGCAACAACAGGGAACGCAACAGGAGTCTGTCTCTGTTGCGGTCAACGGCGATACAGATCCAGAGGATCATTTGGCTTTGGTCACAAGCGTGCAACCATCGCAAGATGATGTATGGGTTCTTGATTCTTGAGCATCATACCACATGTGTCCTAACAAAGAGTGGTTTTCGAGCTACGAACCAGTCGATGGAGGAAATGTTTTTATGGCAAATGATTCTGTCTGTAAAACAGCTGGGATTGGTTCTATCAAGCTTAGAACACATGCCGGTGAAATTGCAACTCTGCACGATGTCAGACATGTTCCAAAGCTGAAGAAGAATCTGATATCCTTAAGAGTCCTTGACAATAAAGGTTTCAGATACGAAGGGGAGCATGGAGAACTCTACATCATGAAGGGATCGTCCGTGGTTTTGAAAGGAGTCTTGCATGGATCTCTGTATGTTGTGCAGGGATCTACTGTAGTAGATTATGTAGCTGCTGTTGCTGATACTTCTGATATGTCCAAGTTATGGCATATTAGACTTGGGCATATGAGTCAAAGGGGAATGCAGATCCTGTCAAGTCGTGGTCTTCTTAAAGGTCACAAGTTAGCTGAGTTCGGATTCTGTGAGCACTGCACATTTGGTAAATTACATCGTACCAAATTTGGAAAGGCAACTCACAGAACAAAGTCGACGTTGGATTACATTCATTCTGACTGTTGGGGTCCTTCACGAGTTGAGTCGCTTGGGGGCAGCAGATACTTCTTATCCATTATCGATGATTATTCAAGGATGACTTGGGTAATCATGATGAAGGAAAAGGGCGAAGCTTTCTTGAGATTCAAGCAGTGGAAGGCATTGGTAGAGAACCAGACCAACAAGAAGATTAAAAGGCTTCGAACTGATAATGGTTTGGAATTCTGTTCGAGGGAATTCAATGAGTTCTGCAAGAACAATGGAATTGTACGGCATCACACAGTCAGGAACACTCCACAGCAAAATGGAGTGGCAGAGCGTATGAATCAGACGCTTTTGGAGAGGGCACGCTGCATGCTCTCAAATTCTGGATTGCCAAGGAGCTTTTGGGCAGAAGCAGTTAACACTGCTTGCTTTCTGATCAATCGGGGACCTCATACTGGAATTGATTGTCGGATTCCTTATGAGGTTTGGTCGGGTAATTCCTATGATTACTCGAATTTGAAATCTTTTGGATGTGCGGCTTATTATCACGTAAGCGAGGGAAAACTGGAGCCCAGAGCAAAGAAGGGCGTTTTCGTAGGGTATGGAGATGGAGTCAAAGGATTCAGAATTTGGTCACCTTCTGAGAAAAGAGTTATCTTGAGCAGAAGTGTGGTGTTTGATGAGAATTCTTTCCTCAATCAGCCTACGAAGGTGGTGAATGTCTCAGAAAATTCGGGTGCTGACAGTAAGGTGGAGCTTCAACTTTCACCTGATGATTCAGATGTACAACGAGAGCTTGAGCAAGAGCAGGAAGTGCACTTAGATTCAAATCAATCAACCGAAGTTGAGCCACCTGAAACCAACCGACCATCGAGTTCAGCTGATGTGCCAAAGCAAGGAATTGCATATGATCGTGCTAGAAGGGTGGGAGTCCAACCTCCTAGCAGATATCAAGATTTTGTCTGCTATGCTCTACAAACAGCTGAAGATTTGAATTATTCTGAGCCCTCCACTTACAAAGAAGCCGTATCATGTGGCGAGTCTGTACAGTGGCTTGCTGCAATGGGAGATGAAATGGAGTCGTTACATAAGAACGACACTTGGGAGCTAGTCAAACAACCACCTGAAAGGAAGATTGTTACTTGCAAATGGATCTTCAAAAGAAAGGAAGGTGTTTCACCAGCTGAGGGCATACGATACAAAGCCAGACTAGTTGCTAGAGGATTTACTCAGAGGGAAGGAGTTGATTACAACGAGATTTTCTCACCTGTGGTCAGACACACTTCCATTCGTGTCCTGTTGGCTATGGTAGCGCATCAGGATCTGGAGCTCGAACAACTAGATGTGAAGACAGCGTTTCTTCATGGGGAATTGGAGGAGGAGATCTATATGTCTCAGCCTGAAGGTTTTCTTGTACCAGGAAAAGAAAACCATGTTTGCAAATTGAAGAGACCATTATATGGTCTGAAGCAATCTCCGAGACAGTGGTATAAAAGATTTGATAGCTATATGGTTGAGCTTAGCTACAACAGAAGTCCATATGATTGTTGTGTTTATCACAAGAAGTTGGAAGATGGTTCGATCATCTACTTGTTTCTGTATGTAGATGACATGCTCATTGCTGCACAGAACAAGGCCGATATTCAGAAATTAAAGGGTCTACTGAGTGCAGAGTTCGACATGAAGGATTTGGGTGCAGCGCAGAAAATTCTGGGGATGGAGATTTATCGAGATAGAGATAAGAAGAAGCTTTTCTTGTCACTGGAAAAGCTACATCCAGAAGGTTCTGTCAAAGTTTGGAATGTCTTCGGCGAAACCTTTGAATACTCCATGTGCTATTAATACACAACTCTCAGCTACCTTTGCACCTAAATCTGAAGCTGAGAAGGAGTATATGGCAAAGGTTCCATATTCTAGTGCAGTGGGCAGCTTGATGTATGCCATGGTGTGCACTAGACCTGATTTGGCACAGGCAGTTAGCGTGGTTAGCCGATTCATGGCGAACCCGGGAAAAGAGCATTGGCTTGCTGTGAAGCGAATTTTTCGCTACTTGAGAGGTACATCTGATGTTGGTCTCATTTATAGAGGCGACTTGCAGTATTCAGTGATTGGGTATTCTGATTCTGATTATGCTGGAGATGTGGATAGTAGGAGATCAATGACTGGTTATGTTTTCACTCTTGGAGGCTCTGTCGTTAGTTAGAAAGCAACTTTGCAGGCTACAGTAACACTGTCTACTACGGAGGCAGAATACATGGCATTGACAGAGGCTGCCAAAGAGGGAATTTGGTTAAAAGGACTGGTTGGCGATCTTGGTCTACATCATGATCAAGCAGTTGTGTTTTGTGATAATCTCAGTGCAATATGTTTGGCTAAGGATCATGTTCATCATGAGAGAACCAAACACATTGACGTGAGATATCATTTTCTGAGATCAGAATCGAGGATCAAAGTACAGAAGATTGCTACGGCAGATAATCCTGCAGATATGTTCACTAAACCTGTACCTCATAGCAAGTTTCGACATTGTTTAGACTTGCTAAATGTTTTGAGCGGTTGACTGCCTCTTCGAGGCATTTTGTCTTCCCATGGTGGGAAATTTGGAGGCAAAAGAAGAGTTTGAGTACCGTTTGGCACATTTGTGTGCATGGTTTGGGTACATTTGTTTTCGGGGAAAAGTTTGGAGATCAAGGTGGAGCCTACTCATTATTCGATTATACTTGAGATGCACCAATGTGGAGATTTGTTAGGTGGTGCCTTTATTCAGTGGTAGGTGCCGCCATTTATTCTTCCATTTTGGTGTGCTACACTGTAGCAATTGCAGCTTAAGCTGCTCCTCAATTGCCTATAAATAGGCAACAATTTCATTTGCAAAAACACACCAAGCAGAAGCAAGCAGAAGCAAAGCAAAGCAGCTTTGAGTTTTCTCTGCTTCTTCAATTTAGTGGGCAGATTTGGCCCAGAGAGTTTTAGGGTGTTTTGGTAGGCTTTTCTTTTGTGAGGAGTCTACATTTGTTGAGTGGGTTTTGTGGGTCCGGAAATTTATTGTCCAAACCCTTTTGTAATATTTCCTCTCATAGTAAAATTTGTTTCTCCTTTTTGCCTGTGGATGTAGGTCGATTTGACCGAACCACGTAAATTCTTTGTGTCTGTTTATTTTGCTGCATTTGGCTAATTTGGGTACACTTCCGCAACAACTACCTTCATCTACTTCCTCCGTTTCACTATTTTTGTTACGGACTCAACCAACGCGTATGCCGATATACATTTTTAATGGTTAATAACTTAAATTGTATACAACGAAAAGTTATAAAAAGTTAATTGTCTAAACCTATAAAATTAGACGAATATAACAAGATCTCACTTGACTATGTCTTTTCTTAAATAGCTACGATAAAAATACGAATCAAAATTAAACAGTGAATAGTGCCAAAAAATTATCCGTAACAAATATACTGAGACGGAGGTAGTACTCTTTCCGTCCCATTTAACATGTATTGTTTCATTTCTGCACACAATTCAATGCACATTCTCAATTGTTAATATTTCAAAATATGTATAACAAAAATTATGTAAAATATATATTCTAAAACTATATGATTTTACGATTCTAACAAAATACAATTCAACTATTTTTTTCCAAATATATAGACAAGTAGAGGGAGTATCAGACAAGATATAAAAAATAAATAAATACAGTACTTACAAGTGTCACAATTATGAATGGAAATCCACTATCCCATTTTTTCAATATAAAATGTTTCGCCGTACAATTATGAACAGTGATGCTACTACAAGGCAGAGGGAGACATTGGAGTGAGACACAGACACACCCACATGGAACTGAAATTAATTATTGTCATCCAAAAATAAAATTCAGAGATGCACATGACACCTTCATTTCATTTTCGTCAATACATTAGGTAGAGTGGAGCAGCACACTGCAGAATTGTACACAACTAGATACATATAGATAATTATTCAATTCAACTTCAATAAGTAAAAAAACCCCACCACAGGGACAGTGGTAACAAATTGCAGCTCCAGTGCAATTCCTTCACACCGAACAAAAAGAGGAACAAAAACAAAGAACTACTGTAATCAAGATCAGAGCACAGATTAATAAGCTTTTACAGTTTTACCATTCAAACGACATGGAATAATAAGCTCATAATCTATACATAAAAAGCTCCATAGATTTGAAACGGTAAGTCAAACTTACACTTTTACTTGGATGAAATTGGGTTCAGACTACGGGTAAATCCGGTGAAAGCTCCATAGCTCTTGGAACTGAATCCCAGGCATCCCAACAGCCCTTGCTTGTAGGGCAAAAATGTCTTTTTCTTCATCTCCTCCGCCTGGGCTCTGTACGCTGAGTAATGCAGTTCATGAGCAGACCGCCGTTTCCACACGCCGTTTGCAGGCTTTCCGGCCGCCGGAAGTTTCTTCGATTTCTTCACCTCGCTTTTTCCTTTCTTCTCGTCGCGGGAGGACGACGGAGATAGTGTAGGCGAAGCCGGCAAGGGCGCCGTCACCGGCGATTTTTTATCCTTAATGGAGAATGAAATCGCCGACCAGAGTCGCTCCTTTTTTTCAGCTCTGCCCTCGCTTTTGCTCCGGTGGAGAAGATCCTTCAGGAACATCCACTTCTTTGAGTTTCTCCCAGACGACGAGGACGACCGCGAAGACGACGCCGAGCATGACGGCGTTGTAGTCTCGCTTGATTCATTTTCCTTAGCTCCATTCTCTTGATCATCCGCTCGCAGACCTTGCCATTCGTATTCCGCGTTGGTACGTAATGGCGACATGGATCTGGCTTTCCGGTGCGAGTATTTCGCGTTGCGCGCCCTGGAATCTCTGCCTCTTCCATTTGCCGTCACCTCAGGATCGCCGTACAGATCTACGAACGGAGCGACGCCTCCCTGCGGCCTCTGCAAGTGAGACAACAGTTTCATAGGTCGGATCTGACCGTTAAAGAAGAGCTCATCCGCAGACGTCATGGAACCATTTCCGCCCGATCCGTTCGGGGAAAATCTGGAAGAGAATTCGAACTCGAAGGAACCTGAATCGGAAGACAGGAACACCGGCTCGTAATCGTAGGACGGCGTTTTCTTCTTCTCCTTCGTGAGAAGGAAATGCATTGGACTAGCCGGAGCACTGAAGAAATAGCCGGAAGGAGCATGGCCGGGGCTGGATGGAGCACTGACGAAGGGAGTGGAGCAAGTGCTGTCGATGTCTTCGCTGAAGCGCGGAGGGTCGTCGGCGGCGTCGGCGGAGGGAAGCCCGGCGGGGTTGGAATCTGAGATGAGCATTATTGGTGAGAAGAACGGTTACAAAAGAGCATAGGGAAACGGAGGGAGAGTTGTGAGGAGAAACTGTAGGAAAACTGAAGACTGACTAATCTTGATGGACACGCAATTATTGTACGCTTGAGCAGAGAACGTCAGATGAACGAGGCGGGCCTTTGGCAGCCTTTTGTTTCCTCTTTTAAAAAACGAAAATGAAATTATTTTACTACTGTTACTGCAGTACTAAAACATCTTTTTACCTGCACATAAATCCAAAATACTCGGTATCATAAAATTCATTATATTCTGAATATTTTTAATTATTAATTACTCAAATTTATTAAAAATTTCATATTTAAAAACTATACGACGAGATGAATCTAATAAGATCTCATTTAGCTATATTTTACTCCCTCCGTCCCACTTCAAGTGTCTTGTTACTGTTGGGCACGGAAATTAAGGTAGAGTTGGTTTGTGAGTGGGGAAAATTATTTCTATTTATAAAAAGAAGACATTTGTAATGGACATCAAAAAATAGTAAGTAGGACATTTGGAATGGGACGGAGGGAGTAATTTATATAACTATGATAAAACTTTAAATAAAAATCTGTATGTAAATAGTGTCAACTATTTCAATGCCAAAAATATATAAATACGGAGGTAGTATGATGTTGTATCAATGCAAAACCCCCCACTAATACCAAATTTATGTTTATTTAATTATTACGATTACGTTTATCAGATAAATTATTTAATATCCATAGTCGCTGTTTTTTTTTTTTAAATTATACATCCACAATACGTATTTTAAATTATTAATAATTTAAATTTGTATAACTAGAAATTTTAAATTTAAAAAAAGAAAAAAAAAACTGAAAACGGATGAAGTATAAAACAAATAAGGGTTTAATTTGATTCAAGTCGATTTGATAAAATAAAATATTTTCGGTAAATAATTTGAATAAATTAATAATAGGATAATGCTTCCACTTATTTACATGAATCATATCTTATGATGTATTGTAGTATTATTTAAATTAAAAACGGATGAAGTCTATAACCAGTATCATAACGCTAATTCATTTCTTCTTATGAATTATGTTCAATTGTTCATCCTAAATACTTCATAGGAATGATATATTGGGACTATGGAATACAATATGTACAGTCCAGTTGCTTTGAAGAACAGCAGTACAACTGCATATAAAGTTGTAGTATTAAATCTCATTTTTGTGATGTTTGTGTGGTTTAAAACATCACAAAAATTTTTGACATTACAAAAGCAATTGCATTCAGCACAAATTTTTTAAACATCACAATTTTTAAAACATCACAAAAATAATATTATACATCACAAAACTCCATGACATCACAAAAAGTAGCTTTCCTCCCATGCCTGCTTGTGCAGGCAGCACAGCAGCTGCGTCCCAATATGTATGCTGTAATATTTTTTGCTAGTAGTCTTAACACGAGTAAAACGTCTCTTATTATAAAATACTAAGTACTAATATTTCTTTCTTCTAAAATTTTGTGCGTATATCTTTCTTCTAAATTAACACTCCATATATAGGGATGTTTGGGAGTCAGCAGTTTGGGCACCATATAGCAGATTTTGAGAGAGAATTGTGAGAAGATATGCCTATTCAATATGCTATATGCTGCTAATTCCGCTAACAACCAAACACACGTACCAAGTCCTAGGAGCACTTGATTAGTTGATTTGCTTTATAATGGTATTCTAACTTCACAACACGTGAGGGCACGTGATATTTTTGTTTTCCCAATTACAGTTTCCTATGCTCATTCTCACCTCTCCCTTGATTCGACGATTTCACACAAGCTCGTGAGTTGTACTCGGCCCCCCAATTGGCCCACTTCTTGTAATGGGTCGAGGCCCACTTCAATTGGGCTTTTCAATATTTGTTAGAATAGTCCACTGTCGCTTCCTTCAGGGCCCAATATGGGATTCTCCACTCACATTAAATTACATGTACACAATTCGCTTCAGTGTTACTAAATTCTGACAGCTTAAACAAAAATTTTAGATTTGAACTTTATTGTACGCAGAATTCTACTTTGGGATATATAACCTTTCAATATCGACGAGGGATATTTACCTAAAAAAGTAGTAAGTATTAATTTTTTACTAAGCAACCTACAGAGGCTATGAGATAGGTTGTGGGAGCTCGTACCATACAAATTACAAATGAAAAATAGGGGATATGGGCCCGGATGAGGAATCGAATCCCCAACCTAAAAAATTAAAAATAAAAAAACTTGATCACTAGACTAAGTCATCATCCCAAATAAGTGTTAAATTTTTATTTTTTTTTTTTTGCCATAAAAAAGAATTTACTTGCAATGTTTAACAAAGAAAACTTGAAATAAACAATGACACTGTGGAAACTCGATAGAATTGCAGCAAGGCATCAGCAAGAACAACGCAACTTTCTCGTATGCCTTTACGTTGCAAAAATGCACAAAATTTGACGATATTTTTTCCGTTGTACGTTTAATTATTGTACTTCTTTATACTAAGTAGTATTTCTAGAAGATTTATATATGCAAAATGAATATATGCGCACTAAAGATGCACACAGAATCATAAGGTCCCGTCATTTTTTTTATGATTTTAATTTCAAAGTTTTCGTATACTCAGAACAATGTAATATACCCATCAATCTCAACGGCTTATCTAGTTTGACTCAAGATAAAAATAAGACAAGTATCCTTATACCAGTAAGAACTACTAAGCCTAACTGCATTCCCAAGCAAAATGTTCGATAAAATTCAGGTTTATTGTTACACTCTATTTGATCATAATAAAAAAAAAGGAAAAAAAAAAAAAAAAAAAAACAACAAGTTATCTATATCTGTACCACTAGATACATAGTGTTTAATTGTGAATGTAGGGATGATTTTTCCTTTTTCTTAAAAAAACAAAATTGTTTGTGTGGTACGTTGATTTCAATCTTATATTCCGTGGTTTTTCTTTTTAAATATGTATGTAACTTTGATTTAACTTTTTAATACAGTTGTATAATATAAAACATAGTCGAGTGAGATCTTGTTGGATTCGTCTAATGACGTAATTTTAGAATATCAAATTTTTATAAATTTTTTTATTATATACAATTTGAATTATTAAGAATTAAAGATGTATCTTGAACTACATGAAAATTAGATATGGGGCAGTTATTTCAAAACGGATAAAGTATATATAATTGGGACATGATTAAATTATGAAGAAATACATGTTACAACCCTATTGTGTATAAGGAAATTCATTTCTAACCTCAATTTAAATAAAACTCTTTTTTTGCCCTGAGAACTAAAACATCAAACGGTTGGGCCATGATAGTTACCGGTTGGGCCACGATAGTTACCGATTGGGCCACGATTTTTTTCGGTTGGGACTCAAATAGAACCAGTCGTTTGGGCCTAGTTCTTTTCGTTTGGGCCTAGTTCTTTTCGTTTGGGCCTCGTTGGGTGTGATATCTAAAGAGAATCCGAGCGTGTTTCTCTTTGCTTGCGAGCGTGTTTCTCCCTCCGCATCCTCCTTCGGCGATTTCGGGATCCTCCTCCGTTCCAGACGTCCTCCGGCGCCGCTGCACACTGTTCTCGTCGTTGGTGTCCACCACCGCTGCCGTTTCGTCACCGCCGATGCACGAGTTGACAGTCACCACCGCACGAGTTCGCCCGTTTCGTCCCTCTCGCCGTTCGCTCGCCCTTCTCTTCCACCTACACCGCCGTTCCCTCGCGAGACACCAATATTGAGATGACGGAAAACACAAATGCCACCACCGCTGCCGCCGCTTCCACCTCCGGCGAGGTTAGTGGTTTAACAAGATTTTTGCATCTCTGATCATGAAGATAAAATGGAGTTTTTTTCTTCTTATTCTCTATTTTGTTGTTGAAGTTTGATGGGCATGAGTTAGATTAAGATGTTATGTTAGTTGCTTCGTTTGATAATTAGATCCTTTTTAATCATTAGCAATTGAAAGTGTTTTAATGGCTGGGATAACTGTCTTCGATGTACTTACTGCTTTCTAGATTAGGATTTTAATGCTTTCTAGAATAGGAATTATTGCTTTCTAGTATAGAAATATAATGCTTTATAGATTAGATTTTAAAAGCTTTCTTAGGATTAGCAGTTAGATGATCTAAATCTTAAAAGGATAAAACCAACAGTGGAAACAAACTACAGTTATAAAAAGAAAAGAAACAAGTCTAGTGGCATAGGACAGCAAAATATAATTTTCAAAATGGTTCCAATTGTATTCAAAGCCACCTCTGATATTGCCAAGAGTGAAAAAGTGTTTGGTTGGTTGATGTAATTACTTAACAAGTAGACAGAGCTCGAAGATTCTATTAGTTCGAGTGATTAAAAAAAAAAAACTAAATAGGACAGCCCTTTAATCAATAAATTGAACCAAAGATAATGGTAAGGATGTTTACTTGCTGTTCGAATTCGAATTTGAAGATAATGGCAAGGATGTTTGGCCATAAAAGATACAAAAAGTCAAAGTAATAAAACTGGCAAAAACAAATATTATAAAGGATAACTACATGTCATTGTTATAAACCACAAACAGAAAAGTTTGATTATAGAAAACAACAAAGCAAAGCTTTGCAAAATAGAAGAATATTATGTGAACAAAGATTGCAGGGATGCCACTAGGTCATAATGTTGTTGAAGAGATTAGGTAAAAAGAAGATTAACATTCAAATAATTTAAGTTTGTTCAAAAGAAAAGTTCAACGTCTAAAATAGATTTCTTAAAACTTTTAAATGCATTCCATGCATATCAGCATATGTTCTGCAAATGATTTTATAGACTCATAGAAATAGTCTGCATTTTGATTTAATTGTTAAAAACAATTAGGGCAAATATGGACTTAAAGAGAATAAGAGAAAACTGGAACAAGATGCTTTCAACAAATATGTAATATTTGTTTTCACTGGTTACTGGTATGGAGGAAGGGCTTGAAGTTGGAAGTTGGTTGGGATTAGAGATGGAAGAGAACGCCATTGTCTATTAATTGGTAGTTGCAGGATAACTCTTAATAAACAAAAATATGAATATGGTTGTGGACCTTGTGGTTTTGTGACAGAAGACTGTGCTTGGTACAATTTGGTTTGTGGGTAAACTATTGTAAGTGGGTGTTAGAAACTTGAAAGGGAGTTTGTTGTATGCTATTTAGCTGATTGGTTATTGGTTATATTTGAGTTTTGACTGGGGAGGAGCGGAAGTTTGAGTTTGTTTGGTGACTTCATTATGATTCATTGATTTGGCGTATGATAGGATAGGATATGCTGGTCTTGGCCGAGTATTTGATGAAAATAGAACCTTTTGTTTAGCCACCTAAAGGTGTTTAGATGAACGTAAATTTGATAACTTGGCTCTGATGATTGGGTGCAGTGTCTTGTTTCCGTACTCTAATGAGGTTGCTATTCTGCTGAGATCCCCAAATTGAATTCTTGTGTTGATTCTGAAAGATTAAAATGGGAACTTAAAACATTAGCCAGGAAGCCAATTAGGCATTCTCTTGCTTGAAACGTATTGTGGGTTTGTAAATAGGTACACTATCTCAAATTATTATAGGATAACTATCTCTGATGAGAAGTTATGAGATTTTGTGAAAACCAGCATATTATGCAAACTTAGGGAAACATCTCATTACTCAACTCATGTTTGTTCACGTTTTTAAAGCTTTGAAAGCTAGACATGTGTCTTTCTTGAGCAAAACATCTCACAACTCCACTCATTTTGAATACTTGAGGTGAAAACATGTCTTTTTATGCTGCAATGTGCAAAGTGAATGATAATGTTTGCATCAACCTGTTTTCTTTCACTGGTTTTTTCCTGAACAATAGTCTCACAGATAGATGGCAAGTTAATATTTATGCTGCTGACCCTTGACACTTATCTGGTAACCGATATTTGGATCAATAAGTGACCACTTTTTGGAAGACTATATGTGGCACCACGGATTGCTTTTCTTCCTTTGACTGATTATCAATATGACCACTTTTTACACTTACAACCTAGTAGTTTCATCATCTATGTACTCAGTATATTTTTCAGTAACCATTTGGTTAAGTTATAGTACTATACTACTATCAGATAAGATTTTTATAGAATCGTTGGTCTCATCTGGCAATGATCCAACACCTACACTGTTTAATTTTCCGTGATATAAAAATAAGATAAAATAAAACAGAAAAAACTAAAATATAGAAAAATAATGTGAATTAAGCTACAACTTATATTTGTATACAAGTATATTTGCATATTGTGAATTGCTATCTTGCTAGCTAACTCAATAGGAATTTTTGCATATTTGTATATTTGTACCGTAAGCGAATTGGATAAAGAGAAACCAGGCTATTGCTAGCTGGTGTTGGGAATAAGTTGTATCTAAAATTTTTTTAAATATTCTGTCTGTAATGTTTGATTCATCCACATGTGTCCAAGTTTATGCCATAAATGTATCCGTTTGGGATTATATTTTAACAAAGTTAATTTCTGGAATGAAATTTGGAAAAAGGAGTTTACCAAGATATTTCTTATTATTTTCAACACTACTAATATTTTGTTATTAATGTATTGTAATGTGAAAGTATTTGTTGTAATTCCATCTATGTGGCCAATTATCATTTGACAATTGTTTCATTAATTGGATACTCTTGTGGAATTATTGTGTATATACATACATATAAATATGAATAGGTTGCGTGGAGTTGGAAGCGACCGGAAACTAGACATTCAACAAGTAATATTAATGGATACATTAGGCTGAGTATTGTAGAAATTATTAGGAAGGGGCTACAGGCTGCTGGTGGGCAGGACTTGGTAGATAGGTTTAGGGATTCATGCTTCGGTCATTTTCTAAGACCGACATGGTGCACTAGTGTTCCTGGTTACGCTTCCCTTCATTCATTGTTTAGCAACGAAGTTATTATACCCGGCGCTGTGGATGATTTGTTTACGTTTAGGATAGGGGAAAAATTCATTAATTTCGGTCGTCAGGAGTATGCGCTAGTTACGGGCCTCCGATTCGGGTTGACTGACTTTGATTTAAATAGTATTGGGTTTCATTCCGAGCAGAGTGTGTACATGCGATATACCGCCTCCGTATCTGTTGTAGGGGATAGACTTAGGGACAATTTTAAGAGAGGAGTATTCAGGGGCAGTGCAGACGACTCCTTGAAAGTAGCAAAAGTTCTAGCAGCCACTTATCTCATTTTGGGGTGGGATGGACAAAACAAGATCCCCGAACAGTGGATATGGCGTTTAGTGGAGGACCAAGACCGTTGGGAGACATTCCCTTGGGGATCATACAGTTGGGATCGACTATGCCACTACATCCGAGATATACCCATTGAGTTAGGTAGCCGCGGACTTTACCATGTGTATGGTAATCTATATGCAGTGTTGGTACGTTTATATATTTATATGCAATTAAATAATGTGAATTAAGCTACAACTCAATAAGTTCCCTTGTGCATCTGATAAATTCATTACTTCATATGTTCTAGGTATGGGCGGTTGAGGCTATACCAGATTTGTTGAATGCCGTGGGTGTACCGATAGCTGGAGCTGAGATCATGTTGCCCCGGATGATACGATATGTAATCCGGAGGGGTAATGGCAACAATTTCACCACGTTTTTCGATTCAGAGGTAATTAAAAATACATTAAATTTAAATAATAATTTATGGTATCAATGTACCTTATAATAAGTTTTTATATTTCTTTATTCAAATTATATTGTATTTTACAGCTAGAGTGTCGAGAGAGGCTGGTTCCACGTCCGGAGGAGGAGGCGTCTGTGTACTTACAGTTCTTGGATGTCCCTCTACCCGCCCGTGCTCGTTACGTCCATAAGATGGCACCATGCAAGAAAGCTAAAGCACAAAAGAAGACTAATGTGCTTGATTTTGATGGTGATGAGGGCGTCGTGATAGAGCCAGTACACAAGAGAGTGCGCACCCGACCACGTGCTGGTGCGTCTGTCCGACATGGGACGCAGTCGCAGGTTAAGGAGGCGCCAGTTAGGGGGGTACGTGGGGGGGGGCGAGGGTGACGTTAGGCGGCCGGGGATAGTTGGTGAGCGGGTGGACAGTGAGAGGGTAGATCCGCGCACGGAGGAGGACGATACACGTATTAAGAGGGTAGTACCCGATCAGGAGACTTTATTGAGTCGCATTGCACTGATGCTCACTGAGGAGAGACAACGCATTACTCGAGATGTGAGGCGGGAGGGGGAGCGTGCGCTACATGGAACTGATCAAATACGGACAGAGATTTTAAATGAGTTGCGGTATGAGTTCAACCGGATGAGACAAGAGATTCAGGATGAGTTTGAAGAAATGAGGAATGAGAACAAGTTGTTGAAGGAGGGCATCCAGGATGAGATAGTGAAGCTCCGCGATGAGATCAAGTTGCTAAAAGAAGAAATTAGGCGAGATTTCCATGGATCGAGTACGTTTGTTTGGATCTGGGCTTAATTGTAACATGATTTTTATGCTGTTTAGAGTCCCAATTTACGAATACACTTTCCCTTATATTTATGGTCTGGTGTTGTATGTGACAGATGCAGAGCACCATTCAGATGACGATACACATGTGCGGACGGCACGCCCATGCGATAATCCAGCCACTGGTATGTGTAATACTAAATTTGGTTTTCCTCCGTTTATGAAAGTCGTTAGTAAATAAGATTAAAATATTTGTTCTCCCTTTAAGCGGGTTATTTCTTGTTAAGTTTATCTTTCCTATTGGAAAAAACGCTTGTCTACCTTAGAGTTATGGTCTGGTGTTGTATGTGACAGATGCAGAGCACCATTCAGATGATGATACACATGTGCGGACGGCACGCCCATGCGATAATCCAGCCACTGGTATGTATAATAACTGGTATCGTTTGCCAACGTTTTAGAGGCTACTTAATAAGTAAGAAATATATTTTCTATTGCCAAAAATGGTAGTTTATCTTATAATTATTGTCTGGTGTTGTATGTAACCCCTGCAGAGCACCGTTCAGTTGATGATACACATGCGCTTCCGGGAAGGCCTTTCGATAATCCAGCCACTGGTAAGTATAGTAAATATAGTTTCAGTGCCACTGTTTTAGAAACTATTTACAAACTAATGTTTTCTGTTATATTGAACAGGTGATCATTACATGTGGAGTGATGATATAGAGCTGAATAATACTCTTCTAGAATTCGACATTAATATGGATCGTACGTGGTTTTTTCATTAATAAATTTATTTAATCGAGTGGTACTGTAGTCATCCTAAAAATAAATCCCTCTATTCGCCTGATCCTGCAATAAATGTAACAGCTAATGAGCAGCAAGTGGAAGGATTTCAAGATTTCAACTTGGGTGATCTTATGCTGCCATCAACAGGTAGTACATGTCCAGCATTTTATAAAAACCTATAAGTACACCAGATTAAAATTAGAATTTAAATCAGGCTACATTTATTGTTCAACGATACTTAAAGCAGATAGTAGTGTTAAAAATCAATGGGCGGAGATAGTGGATCAAATAACGACCGGTACGCTTTTTAATTTTATGTCTTTAAAAAGTGTAGTTTGTCAATGGGTTTACCCTTATCAAAATGTTTGTGGTATCTAACGGCAGCCAAGCATCGAGAGGGAGGATTCCAAGATTTCAAATTCACCGATGTAATGCTGGATCTGACAATGGGTACATGTTCTTTAATTGCATGAATACCAGGCCTTTACAAATTTAGTTCACATTAACATTATGGTTTCACAATACATCAAACAGATGGGAGTGTCAAACATGAATCGGCAGAGATAGTGGATCAAACAGCGACCGGTGAGCTATATAATTTTTTTGGATTTATTACATTTAAATTGTCAATGGGTTTACAATTATCAATATGTTCACGGTATCTAACGGCAGCCGAGCATCGATCGGGTAACCACAAGACCACAAACGTACCGATTGGCCCTGCACGCGGCACCCCCTGTACTCCCAGTGCAGTGGGTAGGGACAGTGATTGTTTGGTCACCGATGAATTCCCATGCAAGAAGCGTAAATCATCGGCATTTGTAATTCAACCATTCATAAGTACGCTCAATAGACCCAACAGGACACGCAACCAAAAGGATTTTCTGGAATACCTACGCAGTGGGAGTAACGTAGAAGGGTACGTGTTGCAAATTGTTTGGATTATGTGAATACCCAATTTCTCCCAGGCTCTTAAATTTAATTAATTACTTTGATACAGTGTGAATGCGGGCACGGGTGAAGAGGTTGGTCCCATATGGTTCAACACCATGGTTGACAAGAACGCGTGGTATGAGAATGGGGTATGTGCAATTTGTTTAATCAAATGTTTTAGTTATTTTTACTAACTGTCAACTCGTATATACATATGTACATTTCAGTTCCCTTGTGGGTAACTGAATGTATAGTTATTTCATTTTTTATTCAGCATATCGATGCATATTTGGGCATTATCCAATCCGACCCAGGTTTTTTGAATCTCAAAAGAAAACGAAAATTTGAGAAGTATTCCATTGTTGATATCTATTTCATGGTCAGTGCATATTTAATTGGGTTTTTCTTCGTCCACTTAGTCGAAAAGCTGAACTTGCAAATTTTTAATTACTTGTATTCTTTTGAAACATCAGCATCTATGCACGGACATGTGGTCAGGTAAGATAGACACAAGAGGCTTTGTGGACCTCTCAGAATCAGATCCTCGTAAGCTGCAAACAGCAATGGACTACGTTAGAGGGCTTCGGCCAAGATGGGACAATCAGAAGCCATGGTGGGATCTGGATGGGGTTAGTATTTTATCATAAACAGATTCAACAAACTGATTGGTTGAGGACTTCTATAAGCTTGTATATGGATTGCAGTTACTTTCGGTGTGGAACACTGACATGGGGAGGGGTGCCCACTGGATTGCTATGCGAATAGAATTTAAAGCAGGCACAGTTGCACTGCACGATACATTAAAAGATACTGGTACTGATGAATGGACACAGCGTACGAGTGACCAGACTTCTAAACTACGGGCGGTGCTATCATCCATACTCCGTCGTGCGGGTTTTTATGATCTCCGTCACGATTGTAAGCGGAAGCGATCTTTTTCGTTGACGCGTCCAGAAGAAAGATGGCGTTACCCGCAGACGGATGGTACATCCTGTGGCCCGTTGTCAGTCCACACGATTCAAGGGATGCTTCAAGGCAAGCTACCCACCATCGATGATGTAGGTGCTCTTCGCTTCTCCCAGGCTCTAGCTGTGTGGCGATATAGTGGGGATAAAGCAGGCGTAAAAGAATACTTCATGGAGTGGAATGGTGAGGCTGGTACAGGTATGTGACTGTTGAGATTGGCCTCAAATGGGATCAGGTCTTATTCACTTCATTTATGATTTCATTATTCGCTGGCAGATGCCGCTGGAGGTCCTGAAAAATGATGTCAGTCCAGGGTTTCAGTTATGGTTTCTTTCTCCACATCGTACCAGGTTTGAAAAAGTAGGTTTGATTATCTCGTATAAGACGTTCAGGTGAGTTTGAAATTATTCTCTTGTATTACATACCTCCCAAATCGTTCAGCTTGATCCTCATCTCTATCTCTAAGGTTGGAAATTAATTGCCAGCCACAGGTGTTCACAACAGGAACAATGGGTTTACTCCGTTAAATTAGTTTGTTTTACTGAGTAATCATTAATATGTTAACTTGCTGACATCAAGATTAAGTTGGTGAAAGATTGAGAGATTCAGACAGACAATAGAATTTTATTTTCCCCTTTGCAGTGCAATTAAATTCTGGATTGATATGAAAAATCTTTTAACACTTTCAGGTAATGACCAAAAGAATAATGTCCATGTGGCGGAGTATTTGATTCTGGACACTGAATGAACGTAGGCACTTGATTTCTAAGTTTCTACTACTTGCAGTACTAAACACAAAAGTATCACGTGTTCTGCACATTACAAATTAAAACATCCTTTTAACTAATTTCTGAATATGAGTAAAAGTGTTTGGGAATGTTCAGCAAAATGTGTTTAATTTTAAAATTAAAATGAAGCAGAAAAAGGTGATTATTATGTTTTCTCTGATTCTCTCAGGTGTAACAGTTACTTTTATACCACTTATTCATTATCTGTCTCAATTTAACCAGATTGGCAATATTTAATGCGCTGAGTTTTGATTATGTACTAATTGATCCATGATTCAGTTCATCTAATGAAGGCTGGTACAACATATTTACTGTATCCATTTTTTCTGTTCCATGATGTTGTTGTGATTATGGATATTTAGTTCTTAAAAATTACATAATGTATGCTACTGAAGTATCTTTGATTGAGAATGGGCGTTATGATTAATTGCATTCCCTTGCTGAATATACTCCTTCTCTGTAGGTTATGCGAAGTAGTCGGCCTGAGTGTTCTGCAAGAGAAAGGAGTCCCAGTTTACAACATTATTCATTTGTAACTTCGTATTCTTATTGTATATAAGTTTGTCAATATATTGTGGTTCATATAGATATCATGTTATTCTTTCATCTCTCAAGTATGGGCGGAGCTTATTCATTGGCTTCTTTCAGGATCTCTTCTTTCTAAATGTGGATAAATTAGATTAAATACAGTCGACTATATGATTTTCCATTAGCTTGTGAAGATTCTCGAGTATAGATGCCATGAATCCGTAAATACAGTCGACTATATAATACTACACTATTAGTGCGCTAATTCACTATTAGGTATCAAAAGTCCATAACTCTCCCAAACAGTCATCATAAGACATGACATCAATGATAATACTACACTTTTGGGCCGTAAAACAAGAATTATGGTACCAAATCATTGTGGGCATCAATTCATGAAAATTAAATAAAGTATACTAACTAATTTCTCCTTTTTTTTAAGAAAAAAGAAGAAAAAGAGAAAGACAGAATAATTAAGGTCCTTTAATTTAGGCCAATAGAAGAAGACATGGTCAGCAACTTTAATTGGTAATTAAGGTCCTTTAATTTAGATTCTTTTTCAGCCAAATGCAGTAGGGTGTCATTTTACAGTTCCTTTTTTTTACCACCAACACTCTGAGCATTTTCAAGCATAAGATAGCGTAGCATGATATTTGTGGTACATATTTGTTGTAATTTAGCGTAGCATTAAAATTCATATTTCACACTTTAAAACTATTGAAAATATTAACAAAATTATTAAAATTTATATTTAAAAATTGTGTCAAGTAGTTGCATAACTTAACAATTATCACTACATTCTAACACTTGTACTTGCCTTTAAAATTAATTCGAACAGCTCGACTCAAACTTTATATTCAAGTTTAATCTTGAGTTGATTATTTTTAAGTTAACTAATTGACTTATTGGTAACCTTAACTTTTACACATATAAAAAATAAGAAATACATGTTTTTGTAATCTAAAAAGTAGGTTCTTCATTCAAATCAAAATCCCTTCGCATCGGACATTTTGGTGCGGTGTGACCTTCTATTTTACAAATTCTACACTTCTTCGGTCTACGTCTTCTTTTAACCGTATTCTCCTTAGGTGGATCCACGCTCGGTGGCATCTCGACATTGCATTTCTTTGAGTTGTGACCCTTTGCTCCACACCTACGACACTTTTGTGCCTTACGTCCACGATTTGATGTTTCTAGACCGCTGGGGTATCTCTTCATCTTTGGCCTTCCTGCCTGCCTTGGATTGTCTGGGGGTAAGCATTTCACGGCACTTACTGCACTTGGCACTGACCATTCATCTTTGCATGGAACTGGAGAAATGGTACCACTCCACATTTCACGCAAGTTCTCCAACTTATAATGTTCATCCACATATATGTGTGGTGTATGTCTCAGCATGCTGCAATATGGGAATGACAACATCATAAATTATTTTGAATAACAATTAACTATAATTTTTAAATCATACCTAATGACTGCAGCAGCGTGTACACATGGAACCAAGTCATGTTGGTAAACATTGCAAGAACACATTTTTTCATCCAAATTAACCTTGAATGTGTTGTGCTGATGCAGTACTCGATACTCTGCATTTGAGAGTCGATTCACCTGTAGTCTTGATCCAGCATTCATTGATGCGCGCAGTTTAACCATCGCGTATTCCGTAAGATATGTTTCGCTCCCGACAGCTTGAGCGTACCGATAGACGAACCATTTCTCGACAATACACCTAGCAGCTTCTAGACATGAACATATAGGTAACCTCCTTGCCCACAGTAATGAATGATTCATGCTTTCCACTATGTTTGTTGTCATGATGTCATATCGACGTACCTAGAAATTAATATATTAGATTGACACAATTTAACAAGATATCAAATTTAAAAACTCTCACTTTAATAATTTATGCTGTATAAACAAAAATATGCATTTAAAATTTTAAAAATATAGTGAACTTTCAGACTTCAAAATGCCAAAATAATGTAAACTTGCAAAATTCTATTTTCACAAAAAATAATATGAATGATACACCGCTTATAAAATAACACGACATAAATAAATAATTCTATTTTGAAAAAATAAAGCTTAATAATTAACTTTTTAAAAAATAACTCAGTATAAAAATTTAAAGTTTGTAATCTTGATATTCGTCTGTGTATTTTTATTATTTTTTTTTAAAAAAAGGAGTAATACTTTGAAGAAATATCATAGAGGTTAAAATATTTGTACCGGACATCGGACGCGAGCAAATCGTTCTTCACCAACTGAAAATTTTAGGTGTCGTGCTGCTGCTGGGCAGTATCCTTCCAAATCCGCCATTATTTTGTTGTACTCAGATTCATTGTAGGTTCTTGCTGCACGATTGAACAGTTCAACCACATGTTTCCCATACTTCGAAAGGTTTTTCTGAATGTGATATACGCACAGAGCATGATGCGCTTCTGGGAACACCTCTGCAACCGCTCCATTTATGGAGGCGGATCCATCAGATACTATCAACATCCCACTGCGATGGGGCAGTGCTTGCTTCAAATGCTGCATGAACCATGTCCACGATTCTAAATCCTCCACGCCTCCAACACCGAATGCAAGTGGAAATAATTGGTTGTTAGCATCCTTAGTAACAGCAACAAATAATACTCCCCGATACCTTGATTTCAAGTGTGTTGCGTCTACTGCGAAGTATGGTCTTGCATTGGAAAATCCCGCAATTGAACCCCCCAGCGCCATAAATGCGAACTTAAACTTATTAGTTTTTCTGTCAACCATTACATCAACAATTGAATTGGGATTAGTTTGCTTCAGCATGAAGAGGTACTTAGGCAGATCCTTAAAAGACTCGTCCCCGGAACCATATGTGGCTTCAATTCCATAGTCTCTTATTCTGCGGCCCATTGCATAGCTAACCTGTAACAACAAATCCCCAAATTTTTAAATAATGTTAAATATTAAAGAGCAATTCCCAAAATATATACCCCAACTTTTCCAAATTTTTCATACATATACCTAAACTTTATTTTTGTTGAAAATTAGACCTGAACTTTTAATTTCTGAAAAAACTATATTTTTGGTTTTCACAATTATCTTTTTAGAATACTACATTTTGGCCCAAATAATTTTTAAAAATTTTATTTTGGTACTTAAAGGCCCTTACATTTAATACTTCGATTTCATAAAGTTGCTTAAAACTTATGACTACACCTATTGAAAAACATATTAATTATCATTCTCTAAATTTGTTGGGTTTGAATTTTTTATTTTTTTGGAACGCTTGAATCCTTATTTAAAAAATAAAAAATATAAATTAATTAAGGGTTCTTTCATATCTTATGGGTTTAATTTTCTTTGGATTAAAAATGGATATTTAATTTAAAAATGAGAAAATAAAAGATAATAAGGAAAGTGATAAATAAATATTAAATAGGTAAAACTATGATCATTGTTTGTAATTTTTTTTATTTTTTGAATAATATTTATTTTGAGATAATTAATTATTTAAATATTAAATATGTATAAAAAATTTGGCCGGGCCACTGTAGCAAAACCATTGGGTGTGATCACTAACATATTAATATTCTTAAATGAAAAATTATGCTATATCAAATATTAAATTTATTGTGTATGGAACTTTAAGGATTAAATTAAAATGTTGAACAAGTAATAGAGCCCAAAATGTAGTATCCCAAAAGTAATGATGTCTAAAAGATATTTTTGAAAACTAAAAAGTGTAGCTTTTTCAGAAATTAAAAGTTGAGGTCTATTTTTTTCCAAGAAAAAAGTTTAGGTATATACTTGAAAATTTTTAAATAGTTTAGGTACATTTTTTGGAAATTGATCAATATTAAAATAAACTAAAAAAATTTAAAATTGAAAATCGAATATATATGATGATATTTCTAACCTTTAATCCATACGAATTCAAAAGTTCCTTTCGGACTGCTTCTGGGATCATAAATTGCCCTTTCGTCACTATTTTATTCGCAATTATCTCACCTACCTGCCGGGCTGGTAATGTGTGGGATGCGCCCGTAGTCGGGTTGAACTCGCAGGTATGTTCCACAAACTGATACACTCTCCAAGTAGAAGATGATCCTGATGCTCGGACTCTGAATAGACAATCATCATGTCGACACTTCAGCCAATACCTTGACGGTTCAGATTTCTCCGTCCGAAACCCTTGATTGTTTCCAAGTAGATATTGCACCACTTTATTCTTCAATTTATCCTTCGTGGGAAAGAGTGATCCGATGCCCAAACCTTGAGACTTATACGGATCAAATTTTTCGTCCTTTACATCTACTGGAGGTTCAAAATCAGGCTGCTCGGGCAATATCCACCTATCATGTTGGGAGCTAATTCCTGCGTTCCCATCTTCTCCAGTATAATATTTGCACGGTTCTACTTCAGGAATTTGTGAGGGGTGTTCCGATTTTCTCATCGGGACATTGAGTCCTCTCGATCGACATACGAATGCGAAAGAATCATAAAAGTCCTGCATCTCCTCCCACCAAATTGTTTCATCGTCCTCTAAATCTTCTACTTCCTCATCTACATCATTCTCTTCAACAATATATTCTGGATCACTGTTGCTATCATTATCATCAGCATGAATATTTTCTTCCTCTACATCATCAATACCATCGTCAACAACTTCATCATTCATAAATATATCTTCACAACCATCGGCATCATCACTATCATCGGCAACGACTTCATCATTCATAAATATATCTTCACTACCATCGGCAACAACTTCATCGTTCTTAAATATATCATCATTGCACTCTCTTCCACTATTATCATTATCAAACTTCTTTTCCTCCTTATCTCCTACACTGAAAATATTTTTTTCCGATGACGGGAACATATTTCTCAATGCAACAGTAGAGATTTTTAGTTTTTCGATTGTTTACAATATGAGTTCTACCATTTATACTACAATCCGGAAGGTGATAATCACATTTACAAATTTGAATTGGAGGATAAACCGTCCAAATCGCAGCTCATTTAACAAAACCAGAAAATCTCGTCCAAATCCCGTCCAAATCGCGAGGAGAGAACAGAAAAACGCGAGAGAAACCAGAAAATTCGCGTGCAGACCTGCTACTGGAAATGGCCATTCGATTCCATCTCGCCAAAACATTCGAGCGCTACTCGAAAGGCACTCGAATAAGATCGATTGGGACTCGCAAATATTCGATTAGCACTCTGAAAGCCCAATTCTGGCAATTTGCATGTGGGCAAAAAAAGAGATACCTTTATAATGAGGGCAAAACAGATTTTCCATATTTAAAGGGGATATAATCGTACTAAACCCTTAAATTATTTATGCCTGTTGAGGTAGCCGGATAGGTACGATACGATGCTCTCACAACAAAAGAGAAATTGAAATTTTTATTTTTTTTACGTGATTATATTGCCATCTTATCCAATTGCAAGAATTTAATTAGTTATTAATCAAATAAAATGTCTTTCTCATGCATTGTAGTCGTGGCTCAATGGCATCCAACTTGATGACGTACGGTATACGAATATATAAGTGTATGTGTGTAGTTTACAAGAAGAAATAAAATCAAATTATAAATAAATACCGTCCACTAATGAATCATCGTTGTGTCATCAATTTTATGTGATCTGCACTGCACAAAGAGACGTAACATCCCTTCATGAATCATTCCTCTTTTGTTACTGAGTTGGAATTGAATCATATTCGCGTGTTGATAACATTTGGGTTTAAACAAATTGAGGTTAAATTATTTTATTCTGAAATCAATGCACTGTCACCAATCACACCATTTGTATTTGTACATGGATTATGAGGGTGTTTGGATGTGTGTTGTAAAAAGTGCTGCAGCGTTTAGAAAACGGATAATCAGATAATTGCTGTAACAAAACGTCCTGTAGAAAATTAAGTGTTTTGATGAGCTTATGTTGTTTCAAATCGCAATAATCGGATAATCATTAAAAAGTTTTTGGATTTGCATTTTTCATTAGCTCAAAATGTAACAATATGGTAAAATCTATTTTTTGCTAAACGCAATTTTCTTACAGCACCAAATTGTAGCTGCAAGAAAATAGCGTTTTCATTCCCTCAAAACGCAAATAATAGATTATTAGAAGTTAGTACACAAACAGTATTAACTGATTATTTGCGTTTTGCAAATGCAATAATCAGATAATATGTCCCAAAACGCACAAACAAACACCCTCTATGGATCAGGAAAACGCTTTGACAACTAACTTATATTTAAATACTCCATCCGTTTTCCAATAATTGAAACATTTCAGCATTTCACGCAATCCAATACACATTTTTAACGCCCAATATCTTTAATTGTTTAAAAGTAGAAATTATAAAAGTTAGATAATATAAATCTACGCGATTAGACGAATCCAACAATATCTCATTTGACTATATTTTATCTTATATAACTGTGTTAAAAAGTCGAATCAAAGTTACTTAATGAATAGTGGTTACTATGCCAATGTTTCATTTATTTGAGGACGGAGGGAGTAGCTGAGAAGAGTTTTTTTTTTTTTTTTGAACATGACGCACAGGCATCGGCTAAGCAGGAAAAGCTAAGAAAAAAACTACATAAAATAGGGGAGAAGAGAGAGCGACAAGAAAGAATTAAACCCGAGGGAACAGAACCCCCAGGGAATCAGCAAAAAGACATGATCGAAGCTCGTCTGGTGGAAAAGCCCAAATGATAAAGAAATCCACCGATCGAGCACCACGTTTGACGAGCAAATCGGCCACATAATTCCCTTATCTCAAAACGCGAAACCAACGAATTCCCACTGAAACAAGAGTTATTTAAATTTGTCATTTTTTTCTCACTAAAAAAATAAAAAATATATATCGTGTTGGTTGATGGCAGTTTTAGTTAATGGGATAAATAGGATAATTATAAAAGTCATTCTAGTTTATTATTGCAGTGTTTGTCAAATTGAACTCTCATTGTTCAGTACAATAATTATTAGAAATGACGCGCTCTACAAGTCAAACGATAAACGGTCAACACTCATTTCTTAATATTTATTGAAATATAGAAAACCATTTGTGCACTATGTTCTTAGACCACCTCCATCCATGAGGTTGGTCTCCATGGGATCAACCTCCACATCATTAACTCATTTAAAAAAAAAAATTGATAGGGAGACCAACCAAGTTCGACCATATAAAAAAAGCAACCCCATGGTCTCCCTCTTTTTGGCCAATAGGATTGAGACATTTGTCTCATTCCTATTGGTCAACTAAAATTTTGAACAATAAAAATGAAAATTATTATATCTTTTATATTTTAAAATAAAAATAAATAAAAAAATATACCAAATTTTATAATTTTTCATTCTCTACAAATATAGACCACTCTTGCTATATTTTTGTTAAGTACATAATATATTAATTTTAATATATATAACCCATTTAAAAATTTATATAAAATAAAAATAAATAAAAAATATATTAAAACTTTAGATTTTTTTATTCTTTATAAGTAAGATAAAAATGTTTTATATTTTTGATACATTATTTTTTTTTATTTCAACACAATTTAAAATTTTATAAATTAAAATAATTATATATAATATTGTGGTTGGATGGTTGGGTGGTTATTGATAGAGGATGTAAAATTGGGATGGTTGGGTTGAGATGGATATTGATGAGTTGGAGGAAAGATATATTAATTAAATATTGAGATGGATTGATGGTTGGGTGGTTGGGGTGGTCATGGTTATTGCTAGTCTTATAGCCTGTTCTCCTTAACTTATTTATAGGACTTATTACTTATTTTATTAAAACAAGACCAGATTAGATCAGACTAGATCAAATCAGATCATACCAGACCAGATTAAACCACAATATATATATATATGTATATATAGTTGAAATCAGATTAGACCATAAATATTCAGACCAGATCATACCAGACCAAATCTTATAAAATTCAGATCAGAACAGCTTATTTCAGGCTAAAAGAACAAGGTCTTAAACACCGCATACTTACTAGAATTTATATGACATTAAACTTGGTTTTTTTTATTTTATCTTTTACTACCTCCGTTCTCATGATATTGCAACATTCCATGTTTTGCCATTATTCATTCTTTAAGTTTGATTCAAATTTTTATCATAGATATACAAGGAAAAACATAGTGAAATGAGATCTTGTTGGATTCATCTCATCTTGTAGTTTTAGAATATCTATTTTAATTTTTTTTTTACTTATACACAATTTGAGTTATTAATCGTTAAACATATGCATTGGACCACGTGCAATAGGTGAATGTTGCAGTTTCAAAATAACAGAATAAGTATTTTTTTAACAAGGGCTTAATAGTTCTTAGCAGTTGTCGGCTATCCCCACATAACCAACTATTGTACATTTAGTTGCGGTTGGAACATGTAATATCCCGTGATGGCATCCTAATAATTGACAAGTGATCCCAATTAAGTCCATCAGATCATGATTGATTACACATTACACTTGTTCATACACTAATCAACGCTAAAATCCAACTTGTTTGAATTTGAATTGATTCAAGCAAAGTAGATACTACCTCCATTTTCATATGTTGTTGACGTTTAGTAATGTGTTACTATTCACCCACAGACTTTTACTTAAAGTTTTATCATAGTTATACAAGTTAAAATATATTCAAGTTGGATCTTGTTAGATTTGTCTCGTCGTGTAGTTTTTAAATATCGAACATTTAGAATTTTTACTTGTACAGAACTTGAGTTATTAATGATTTAAAATGTGAATTGGATTACGTGAAAAGTGAATATGTAAAAAAACTTAAATAATGCTTCGTTTGAAGTTTTATTTGTATTTTTCCCACAAGATTTTAAAACACTGGTAATAATTGAATATATGCAACTATCATTCTTTAGCTTTAATTACATACATACATAGATAAATAAGTAAATGAAATGAATTGGATTTCCCTCTTTTTAAGGGGTTTACTAATTTAGGGCTTTGTAACATTCATGGCCGCAGCCCATATATATATATATAGTTGGTAGAATAGAAACCCTCGCCAGTTGGAAAAGAAAGCTGGGAGCCGTTGCAGAGCAAAAAAGGGTTTGCACTTTGACGAAGAGGGTTCGCACTTTCCCTGTCCAGGTTCGAGTACTGCACGTTTTCCCGCGCGGAGGTTGAGGCAAATTTCTCTCCGAATTGATTCCGCTCAATTTGTACGGCTGAAAGCGTTTCCGGAGTCCTCCGACGGATTTACGCGCCAAATCTGTTGTTTCGATAAAGCGGGAAACGATGAAGTACGTCTTGGTCACCGGAGGTGTTGTGAGCGGCCTCGGAAAGGGCGTTACCGCCAGTAGCATAGGTGTCGTGCTTAAAGCCTGCGGACTTCGAGTGACCTCGATTAAAATTGGTATGTTTTTCCTCTGTCTTGAATATATTTGGGTTTGTGTTACGTGCTTATCTGGTATTGCTCGGTTATTGTCCATTTGGGTAAGCATGAACGGAATAGCTTGTTTAAAGCGAGGTTTTGGCTCTGTTTGCAAGTCCTGTATGTGCAAAATCTTCGAGCACTGTGAAAGAATCAAAGTAAAATGAATTTCTGTTTATTCAGAAACTGATTGATGCCTTTTGTTTGGAGAACGTAGTCGGTTTAATGCTTATAGATAAACTAGAGACTCTCCAGAATCTAGACTGGCCTGGCGCCGATGTCCAGTATGATGAATCTGATTGGGTTCTTTATTTTTGTCAGATCCATATTTGAATACAGATGCTGGTACAATGTCACCATTTGAGCATGGGGAGGTTTTTGTTCTCGATGACGGTGGAGAGGTGCCCCACTCATTTAATTTGACCATTTTATAACTAAGGTTTCTGTCGGCCACATGTGTACATAAAATAGATGAAATCTATAGTTTGCCCACACAATGTGCTCCATAAGTGTGCTATATGACTATATGAGTAATTATCGATTATCTGAGTTATTGTCTTGTTTAATAGTGATATACTGTAGAATTTAATTTCTCTTGCTTACGTCTGTCAGATATATTTTTGCAACTTGTAACAGGTGGATCTGGATTTAGGTAACTATGAAAGATTTTTGGATTTGAGACTAACTAGAGACAACAATATTACTACCGGAAAGATTTATCAGGTACTTTGTTCTTTCTATATTTTGTATGGGGGACATTTTTATCCTTATTCTCTGATGCACTTGTGGTTTTCTTTGCAGTTTGTCCTTGATAAGGAACGGAAAGGTGATTACCTTGGGAAGACAGTACAGGTTGCGATGTTGTACTAGATCAAGTGTTCCTATTTGATTCTCAGACATTGTGGAGTATGTGATTTATTATTTGCTGATTTTCATTTTTAATTTAATTTTAGGTGGTCCCTCACATCACTGATGCCATTAAGAATTGGATTGAGAGGGTATCTGCTATCCCAGTAGATGGAAAAGAGGGCCCAGCAGATGTTTGTGTTATAGAATTGGGAGGGACTGTAGGTAATTGTTCTCAGGATGTAAAAACTTCTGTATCAAGAATTGGACTACCTAAACTTAACATCATTTGTATATTTTCTCAATAATACAGGTGATATAGAATCTATGCCATTCATTGAAGCTCTGCGACAGCTACTCTTCTCAGTTGGTAAGGCTGCAGTGTCATAGGGCAGAATACATCAGTTTCTTCGGTTCTCTCTTTTGTATACTGGAGCTCAATTCTTCTCTGAGTTTGCTATTCCATTTTGAGTTCTTGTGGATAAGTATTGCAAGAAGAGAAGCATTTCCTCCTGTCCAGATTCAATTATTTCTTGTTTATACATATGTAAATTAATTTTATTAATGTGCTCATTATGAACGGTGTTATTTGTGTTTGAGGATAACATAAAATCACTTGATCGTAAAAATTATGTATTGAATGATTTGGATGTAAAATTTCTTTATCTTGTTATTTTACCTATTCTTTTAATTATTTGACACAGGTCCAAATAATTTTTGCTTGATTCATGTGAGTCTAATTCCTGTGCTTGGCGTTGTTGGAGAACAAGTAAAAGCCTTTATTCCTATCTAAGATTCATGCAAACTTTTACTTGCTTGTGATTATGATCTCATGGATGCTGGTGTTTGCAGAAAACAAAACCCACACAGCATAGTGTGCGAGAATTAAGAGCCTTAGGTTTAACTCCTCACTTTCTTGCCTGCCGTTCCGCTCAGGTACATTGTTCATTTGTAATATAATCTGTTATGGGTTTGATATGTTGCAAATGACCTTTTTGGTTGAGCCATAGTTACGAGAAAAAGGATCTAATTTTCTTTACTCTATGTTGCAGCCTTTGTTGGAAACTACAAGGCAGAAATTGTCACAATTTTGCCATGTCTCTGTAAGTATTTGCCATGTCTGTCGCGCTGTAAATTTTGAGCTAGTGTTAATTTTGTTAAACTATTTATTTCTTTGATTTATGTTGCTACTCTTAGGTTGGCAATATTCTCAATATACACGATGTTCCAAACATTTGGCACATACCTCTTTTGCTTCGGGTGGGTAACATTTATCTGTGAAATCTGAATGTTGAGCATATTTATGTTGTTGGCATTGGTTTTTGTTTTTTGTTTTTTATTTTTTATTTATATATGTACATATATTTAATTTAATTATTATTTTTTTTTTGGATATGTATTCCTTAATTGTGATGCATCTCTTTCATCCAGAGTCAAAATGCACATCAGGCCATTTTAAGACATTTGGAGCTATTGGAGTAAGTTATGTTGTGCAAATTTGTTGGGTGCATTTTTGCCTTGTCTTATTCTTCCCAAGTGAAACTATGTTAATGCCTGTTCCAAAAATTTGTATTAGGTCAAATCTGTTCATTTTTGTGTGTATTCTCTTTGTAGGCTAATTTCCCTTTCTTTTTAGCAGTTCTCTTCATGTGTACAAAAAAATAAATTTGGGTTTGAATTAATTGGTATCAATTACTATTAAACATAGTAAAAGATGTGACTTGTGGATATTTTTTTTAGGTAAGACTCGTGGATATTTTACATAACATGATGTAAATATTGTATTCCAGTGTTGCCAAGGCCCCTAATTTACAAGAATGGACTGAAAGAGCAAAGATTTTTGACAACCTCACCAACTCAGTTAGTTACATCCATTTGTTGAATACTTTAAACTTTTCACTCTTCACTCTCATGTTACAGTGCAGAATGAAAAATTTTTGGTGTCTGTTGCAGGTTAGAATAGCAATGGTGGGAAAATATGTTGGTTTGACTGATTCTTACTTATCAGTTGTGAAGGTGAGAGTAAATGTATTTTTATTTGATTATTGTATTTAGCTAACTGAACACACCTGCATTTTGTCATTGAGGTTCTAATTATGTAGTAGGATTGAAATTAGTTGAGTTGATACAATAACAAGTATAATTGTGTGAATATAATACCCACTCGTTCAGTGGTAAAGAACCTTAATTTGTTGCTTAAGTTTACTGAAGATGTTACTAAATGTGGTACTAGAGATTCCATTACAATTTAGAAGATGCTTTTAAATCCTTTCCTGGTTTCCTTGATAGCAAGTTATTTTTTTGGTTTGTTGGCAGGCCCTTTTGCATGCTTGCATAGCATGTTCATTGAGGCCAGCAATCGATTGGATTGCAGCTTCTGATCTCGAAGACGATGCTGCAGAATTGGTAGGATTGATCAGTTTATGCATGTATCAAAATTTTCACCATTTGATTTAAGAGTCATGTCCTAAAGATTGCCATTACTTTTTGTAGACACCTGAAGCCCATGCAACAGCTTGGAGAACTCTTAAGGTAATTCAAAATTTTAAACATATTTCTGTTTCGATTGTATCCTTTAGTACATGGAGAAAAGTTGAGCTGTCCAGCAAGTTTTGTGTTGCCTTATGTTATTTGTGTGCTTTATTGGTGGTTTGAAATGAATTTTTTGGTTTAATAACCACAGTTAGAATTAGTTCTCACTTTTATTGAAACTGTTGTTGACCTGGTTCAGTATATATGTAAGATATTCTTATTGTGAACATTCTATATGCTCAAGTCATAAGTATCGTGCCCTTCTACATGAAAAATCACTATCTTTGTCTAAGTTTTTTGTTACTTGTTGGAAATTTGATAGCAAATTGACATGTTCTCCAGAATGCTGCTTGTATTTTGGTTCCTGGGGGCTTTGGAGATCGGGGTGTGAAAGGAATGATATTGGCTGCCAAATATGCTAGAGAAAATAAAGTCCCATACCTTGGAATTTGTTTGGGCATGCAAATATCTGTCATTGAGATATCCAGAAATGTAAGATATTTATTTAGACCAAATATATTCCATATTTTCACTACCACAATATGTTCTGAATGTTCACATGCTATGAAGGTCGTGGGCTGGGAAAGAGCAAACAGCACCGAGTTTGATGAAAACACCACCAACCCTGTTGTCATTTTCATGCCAGAGGTAGTTTGCTATTATTGTGTAAAATATAATTATTTTGCAATTTTTGGCTTTTAATTGGAGGAGGCTTTTTTTTTTTTTTTTTCCTTCCATACACATAATTAGGGTTCAAAAACTCATATGGGAAGCACTATGAGACTCGGCAGTCGAAGAACATTAGTTCAAACACCTGATTGTCTAACAGCAAAGCTGTAAGAGAGGCTCATTTGCCTGGCATCATATTTTGGTTTTTCTATACGTTCCTTACCCAATTAGCAATCTTTTGCATTTCACCAAATGCTTCGATGCTCTTTATTTGTTCTAGGTACCATAATACAAAGTATGTGGATGAGCGGCATAGGCACAGATATGAGGTTAATGGATAAGATTTTCAGTGGGTTTTATTCCGTTTTTTATTTTTGGGAAATTTATTAATTCTTATATTACCTGGTCACAGGTGAACCCAGATGTTGTAAATAGTTTGGAAGAGCATGGGGGGTTGAAATTTGTTGGAAAGGATGAAAGTGGAAAGCGTATGGAGGTAGCTTTTTTAACCTTCAGTTTCTTCTAGGACATATGCCCCAGTTCTGTAGTTGAAATTAATTTAACTTTTAAGAAAATTCTCAGTAATTAAAAATAAATAAATAAATAAATAAGCTTTTTATCTATTTATGCAGATTTTGGAGCTGACAAACCACCCTTATTATATGGGGGTTCAGTTTCATCCAGAATACAAGTCACGTCCTGGGAGGCCTTCACCTCCATTCTTAGGTAATAGTGCATAATTTTGAAGTTTGGGCTATTCCTGTGAAATTGTTTTGTATACATGTGCATTATACTTCACTGTTTGCGCTGATTGCATTTGAACCCATCCTTTGATTGTTTGTGTAGCTTTCGAAATAAAATTGCTCTATTTAGGAATTTCATGTGCTTCTCAAATATCCATATCTGTTTGTGCTCAATTTCTTCATTGGTACTTTTCTCTTGTATTTAATACTCTGATAACTCATTCATTCACCTGGTTTTCAACATTTATAGGTTTCATTTTGGCGGCAATTGGGCAGTTGGATTCATATCTTCGCAATCCGCAAAACGGGAGTGTCTGAAACTTATTACTGCAGCTGACATGAGGGGGGATATTTGAAGGTGATAATTTCTTGGATTTCTACTGATAGTCACTCTCACTCATTTTTATGTGTGTGATTTTAGTTTCCTGTTATTTGTGTAGATGTTTTGTTTTTACTGACTTTAATCAACTGAGTATTTTAGAGTTGATATATTATATATCAAGGCGATGATATACCTTTCAGGTATGCCGGTGGAAAATTGGCGACACACAGCGTCATTCTTTTTTTAATTCAGTTTCCTCTTAATTTAGGTTTTCTTGTTATTTGAATTAAATAAAGTGTAGGAACCGAAAATCTAAAGTTTTTCTGTTCGATGTTGTTGTGGATGCAGGATGATAATGGGTATAGAAACTTGAGAGGAATATTCTGGTAAAATTTTGATACAACACTACTAGGATACAAATTTGATTTGGTGAATGCGATACGTCTTCATTATGCTTTGGAGTGGATTCTCATCTTTCACATCAGTGAGTAATGCGTTTTAGTTGGTTATTTGATGCTTTTCTATGTAAATATAAGTAATATTGCTTTTGAATATTTTCTCAAGTGTTTCATTGATATTTATGTTGGATGATGTGAAGATGGTTCACTTTATTACAGTGGATTTGTTTGTTATTTGTGACCTTGAAGTGATCAGTGTTATATTGTGTATGTTTGCAATGGAGGAACTAGCTTGGCGCTGGGGTCAGCTGACCCCCTGGAATTTTAAAAAATAAAAAATAAAAAAATAAAAATAACAATAAAAATTCACTTTTTTATTAAAGAGTATTATTAAGTAATGTTTTATTAAATGAATCCAACTACTCCAATTTCAAATCTTTTTTTATTTCTTAATTTTATAGTGATTTATAGAAAACATGGAATTAAGGATAAAGAGAGATGCATAAGTCAGCAACTTTATCATTATAAAATTGAGTATTTTTTTTGGTGATGTATAGATCTCCAACTTTTAGACTTGAAGGATGGTTTTGACAATATCAATATTGAGTTGCTTAGATTGATTCTTTTTATTTATTTATTTATTTATTTAATTTTTCTGTTTCAAGTAGATCATTTGTTGCATTTGACAAGAAGGCTTGGATGAAGTTGACTATATTTTACCCATGTCGCGATTAAAGTGTTTGAAAATCAATTTGAAAACTATTAGAGATGTCAAAAACGATCCCGACTTCTCCAATGTGGTTGATATTAGTGGACTTCCTCAGAGATTGGTTGAAAAGAATAACAACAAAACTTATCTATTAATTTGTTGATCAAATTATTCGCAATTTTACCTTAAGCAATTGCAAAAGTAGAAAGGGTATTTTCTGTGTTGAAGATTGTCAAATTTTAATTGCGCTTCGTATGAATAATGACAGATTGAATGATTAGTTATTGTCATTTCCAAAAATGAATTATTGTAAGAGTAAATGTGGATAAACTTATGGGTTACTTTTAAAAAAATGTCGGTATATCGAAGCATATTGTAAGCAAGCTTAACTTCAGAGTTCTTATGGGATAACTACCAAGAGAAAAAGTTATCGAGGTATTACAAAGTAAATTTTTGCACACCCTGAATGAAATTCCTAGTTCCGCCAATGTATGTTTGGTTGTAGGCAGAAACATCAGCATATTGATAATTGGCAGGTTTGACCAAATGATATGCTAATTTTTCTTGTTTGCTAAACATTAGATTGGGGTAGCATATTGAGCCGATCTGCTCAAATTTCATATGCCACATTTTGAGGAAGATCAAATGGCAGATTGAAGAACTCTTAAAATACTCTTTTATCTGTTGGTCAAATCTACTATTTATATCTGCTACTTAAATCTGCTAGTCAAATCTGCTATCTGCCATCTGCTAACTCCCAAATACACCCATTAAGAATTTGGGCATGCATCAGTAGAGTGATCGAACTGAATAATTCAATACCCCGACCGTCCATAAGTGATAACGGGCATATTGAAATGCTCATATGCCTTGGATATGTTTACTGCATCAATGACCCAACCACTCATCGCTATGCTTGGTTTTTGAATTTTAAGGAAGAACAAAGAAGGAAATGGCAACAAATATAGTGTTTTGTTTGGTTAAAAGGAAAATAAAGAGGAAAACAAAATTAGAAGAAAAACTAGTGATAGTATATATGTTGGAGAGGAGAGCTCATTCTTCTGATCCTTAAAATTGTAGTAGTATTTGATAAAACTTAGATATGGTGAAGAGGAGAGAGCTCACGGACGAAAGTATTTGAACAATTTGTCGTGACACCAAATGGTTGTGGTGGGCAGTGAGAAAATCCTTGTATGTTCACTGATTCAAGGTTTGTACCATCAGAAATTTTAACAAGTTGGTTTTGTTTGATAATTATTTACAATCCTTTTAATCCTGTAATTTCAAAATGCATAATTTATATACTCCTAACTTTTATTTATAAGCATTTTGAAATATTGAGTATTAAAAAGTGTATTCTCTTTGTAATTTGTATGGCTTGGGCTTCGATATTGGCGTCAATATTTACCAAAAAAGTGTATTGAATTTGGAAAAAGAAAAAAAATATACTCCTTTGGTTTCAAAAAATTTTAACATTCCTTTTTTTTTTCTCATGCAATACAATACACATTTTTAGAGAGTAATATATCAAATTTTATAAAAGAAAGTCTTGGGCCCAATGTGGCCTAAGATACCCTGATATTCACCTAAAAAAATTTATAAGAAAAAATTATAACAATCTAATATTCTAAAAGTATGTGATTAGACGAATTTAATAAGATTTCATTTGATTATATTTTATCTTATACTTCCTCTGTTTTTTATTTTTTGCTACGGACCCACACAGCACGCAGTCCAATGCACATTTTAAATCATTAATAACTTAAGTTCGGTACATATAAAAATTTTAAAAGTTCAATATTTAAAAACTACAAGACGAGACGAATCTAACAAGATCATACTTGACTATATTTTAATTCGTATAACTATGATAAAACTTTAAATCAAACTCATTGCGTGAATAGTGACCAAATTGTAAATGGGGCAACCATTTAAAAATAGAGAAAGTATTACTATGTTAAAACGATGAAACAAAATAATTCAATGAATAGTTGATACTATGTCAATGTTAGTATTATTCAAATAACTAATTTTTTAAAAATGCATAGGATTATTAACTATAATAAAAAGGGAAAAGGGACTGGGAGCACACAGCAAGAGCTTTCACTCTGACTTAGTATTCTGATCAGTGAATACCCCAAATGCCGATTGTAGACCATACATATAGTAATCTGAGACTCCCACACATATTTCAGTTTCACTAGTAAAATTTGTGCCTACACAAGTAAAAATAATAATTTGACCCAAAACGGTATTGGTTTTTATTCTTATTCATCAAGTGTGAAACTTGTCAATTCCGTGTATCTACAATGCATACAAAAATGAGTAAATTCGGAGTGCAAAAAAGGGGACCTTATGTTATGCACATCACCAGATCAGCTGATACGCCCGGCGCCGATTCTGGTCTTCAAAATTCAAAACCATGCAATTCAATGATATTCGTGTGACTGAGCTGCGCGCCAAAAAAAATTGGCGAGAATCAATTCCTGTATTGCTGGTAAGATTTCTGCCTCTGTAGCTTCATTTGTTCATAAAACTTAGCTATGAACTCCTCTGCCTTCAAGTCAATTCCTTCATCACCGTAACATTCTTCTCCCTCTTCATCCTCTTCACAGTTCTTCAAAAAACTAATCCGATGGCAATCAACCTCGTGATCCGCCCCAAACACGCTATCATCCTCAAAATCGTAATCGAAATCCACCTGCGGCTTGATGCACGGAATCTGCGGCAGCTTGAATCGCATCGACGACGGGCGATGCATCTTCACGTGGATGATCGGCGTGTCGTCGAAGGAGAATTCGCGATCGCCGTACACCAGGGCGCCTCTTCCCCCGCTGTTGGAGTGGCGAAGCTTGCGGATCGCGTCACCGAAGACACTGAGATTGACGACTAGCCTGTTCCGGAACAGACCGCCTTTCCTGGCCCAAAGCAGCGCCAATCGGAGGACGTTCCAGGCTCTGCTGGCCACGAGTGAGTTCTTCCTCTTGAACATTTTTCTCGCCGTTTTCTCCTGCAAATACATTATAGTCGATTGGATTGATGATGATCTGTGAATTGAAAATCAGCTGGATTTGAGAATTGGGGATTTCTGCTGCTGCCTGTTGAAGAAATGGTGGTTAAAATGATTGTTGCTTCTATAGGTTGATGATGGAGTGGTTAGTTTGGTGGGATATATATATATATATAGGGAGGGATAGGGCAGTGGGGAGCAGGGAGATGTTAACGTCACGGACGCGGTACAGAGGAAATGTGACTTATTTTATTTTTTTTGGAAATTTAAAAAATACTACTACTACTAATAAATTTATTTTTTTTAAGAAAAAAGAAAAGGAAAAAGAATAATAATGAAGAAGGTGGCGGTGGAAGCTTCGTCGTAGACACGCCTCGCGACCTCGTTTACACGGACACATTAGTCACTTAAAAAACGGAAGATGCACATTAGTTTTAAAGATATACTTATACTCCCTCCGTCCCATTTCGTCCCATTTCAGATGTCATGTTTAACTTTTTGACACTGTTTCTTTGACTCAATATTATAGTAGGTATATATTTTTAAAAAATAGTTGAGTTTGGTCTTGTTAGATTCGTTTAATTGTATAGTTTTCAAATATATATTTTACATAGTTTTTACTTGTATATATTTTGAGATATTAATGATTAAAAAAGTGTTGTGTACAGAGGGAGTATTTAATTTGACTTGAAGTTTTTCTTTTCCAATATTTTATAGTAGAGGTTTATTTTTTGGATAAGCCGAAGTCAAAAAGAAATAGAGAAAAAAGGAAAATAAAACAAAAGGCTACACGACTAGGAAGCGATACAAAAGCGGAAAGAAACTAGAAACGGGGGAACCACACTCCGGATGCATCCGTCGCAACGTCCCCTTTAACGAATTATGTATGAAGAAATATCAAATAGTAGTTTAGGATAACTAGATTTTGATTGAGTGCTTAGTAATTAAACTACTAAGAAATCTTCTGAAAAATAATAGAAAACAAAAATACTAAGAGTAAGCAAGGAAAAATAAATTTTAATAGGCATTAGTATTTTGAAGTAGAAAGAAATTCAATCTTAAAATTTACAAAATCAATTATTCATTCCAGTGCTCATAATGGTTCTGAAAATTTCAGAATAACACGGACAGCGATTGGTTATTTGCTACAACCGGCTTTGAATTGTTGAATTTTATGGCTAAAAATGCATGTCTTCTTTTCCCCTAGAAATTCAACAATTGAAAGTTGATAGGATTGGAGATGGAGCCTCTCTATTTGTGGACGCATGCTCTGAGAAAAGTTGTTTAGGATTGAAGGACTCTGTAGCCTCCAATAAAATAAAATAAAATAAAATAATAGAGTATAAACAATTTATGTATGGGCCAAAATGTATTTCCAGAAAACTGTCCAGATAACAAATTTACTTCATTACTATAAATGGCAGGAAACCATTAAGAAACTGTGGATATTTACCTTGCTTCGCATATATACAAATGCAATATTTGCTGATATATTCCTTCACAGTCCACAGATATAGCTTGAAAATAAATACTGCCAATGAGAAAAAAGGGAGCAGCGGTCTTCCAATTATTGTACGAGTATTTAATTTTTTGAGGTTGGGTTGTGTAAGGTTGCTGTCACGTATTTAAATAATAGTAGTAGTAATTTTCTATAGTACATTTGTCATTAATTTATTTATTTTGAAATGAAACATAAAGTAAGTAAGATTTTTTCCTTTTTCCAATTATAAAATGACAAAATGCGTAGACTCAGCGGAACGAGTAAACGTCTTCCTATTTTAACGCTTCTACAGGTCTACACTACTGTTTACCCAATTGATTATTTCATTTGAAATATTTTTCTGTATGTGTCATTTCCTAACTCATAATTAGAATCCTAATTAAGAACTTCCAGGAATCTTGACAAAAGACGCGTAACCTGTTAATTTAATCGGTAATTTTTTATAATTTTATTTTATTTAGGTTTGGTTGATATGGAATGGGAATTCTTTTGGCCTGGCAACAACCAAGCACTTGGGAGCTGGGAGGGACTATACAATGATTAGCAACAAGAGTATAAATTTCCCCAATCCAAGCAATCATAGCAACCTTTTTTTTAAAAAAATAAATAAATTATATTCATGTTTTATGATTAAAATGCGAGTCCAGAATCAAGGGCATTTGAATATGTATATGGGATTAAACAGCCCAAAATTTATTTATGCCATCAATTTTGTTTTAATTATATTTATTACTATTAGTAGTATTTTTTTAAAATTTATTTATACTTACAGTAATCGGAGTAAAATTAAAAGGTAGGTAAGTTTGTGAAGATCAGAAGATGAGGCTGACAATTGACATGATGAAACTAAGCCTCTATGCCACTGTTATGTGGGTTTTTAATTTTTTTTTTTTTTTTTTAATTTATAATTTCAGCACACTGTTTCGATGACATTTAATCGTTCATTTTATTTGTTTCCAATTATCTCATAGGCTAAATGTACTCTCAATTTCATTTTTTTTTTTTATATATTTTATTTCCTTAGAATGATCATCATACATTCCCATTCACAGTATTCTTGAAAATTACGATTATCTGAAGCATCAGAAAATGTTATCCTCTGCTCTGCCTGAAGAAAATGTTTCTGGTATTTCAGCCCACAACGTGTAAAATCTGCTGTACTTTGGTGCACGAAACAGGCAGCAACCGAGAAGGAAAGCAGGTTGAATGAATGAAAACAGCTGAAGTGAACTGGAAAACCATTGTCCATCAACTAACAGACAAATTACTTATTAAAATTATGTCCATTCCTTGCATAATATAGTAGAATACTACATGGCCTGCATTGCAACGAATGCCCGCCTACAACATTGAAAAAATCAGACTAAAACATTACGTTTACATAAATTATTATTAGTATGCATTAGTACCATTTACACATTCACATTGCACCACATTATATTACAAGGGTCCCTCATGTAATAATAATTGAAACCTGAACCTGCTCCCTTGGTTTCCAGTTGTCTAATTGTTGGGGGGGAAATATTGTTACACAGTATATTGTACTACTGTATGTATAATTAATGGACTATTTTGCATATATTATTACAAAAATTTAATCCTTAAAAAATTGGGAATTGGTATGTTATTCAATTTTTAAGAGTGTTATAAAAGCAGTATGGACTATTAGTTAAATAAGCAACTTTTAAGAGTTGTTAAAATATACTGTACTATAGCTAGTTTTAACAATTCTTATAAAAAAAAAATTGAACTATAATCATGATAAATCACTGCTGAATATTGAGCATAGTATTTTCGCTTCTAAAGTATTGTTATAATGTTATTTTAAATCCGGTACTTAATTTCCGAAGAACCATGAGATGGACGTGGTTGATTAATTGAATTGGAGAATAAATAAGGCTAATCAAACGTAACATTGATAAAAATTTGTACAGAATAATAATGTTGGTATTTTAAGTTGTAAGCATTGCCAGAAAGAGGAAGAATCAAGAAAGAATATAAAATAGTGCAAGCATTATAATTTACTTCGTAGCAGGAGGAGTAATAGACAAAAAGTTGTGTTTCAACAACAGCAAGTTGCCAACCAGTCCTGAGTCGTGCAATGCCTATGGTTTTACTCAGTCAAGCGAAGGCAACCAGTGGCGGAACTAGAATTCCAGCTCAGGGTGTGCGGAATTTAAATAAAATTAACATATTACGCAACAATAATCAAACTATATTTTTTTTTATCATTCAAAAAATTAATTACAATACTCTTCAACCAATTTCTTAGCAATTCCATTAGTATCAACCAAATTGGAGAAGTCGGGATCATTTCTTACATCTCTAATATAGTTCTCAAATTGGTTTTCAAGTATTTCAAGGGCGTCATCAGAAAACTCATATGGATAAAATGTAGCCAACTTCATCAAAGTCGTCTTGTCAAATGCAACAAATGATTTACTTGGATCAAAACAAGCAATCAATCAAAGCAATTCAGTGGTGTTGTCAAAACGATCATTCAACTCTAAAGTTGAAGATCTATAACTACTTAAAATACTTCAACTTTATAATGATAAAAGTTGCTCACTTGTGCACCTCTCTCTACCCTTCCATCTTTTTCATAAATTATGAAGTCATCACCCGTATTAGGCACAAAAATATCATTCTCCACACAAAAGTTAAAAGCATTTTCTAACAATTCACCCCACCTACTTTCTCTCCATTCTTGTAATATTTCTTTGGCAATTTTTAACAAGTTTCATGGCATTTGCAATTCTAAGGACAAATTACGAATAATGCCAATACTAATTTCATCAAATGCAACAAAAAGCAAACTCAAAGCACAAAATGTTTTGCAAAAGAGTCTTCGCATGACCACAATGAGCCGCATCTTCATCACTTTGTTCAAGATATTCAAGTACATAACAACTGAAGAAAATAACTTAATCAAGCTCATAGTAGTGAAATAATATGAATTCCAACGTGTATCTCCAGATCTTTTCAAATTCGCTTCTTGGTTCAAACCTTGAATCAAGATCATCAAAAGAAATTCTTTCCATAAGCTTTTCAAATTGTTTTTCTTGAAACAACTCTTGACGCTTAAAAGAAATAATGTGAACTGTTGTGGTGGGTGGAGACCACAAAAAGCTTCCAAGAGATGGACAAGGGCTGCATGCAATGAGATGTAGGGTTTAGATTTTTTTTTTGGAGGAGTCATTGAATGCCTGAAAAGGGGTGGTGGTAGGGGTGTGCAAATTTCGGTCGAAACCAAACAAACCGACCGAACCGAACCGAATTTTGCAATTTGGTTCGGTTTTTGGATTTCGGTTTGGTTTTTGGTTTTGAAAATCCAAAATTTCGGTTTTCGGTTCGGTTTTTGGTTTTTAAAAATCTACAATTCAGTTAACCGAACCGAACCGAACCGAAATTTGAATTATATATATAAAAATACAAAATACATTATTCCATTATATAATAAACACAAAATAATACCCCTATTCGGTGACTATTTGTGTGGATGAGAAGTGAGAACTACTGCTGAGAGTTTTGAGACTTTTATATTGTTTCGTATTTGAACTATCCGGTGACAGTTTCTTTATTTTGTCATTTCATTTGTGTGTAATTTGAATAATGCAATTTGCAATGGTTTACTATTATGCACTCAGTTATATGTAGATATGATATTTTTGTTTGACATGGCGAATTTACAGGTTTGAAAATGGTAATAGAGATGTTTTGATCAAAAAATATTTTATTTTTTAGAAAAGCAATTCGGTTCGGTTCGGTTAACCGTATAACCGAACCGAAATATTTCGGTTCGGTTATTTCGGTTTCCAGTAATTTTGGTTCGGTTTTGGTTTTTAGAAAAAAATTCGGTTTTTAATTCGGTTTTAGGGTTTGGTTCGGTTAACCTAACCGAACCGACCGATGCACACCCCTAGGTGGTGGGAGCCCATGCCACACAAATTATAAAGAGAAATATTGTAGAAGGGAGGGATAGGGGGCCGGTGGGGAATCAAACTTCCAACCTTCTATTGGAAGTCAAGGGACTTAACCACTTGGGCTAAGTCTTCATCCCGATGTAGGGTTCAGATTGGGGAAACATATGTATTAAAATATTATTTTTCTTTTTTCTTTAAAAAAAAAAAAACTGAAAGTTGAGGGGCGTCAGTTGCACCCCCTGGCGAAGAGCTAATTCCGCCACTGAAGGCAACCCTTTAATTTGTGCATCAACTCTGTTAAAGTCCCACATCGGTTATATGTTGGGTTATCCCCTATTTATATGGACATGAGCCACTCTATCTACTACCAATTATATTTAGGTTGAAGCCCTAGGTCCATCTCGTTTATAACAAACCCAACGCTAATTTTTTGCCACAAATAATCAACCACCTTACTAGCACTAGCACTGCCACATCATTAAATTTCATAGATGAGATGAACCACCACTCATCAGTTATCACCACTGCTACTGCTACAAGCCTAAAACTTTCTTTTTAAGTACAGTTGAATACTACTTCCTCCGTTTTTGTTTTAAGCATAACGTTTCTCATTTGCACGTATATTAATGCACATGTTAAACTATTAATAACTCAAATTCGATATAAACAAAAATTAAAAAAATTTGATATTTAAAAACTACAGGATTAGACGAATCCAACAAGATCCAACTTTGCTATATTTTTCCTTGTATAACTATGATAAAAATAGAAATCAAAGCGATACAATAAACAGTAAAATAAAATAAACACGTTATACTTAAAAAAGAAACGGATGGAGTATATATTAGTAGGGATGAAAACGGTACGGACACGGTCGGATAGTGTCGGATACGGATATTATCCATATTTTTTTTTTGTCGAATTCGGAATCGAATACGGATGGGCCGGATACGAATACGGTTTCGGATATTCCGGATTACGGATACGGTACAGATACATGACGGATATACGGCGGATACGGATTCAATCGGATACAGATTATCTAATAGTTTTTATAATCTTTTTTGAAAATTTGATAATTTTTATAAAATTATTGGATACTTTGATATTTTTTTATAATTATTGATTATTTTTAATTAATAAATAATAATATATAAATATATTCGGATATCCATATTTAAAATCCGGATAATATCCTATCAATTTCGGATACGGTCGGATATTTTCGGATACGGTAAGGTATTCTCGGATACGAATACGAATACGAATGCGGATATTAAAATACGGATTCGGATTCGGATATGAATATTGAAATATCCGACCGGATAGTCGAAAACGGATTCAGATTCGAATATAATCGGATACGGCATCGGATCGGTCGGATATTTACCGTACCACTTTCACCGCTATATATTAGTGCTTTGACTGCTGCTTTCTCTAATTAAAAAGAAGGGAAAAAGAGTACACCGACAACCTTACTTATAGTTGGAGAAAGCGTTGGCCTTCACCCTGTTATTGGGCCGGTCCATGTATGGGAGTAAGCCCAAAAACATCTAGCCATGTCCACGTCCAACATTGGGGAAACCATTTAATTAGGGCCTGTAGTATACCTCTCCAAATGGAGATCTTCCTAATCGACATGAACGAACAGAATTATGAATGTGGCCTTTTTTGAGCAAAGAGAGATTTGAAATGACGACTATTTTACCTGTCGTCAGTCAGTCTGTCATGCCAACTTTAATTTTTCATTTGCATTTTGTCTCTATATCTTTTTCTATATACGAGTAAGTACATGACTTTGCCTTAAAAATTTAGTCTCGGAATTATTTATACTCTCCCCCAAATTTACTAAATCTAACATTGAAATAGTATAAACTCTTTATTGAATTACTTTGTTTCGAATTTTTAACATAGTAATACTATATAAATTAAAATATAGTCAAGTGAGATCTTTTTAGATTCGTCTAATTACATAGTTTTAAAATATTAAATTTTTGTAATTTTTTATTTTATAAAATTTGAAATATTACTATTTAAAATGCGTATTAAATGAAAATATGAAATATTAGAAATTTTTGATAAGAAAGAGATGGAGTATATATTTACTTTATTAGTATTGTGGAATGTTGGTCCTAAAATATTAAATATCCATATTTATTGTTGTAAAAGTAGCGGCCTGCACGAATGGTGTAACAACTCACGCATTGTCTCCTAATAGTAATTCCACATGGTCGTCACAGTATTTGTACATCATATTCCAAGGTATCATGTTTTCTTCATATTTTCTAGTCACGAATCTTGTATTCATTCATTCATTTCCGGTGACAAATGGAGGAGGAACTCATTCCATTTCCAATCCCCTATTGCTATTGGTAATTAAATTGTATCACAAATCCATATATATATATGGTGGAAATGAAATTCATCGCAAACATTGAGAGAATATTAATAATGCAAAACCAAAACACTCACACCAACAACATCATCAATTACCACAGAAAACAAAACCAAGGAAAATCAAAATCGGTAGAACCAAAAAGGCACAAAAAAAAAAAAAGCAGAATGATTTTCAGAAATGAGAATCAATAGCCATGGATGATTTCAGAGCACTTACTTCTGATCCAACGGAGTCCGTTTCTTATCGACGCCTTGACCTTCCCTTCAACGCTGTACACTTTATATCTAGCAATCCGCTTCTGCCTCTTCAATCTTCCATCGTCGAATCCCCATCCCCCATTATTCCACCTATTCGCCGCCGATGGTGATTCCGACGACCGATTCGCCGCGGTCATGTGCATCGGATTGCAATTGTACTGCTGGTAACCCCTTCCGCTGACGATCTCCAGCCTCCGGTCGCCGCCGCCTCCACCGATTCGAAAGCTCGCCCGGCCGCCGTCGCTCATACCGGAGGAGCAGTAGGGAGAAAAGGAGGAGAGAGCAGAGAGGGGAGAGGAGGAATGAAGAAATCAAAGGAGGTGTAAGTACGTGGTATTATTGTTTATGCAAAAAGGCGTGAGCTGAGTGGGGAGAGACTGGAGCGCCTCAGCGTCTTTGGGATATGTGTCCATGTCTATGTATTAAACGACACACTGATTGCTATTTGGCTATTTGCTCCCCCTTCCTTTTACGTTTTACCTCAAAATATCGCAGTAAAAAAAAAAAAATAAAAAAAAAAAATAAAAAAAAAAATTGCTCATCCATGCATTAATGATTTACCACCGCCTTTCATTTCGATACCAACGATGCATACTCACTCGTCATTCTACTTCTACACCTGAAATTAAAGAATTCACCATTTATTTTACTACTTCAACATGTAATAGTAAAGCTAAGAGCTTTTTTGGATTGACTTTTAAAAAAGCAGAAGCAAAAGTGGAAGCCAAAACCAGAAGCAGCTAACTGTTATGTTTGGATGGAATGCTTGAAAAACAGTTTTTTTTTTCAAAAAATGTGTTTGGATGTGTAAAAGTAAAAAGTGCTTTTGAAACGTATAAATTACCAAAAAGAATATGATATTTATATATGATAGTATATATTTATAGTGTAATTTAAATAAATTAATAGAGACATTTATGACTCTGCACACATTACTAGGTGCTTTTGGCTTATACTTTTCGAAGAAGCACCCCTGGGCTGCTTCTCCCATAAGCACTTTTTGCAGCTTTTTCGAGGTGCTTTTGTTTTTTCAAAAAAGCCAAAACAAATACTCTTTTTCCTTCAGAAGTGTTTTTGGCGGAAGCAAAAGCCAAAAAACACTTGAAAAAAAGTCATTCCAAACAGGCTCTAAGTCATCTTATTATGAGCTTTGTTATCATATTTACATTTATTTATTTTTATAGATCGATTTAGGATTAAACAATTTCAATTATCATATTTAATACATAATGCCACGCACTATAAAAATTTCATCAGACAAAATTAATTAGACGTTGAATATTGCTGCCTAAGGCTTTCTATTGATGAGTGGTGGTATTGTTGAACAAAAATATAGGTCCAATTGCTATTGGATTATTTGAATTTAAATAATTTATTCGTCTATTATAAAAATTGTTGATGTTAAGTCGACTTCAATCACACACCATTTGATCACTTTCATTTTAGATTCGTACGTGCTTTTCAACCCTCTAATTAATACTACTATGCTATTGCCCATTGTCTATTTGATGTTGATATCTTTGTCTTATTTTATGGAAAAACGAGGTAAGTTCATGTGTAATTGTTTACTTCATTATTTGATTGCTACATAATAAAACTATATACTTTCGTATCCTAGAATTCCCCCAATGTACGATTTTGATGGGTTAATTTATTAAATAAAATAAATTAATAGTACAATCAAAAGTTATTGGCATGACAATATTTAAATGATTTTGACGATTTAGAAAATGTATCAAGTTGTTATTAATTGTTTAATTTATGTAAATATTAATTTAAACAAAATTTACGTATTTTTTACAATATTAATTTATATTTATTTCACAGATTCGCCAAATATTTATAAACTTAAATAATGTAATAATACTTCAAATTCATTGAATTATTGGGGTTAGAGACTTACACTAGTGATAAGTCCCCCAACTCCCAACCTATTGGTTGGGGGTGGGGGGTTCGAATCCCCACCTAGCGCCCTGTCCCTCCCCTTTGTTTCCTTTATAATTTGTGTGACATGGTCTTCCACCATTTATTTCCAGGTCTTGAATGACTCATCCAAAAAAATTAATTGAATTATTTATTAAAACTTTAAATAAAAATGCATACCATTATGTATTAGCAAATACCATAGGCCAATATTTATATTGGGCTCACATAAGCTATAGCCCAAAAATAGGTCAGCCCAAATTGATCGTGCTACTCCCGGCCCAATAGACCAAAATTGGAAATGAATGGCATCATCGTTAATAAAAAGAAATGTGAGGTTATTTCCAGGAGAACCGCTAATTATCATCATCTCATTTTCATGTCACATGCCGCTATTCCGCCCAAAAGAAAAAGGGGAAGAAATTCTCTCTCCCTCTATACATCGCTCTAGCAAAAAACACATTCCGAAGGTTTCCTCCGTATCCCAATATTCTTCGATCCTCCATACTCATCTGACACACAAGAAGAATCCGGCAATTATCGCTTATCGGTTTTGTCCTTTCCGGATTTGGATCGCCGCAACGATGTCTCTGAGACCGGGCGCGAGGACGGAGGTTCGCCGGAGCCGGTACAAGGTGGCGGTTGACGCGGATGAGGGGCGACGACGAAGGGAGGACAATATGGTGGAGATCCGGAAGAGTAAAAGAGAGGAGAATTTGTTAAAGAAGCGTCGCGAGGGGCTTCAAGCACAGCAGTTTCAGCCTACAGTTAGCGTTCCGCAGCTTGATAAGAAGGTATCTGTCATTTCTGGATTTTTATCTGTTTTCAATTTTGTTTTTTAAATGGTGAATCTAGGTATCATGCTTGGATCTGATCGGATTGTGTTGATGCTTTTATTTATTGATTGATGAATCTGTTGCAATGTTGCGTTTGTCATTGTTTTTGCTATACGGATGACCTACTTTCTTGTTTTTTCTTATACACGTACTGGTAAATGGCGATTGAATATTTAGTCGGTTTGGTTATTTCGAATGTGGTGAGTTATTTGCAATGTATCGCCCATAATAATAGCTCCTTTCAGGAGGAAGCTTAGCGTAAAATATGAATTTTATGTTACTTTCTCGGTTAAAACTTATGTTCTGCATATGCTATATTTTTGTAGTTGGAAAGCCTTCCTGCTATGGTTGCTGGTGTCTGGTCGAATGATGGTGCACTGCAGCTTGAGGCCACAACTCAGTTCCGCAAACTTCTTTCAATAGGCAAATAGCTTTTATTTATGCATATTGAGATACTTTTTTTGAATTGTTTGTGCTTATAAACTTTTGTTCTATTCTTTAATTCCTTTATGGTGATTATGCCTGACAGAGCGCAATCCTCCAATAGAAGAAGTGATCCAATCTGGGGTTGTGCCTCGGTTTGTTGAGTTTCTTGCCAGAGATGATTATCCACAACTCCAGGTAAATAGTTATATAGCCGGTTGTAGTTGCCACTGGAGGTTGCTCTTATAATTTGTTTAGATATTGTTTTGTATTGTCATTTTAAAAGTTTTTTTTCCTCTCTAGTTTGAGGCTGCATGGGCTCTCACTAATATTGCTTCTGGTACATCTGACAACACCAAAGTTGTGATTGATCATGGTGCTGTTCCAATATTTGTGAGACTTCTTAGTTCTTCAAGTGATGATGTTCGTGAGCAGGTATGGATTGCCAACTGCTGCTGCAAGATATGCCATTTAATTGCAGTTTTTGCCCTACTATAGGCCAATCATACTGATTTCATTATTTGGATTTCTGTGCTTTTATGTTATGTTATAGGCTGTTTGGGCATTGGGAAATGTTGCTGGTGACTCACCAAAGTGTCGCGACCTTGTCCTTGGTTATGGAGCTTTAATGCCATTATTAGCACAATTTAATGATCAGGCCAAGCTGTCAATGCTACGAAATGCCACATGGACACTTTCAAACTTCTGTCGGGGAAAGCCACAACCTCAATTTGAGAATGTTTGTCCTTCAATTTAGTTTTATTTTGTTATGATATTTTTCCCGATAGTTCTGTGAAACTAAAACCGCTATTTGAAAATCATTGAGCAGGTCAAGCCAGCCCTCCCTGTTCTTACTCGTCTTATACATACAAATGATGAAGAGGTCCTTACAGATGCATGCTGGGCTCTCTCATATCTCTCTGATGGTATTAATGATAAGATCCAAGCTGTGATAGAGGCTGGTGTGTGCCCTCGTTTGGTTGAGCTTCTACTGTAAGAGACAGAAACACGACTTTATTTAATATCAAAATTGCTGTTGATAAATCCTTTCCCAGTTAATCTGCTAAACTATTCGTGGTGATGTTTTGTCTATGTTCTTTCTTGTTTTGCAGTCATCCTTCACCATCTGTCTTGATTCCTGCCCTGCGTACTGTGGGTAATATTGTTACTGGTGATGACATTCAGACTCAGGTATCTGTCTGGAGACATCAACAATATTCCTTTATCGCGCAACAATTCAAAAGCCATATTATATACTCCCTCCGTTTTCTATTAGTTGAAATATGTGAATAGTTTATACTATTCATTCAATACATTTGATTCAATTTTTAAACATTGTAATATAACATAAAACATAGTCAAGGAAGATCTTGTTAGATTCGTCTAATCATGTAGTTTTAGAATATTAAATTTTTATAATTTTTACTTTTATACAATTTGAGATATTAAGAGTTAAAAATGTGTATTGAATTGCGTGAAAAATTGAAATGTTCCAAAATTTCGAGAACGGAGGAAGTATATATATATATATATATATATATATATATAAATTTAGAGCTACATTTTACTGGGAATCGAGCATGAGCACTATTCACACCAAAAACCCACTTTCACCCATATTAAGAATTTGATCCAGACGAAGCCATAACCTTGTTATCATTTCTGATTGTTTTACTGTCTGTGAAGGGTGTGTTGTATCAATGACTTACTAAGCTTTGACATACTTCAGAGTTGACTGGAATATGATGCTGTGCTCACTGTAAAATTGTTGATGATGAGTGTCTCAACATCTGTCCATGCATAACGATTTCCTTTACTAGATTATTAGAATTCAATTGTGAGACATTTCAAAGAAACATTTGATATTTGCTGATTATTAATAACTCATTTTTATCTTCAACTTTAGTTTTACATGTTCGTTGGTATAATTTCAACTCTTTCCTTTCAGGTTATCATTGATAATGGGGCTCTGCCTTGCCTGCATAACTTGTTAACAGAAAGTTATAAGAAGAGCATTAAAAAGGAAGCATGCTGGACCATCTCCAACATCACTGCTGGAAATAAGGATCAGATCCAGGTATGATCATAAATTGAAGTTACTTTTGCCACGAACCCCACATTTACTTCTCTTCTTTAATCTTGTTTTGAGAATTGAAAAGAAAGCTTAAATTCATCATTGTCTGTCAGTATAGCTGTACAGGATACTGATCATATTTAGTGTTTAATTAATTTTTATGAGCTATGGAACTTGCTTTTGTTTTGTTGCTTTGGTTTAATTGACATGAATCAATGCCCCGTTTGTACTTTATTTGTAAGCGATTAAATTATAAAGTTGTTTTTATTCATTGTGCAGACTGTTATTGAGGCAGGTATCATCTCTCCTCTCGTTATGTTACTTCAAAATGCCGAGTTCGAAATAAAGAAAGAAGCTGCCTGGGCTATTTCCAATTCAACTTCCGGAGGAACTCATGACCAAATAAAGTAATTATATTTTCCCACTATTTTCCTTTGGGAGTATGTAATTGCCACACTTTCAAAACTTAGTTTAATTTATTTGGCAGAATTTTGGTGCGTGAGGGATGCATAAAGCCACTGTGTGATCTGCTAGTTTGCCCTGATCCGAGAATAATAACAGTCTGCTTGGAAGGCCTTGAAAATATTCTGAAAGTCGGAGAAGCTGAGAAGAACCAGGGCAATAGCGGTGATGTAAATCTCTTTGCGCAGATGATTGATGAGGCAGAAGGTCTAGAGAAGATTGAAAATCTTCAAAGTCATGACAACAATGAAATTTATGAAAAGGCTGTGAAGATTCTTGAAACATATTGGTTAGAAGAAGATGACGAGCAGCTCATCTCTGGTGAGGCTCAGCAATCTGGCTTCAACTTTGGAGGCGGTGACCTTCCAGTTCCATCTGGGGGGTTCAAATTCAGTTGAGGTAAACACTGCACTTCGTCTGGGCACTTCATTTGACCTGTGCATATGCTAATTCGGCCTCACTGGAAATAACTCTTATTCGTTAGTTCCAGTTGTCCAATTTAGATGTCTCAAGGTTTTATGTTCTGACATTTGTGTAGCACTATTGGCAGTGACATGAATGAAGGCTTGTCTTGTTGGAATGCAAATCCTACAAGTATGGCTGGCTGAATTGTCTGTTGTCAGGAGGGCCGTCGTCAGTCAGGTATGGGGATTCCATATGAGGTGCATATTCCAGTTGCGAATGAAGAGATGAAAGTCGTCGGGTCATGTGTTTTGGTCCTCCGTGTGGGCTGAATAATTAAAAAAAGGTCGTGTGGTGTCGTCAGCCAGTTGAGGCATGTCTTTGATGAAAAATCAAACCTGCTTGAAATGTAGAGTCTTCCTTTTGTCTATTTCGCGTCGCCTTGATGTTTTGTTGGAAAGAAACATTAAATGCTACATGTCATATGGAAAATCATTTTCCATGTACACTGGATTTCACAGTGCAATGGAGTCGGTATATTTAAATTTTGCAACCATACAGCTTCATCATACTTTTGGTTCATTGAACACTCTGCTCGTCTCTTGGGAAGATTTTTCTGAGTCACAGCTGGCTACCAGAGGCAATTGTTATGTATAAATATGAACCTGGTTTTGTATTTTTACATTGATTTCCTATAAGTTTATTTGAATCAATGCCTGTTGACTGTTTAATTTACATAATGTTCATTAGAAATTTAGCATTTCCATTCATAAAATAAATAAGCGATGCTGAATTTGCTAGCTTTACTCCGGGAATATTGGTGCCCAGGCAGTGTATGGAACGGAGCGTTGATCGAGTTTCTTGATTGTGTCTGAGTACTTGTGTTGAGTACTCGGATTTTGAATGATCAAAGGGGTGTTGAGTACTTGTGTTGAAGTAGATTTTTATGGTTTTGTGCTATTTTGGATTTGTATTTATTTTCAGATTGCTGGAGTGTTATACTATGTATTTGCGGAGTACTGATTTTATGGTTGGATTTTGGATTGATATTTAATACTAGAAGTTTAGGTTTTCGGATTGCGCCTAATCCAACCCAAAAATCCGAATGCTCAACCCTGTATTTTCTGGAGAACCTTGTGTCTCGACGAATTCCCTACACCTTTCTGAGCAACAAGATGTTGATTTGAGAAATCCAACCCTCATTACGAATTTTGGAAGTGCTTGAAATGATATATCTCTGGTAAGGCAAAATAGGAAGGCCCCTTGTTCACACGTTACAATGGCAGTGACAAGTGAAGACCGAAGAACCAAACACCATTAAGATCAGAGTAGAGGAGGCGATGGCTCACCAGAGACTGTGAAGGCCTCTGATCATGTAACTTTGATTGTCCTGTTGATGGACAATGATCAGCAGCACCTGTTTTAATAGATCTGGATTCCAATATGACATAGATGGTCGAATGGGCATTGATTGCACTGAATCTTCTTTAGGGACCGTCAGTGGATTTACTGGAAGAGGAAGAGCCACACTGCTATGACCAAAAAAAGCTTGAAAAAGAGTTGATTGACCAGAAAAGAGTTCAAACAAAAGATAATAGTATGGAGTATATTGGAGATTCGGATTAAGAAGGGAGCTGGAAAACCCATGTGCTACTGATAACTTTCATTATAAACAGAGAGCTAAGTAGCATTGGGGTTAATGAGGTGACAGACATACCTTATTTGTTCTAAGAAGAGATCTCAAACAATTTCTGGTTTTAGAAGTCCTAATCTTGATTGTTGGAGTGTTAATATATGGATTAATATACTTTTACAGCTTTATACTTTTAATAATCCTTCTATTTCTGATACACAGGAGTGCACAGCTTTAATTTCAAGAAAAGTGACTGATGATATCAATCAGGCCTTCTTGATGCAACCTTATTCAGCCTTGGAAAATCACTGAGACGTGAAGTCACACTCAGCTCCGTCCTGGACGAAATGGATTGCCACTTAGCCTTCTTTCAATAAAGTTAAGATTCAAGACCTTTGCATTTATATTATTCCCTGGGCTTTAAATTTGCTCAACGATTATCTGTTTATGGTTCATTTTAAAGAGACTTCATTTGTTTGATTTCCGAGACAAAGAACCTCAAAATGCTTTCTCAACTAGGACCTAGTATTTCCTTTGCTGGCCGTTATGGCTCACCCAAAAAAAAACAAAAAAAAAAAACTAGGACCTATTGCTTTTTGTAATGTGATTTATAAAATTGTTTCTATTACATTTGATTGTTTCTCCTGTGCAATCTGAATTTATCTTCGATGGACTGAGTTCTGACAACTTTTTGGTTGCCTTTTAAGCTTTTCGTTTTTTGTAGAAATTGCTCCTCTTGTCTATGCCATTAACATTAGACAAGAAGATGAGGGCTTATGACAGATTGATTGGGATTACTTGATGATTTACTACTCAGGATAGGTTTTAATGAAATTTTTGTTAACACAATCACTGATCTTATTTCATGATTTATTTGTTTTATTAGCCACTGAAACTCTCTTATCCAAGCTGCTATTTCTACCAATTTATTTGAATAACCTTTTCATATTGGTAAAAATGTGCCTTCTATGTTTTTGCTTTTACATCACATGCTGCTGCATTAAGAGATGTTTATGTTGTATGAGAAAACTTTTGGGAAATAGATTAACAACAATGAGAAATCTGTACTTTTTTTAGCAGTGAAAAATCTATACTTCTTACCAGTTCAATAAATTCTTCATTTTCATTTGTCTTCTAAGATGGATGATTGGACGCATTTAGGATAACCAGTGGCCACCCAAATGGAGGTGAAGAGCTGACTTTGATTGGCTTCTTAAGATGTGGAAAGGTAAAGAAATGGGTTGGAACAAAAGGTTCTTATTTGTAGCAAAGAAATTAATTATAATTCAATCCATACCACCTTAAGCTGTGTGTGTGTAATGCTTCATGTTGGGCCTTCAGGGTGATTTCAGAGATGAACTCTCATTCAGATCCTTCTTAAGAGTAGACATATTACAAAAGCACTCATCTAGATTCTAGAGTGATTACAAGAATTTGAAGGCTTATTTCAACCCCTTCTTTGTTGCCAGAGACTCCTAGCTTACTTTTTTTGTCATTTTCTTAGAACAATCAACGTTGAGGCTCATGATGTGACCAAGTTTGATTCACTCCTATTCGAGACAGATAGAAAGGTTTAAAATGCTCTCTTTAAGGAAATAGAATTACATTATGTTTGATGATCCACCCATTGAATTGATTTATAAACAATGAATTCATACTCATTGAAAATTTCTTAGCAGGTGAAATGATGAATGCTTTCTAGGGCCACAGGCAGCTTCTCCACATCAAAATATTATTGCCATGTTGTCATAGTTAGAATCAAACAAATACAGTATTTATTCCTAATCATATAATAAGAGCATATATCTGTCTGTTTCTATAATTAGCTCATGTCATGTGCCTCTGATTGTTTCTCTAGTGCCAAATTTTACATATTGGTATCTTTTATGAACAATATGCTTTCTCAAATTAGATGTTTAAGAGTTAGCGAATTCGTTAACAGACGACAGATTTGTGTAACACTGAGCGTAAACAATTAATCTGTTCCTTTGGTTTCTATACTTTCTAGGTTCCAGTGACATGGATGATTGGATGAAGCGGATAAAGAGAATTTCATAATTTGGCAGTGATGGAAATACAGGGAAACTGTAAAAGGAGTAGTACTACTTCGATTTCTTTTTTAAATTGATTAAAAAGAAAAATCACGATAATTAATACAGTAATACTGCTACTATTCAGGTTCAGGTATACCTGACATGATTGGACCACAAAGTCCCAAAACAACTGGAATCTTTTTCCTCTTGTTGGCTTACCTGTATGTTTTATTTATACTGAATTTAGTGAAGATTATGAATCAACCATTATAGAGTGGAGCGAATAGTATTATGACTTCATTTTTCATTTGCTAGATAATCACAGTATTATGAGGGTGTTTGGAATGACTTTTGGTAAGGTGCTTTTGGCTTTTGCTTCTGCCAAAAGCACTTTTGGTGGAAAATAAACGTTTGGTTTGGCTTTTCAAAAAAAGCAGAAGCACCTCGAAAAGCTGCAAAAGTGCTTTTGGGAGAAGCAGCCCAGGGGTGCTTCTCCAAAAAGCAGAAGCCAAAAGCACTTCGTAAATTGTGCAAAGACTTAAATACCCTCATTACTTAATATAAATTACACTATAAATATATCATATTATCATATTAATTAGCATGTTCTTTTGTAATTTACACATTTAAAAAGCATTTTTTACTTTTACACATCCAAACACACTTTTGAAAAAAAGCTGCTTTTCAAACATTCCATCCAAACACAAAAGTTACCTGTTTCTGCTTTTGGCTTTCACTTCTGCTTCTGCTTTTGGCTTCTGCTTTTTTCAAAAGCCAATCCAAACGGGCCCTATTAAGCTCATTGAAATTTGGATTGAATTATGGTCTACAAATTTTTGATAAAATTTTACAATGTAAATATTGGTAAATGATGGTCTACATTGCACATGAACATTAACGTTAAAGAATTTATCAGTGGTGTTGTTCTGTAAATAATAATACTAAATAACTGCATATTATAATGAACACACACAATAAAAGGATATTTCATATATTTTTTAGAAAAAATAAATTACTACTAAACTTTTAGGACCCAAAATATTACAAAATATAGCAGCCTTATCAATGACAAACATAATGCATTAATATTAGGCCATAATCTTGTAGTTTCCCTTACCAACCTCATTATGACATTAGTATTTTGTCCCTCCCTTCAACTCATCTCCAATCCTCCATACTTTTATTTAATTAGAAAAACCAACAATTACTTACATAAATATTTGGCATCCTACCTACTGACCAATAATTAAATACAAAAATCACATCACAAAATTGACTACTCTTTTACTTCAATGATCTTGTGCCATTAATTACCACTAACCTACATACTTAGCTCGACAAGTCCCTTTCACAAGATTCACTAATTATGAAATACCATTCTATTCTGCAATAGTCCTAAAAGAAAATTCTTCAAATTCTTGTCAATAACCCCTAAAAAAATCTTTACTTTGAGTGCCTTCTATTTCCTTTAATCCATTTATTAAATTTTTTATACCATAATAATTTTCCTATGTTCGTTTTACTATAGATAAGGTGTAAAGTATTGTTTAAAAGTAAAATCTACTTTAAATTTTAAGAATTAAAAAAAATTAATACATAAATTAAATGATCATCACCAACAGTAGTTTGCTTGAGTAGATGGGGACTCTAGTCGCTTAAGCAAGGTTTCGGGTTCGAGCCTTGTGTATGCAAAAAATTGCTTTGAGAGAGGCGCCCTTAATTGCCCTTGCAGATACTCGAAGGATTAGTCTTATGTCTAATGTGGCATAGGGATACCCTGATATTCACCTAAAATAAATAATCATCGGATGGGATATCAAGAAAAAAAAGGCATAAAAATATCTTCCTCTAGTTTCATCAATAAATTATGTGAGATATTTTTAAAGAAAATTAAGAGGGTGTTTGGATTAGAGATATAAAATAGATTATTTGATTATTGTGTTTTCAAAATGCAAATAATCAGGTTTGCAGCACCTTTTTTAGCGGTTAAACTGATTATTTGCGTTTTGAAAACGCAATAAGCAGATAATCTATTTTCTTACAGCTTATCAAAACACCTTCTAAATATAATTTTATTTTTTGGCTTGAATTATTTCTTGGCTTTCAAGCCAAAAGATATAATTTTATTTCCTATTTTGGCGGTGGACAAAATATTCTCGAAAATGCATTGAGCATTTAAAACAAACATTTCCTTAAAATTTCCCCAGCAAATATGAAAACATCATCAACGGCGGAGATTGCATTATTGGGGATTTTAAATTTTTTGGAAGTTTAAGAGGGCCAAAATCGTCAATCCACAAAAAGCTAGGGTTTTTGTTGTCCCGGTTTTGGTTGGGATTATATAAAAAGGCTTAGATCAGCACAACACGCAAAATTGCTCACACTAAAAATCACGGCTCCTTGGTCCTCTTATCTTCTTCTCCTTCGATTCTCTGCCTTACGTAGACCCTCTGATCATCACTTTTCCCTACCGGTTTTCTATCTTTGAGTGCGATTTGCGCTTGTACGTCTCGATCGTGTCATGTTCTGAAGCAGAATCTGTTGTTAGTCGTCTGTTTTGAATCCTTTTGTTGGTATATTTACAGATTTCAGTGAGCAATCTTCTGATTCATGGTATGGATCTAAAAGTGGATACGGTGAGTGATTCGGTTCCTGCTTGCAGATTATCACATTTTGGTCTGATCGAATCTCGATTCATAATTGATTTCTTTTCTTTGGTGATTCAGAAAACGGATTCCGAGGGGAGAAATCACCAAAGCGCTTCATTGAAGGCTTGCAGTGACTGCAGCACTACCAAAACTCCTCTGTGGAGAGGCGGTCCTGCTGGACCCAAGGTGATTACTGATACCTAACTACAATTATTTCAACTTCATTTTATTTTTAATTAATTAAAAATAACTAATCTCCGTTTCCGATTTCCATCTATGGTTATTTTTTTTTATCAGTCATTGTGCAATGCCTGCGGGATCAAATACAACAAGAAGAGGCGGCAGCTTCTGGGATTGGATACGGGGAAAACGAACAAAAAGAAGAAGAGAACAGCAACGAGCGCCGATCGAAGCGACCAAGTGCGGGAGATTTTGAAAATGCGGCTGACATCTTTGGGTAGCGAAATCGTTCTGCAGAGATCATGGAAACTGATGAGCAAGTTGCGGGAGGAAGAGAGGGCTGCGATTCTGTTGATGACTCTATCGTGTGCTTAGTAGTGGAGTAGTAGTACTTGAGGCTGATCTGGTTGTACCTGAAAGAAGTAGTAGTACTGCTGATTGGGAAATTTTTTTCTGGAAGAAAAACTAATGGAGTATATGTATCTCAAGTATAAATATTTTCTAACCTAATTCGTAGTAGTTTGCTTTGTTGATTGATTTTAGTAGTTTTTGTGCTGACTGATTCTTGAGTACTGAGTAGGATCATTTTGTGGTGGTGACTTTTGTAGTAGGATTTGTTCCTTCAATTTTGGTTTGACTGCAGATTCTGTTCCATAATAATACCTGTATTTAGTTATATGGCTTTTCCCTTTTGGTTGCACACATGATGTTTGGTAATGGCCAATGGGTACTATTTTTTTTTTTTTTTGCTTTGATTCTTGTTAAATTGTGGTAATTATATTGAAAAGGTTGAATTCTTTGATTTCATGTTAGGGGCTTAGGATTTGCCTATACTATAATAGGATTGATAGGATTGAGGAGGTACTCAAATGCTGTTAATTCAATAAAGTTATGGTACAGTCATACTCACACATCATTCTGACCATCACACCAGCAAACCACTCCCTTTTTAATTAATCAAATGGGATTTTGTAGGTGTTTGTCGTTGAGTAATTTAAACCCTAGACCCTCTACTTACCGTTAAACAAACAGATCCTATGATTTTTTACACTTGTTTAATTTTTATTCTTCGGAGGACTGGTATCTTATTTTTATGTTTTGATTTCAAACAATCCGCTGAAATTACAAAATAAAAATAATTTTGTTAGGCACATTATAAACATATTTAGTACTATAGATAAGTGTATTTATGAGGAAAAAAATCGTTGAATATATTGAATATTTTAATTTTAATGAATTTCGTTCCGATAAATAAAAATATACTACTAATGAGTTGAATAGTTTTTTTTTTTTTTTTTTTCCCTTCTTCATCTGAACAGCTTATACATGCTAAAAAAAGGGTTGGTGGGAGTCTATGTTATACAAATTCAAAGGGATAAAAGGGATGGATAGGGGCAGGGTGAGAAATCGAACTGTCAACCTAATTTGGGAATCGGAGGATTTGACCATTAGGTAAGTCTCCATCCTCTATTGAATTGAATAGTTAAATAAATGTATTTATTTTTAGTTTGGTGTTGTAAGACTAGGGCCCAGAAAATTTAAATTTATGGTTTGCCGTTATTCATCTCCAAACCAAAATTTTACATTTCCCTCTACAATATAATATTTCATTTTGATTCCATTAACTATTCATACAATATTTTATTTATCAATTATTTTTAGTATATATTTTCCGATATAAAATATCTAATTTATATAGTTTAAATTAAATGCAAAATAATAAAAAGAAAATATAATTAAAATGAAAAAGTATTACAAATTCAAAAGGACTCAAAAAGAAAAATAAAAAAACAAATAAACAAGCCTCAATTTCTCCCGAAAAAAAACAAGAAGTAAATTGAAAAATGAATTAAAAGAAAATAGAATGAGATAGTGTCATGAACAGTGTCGCTATAAAATGCAGTGTACTGTTTCCGAACACCAAAAATGGAGATATCGGCCACCATTTTCCCGTTCAGGTTGAAGCTTCTGCTCCGATCAAAATAGTGTCTAGCGTAAAAATGACAAAGGCGTTGGAGATGGTGTTACCGTACCGAAAAACTGCAATTTTCGGTATAGTATTGGTCAATATATAGTGAATTTTCGGTGTTTAGTATGTTTCAACATATTTTGCATCCAACATACTATCTCTGTTCTTGAATGTTTCTTACATTTAATAAGATATCACTATTCATACACAAACTTTTAGTTAAAGTTTTATCATACTTATACAAGTTAAAATATAGCTAAATGAGATCTTGTTAGATTCGTCTCGTCGTGTAGTTTTTAAATATGGAACTTTTAGAATTTTTATATATACCGAACTTGAGTTATTCATGATTTAAAATGTGCATTGAACAGCGTGACGGGTAGGCCCGTAAAAAACAAATTAAAATAGAGGAAGTATTTTAGTATCCAGAATGTCAGAGAAATGGGTACGACATCAATATAAATATTTTCATACTGAATTTTTTTATATAACGAAATGTCGGTATGGTATCATGAAGTATTTTTTTCTATACGGTAAATTTTAATACAGTAAAAAGTTTTAAGTATACGACCCACCCCCTTCCCTACCCCTACGCCTGTGTAAGGCCATGTTTTTTAGACTTGAATTTGTCTGGTTTGATCTGAATTTTAGAAGATCGTGTTTGATCTGATCTGAATTTATCTGCTATATTATTATAATATTTTGATATGGTCAGGTCTGGTGATCTTATTTAATCTGGTCTGATCTTAATATTTCTTATCTGATCTTATCTAATTTTAATAAAAATAAATAATAAGTCTGAAAATAAGTTTTAGAGAACGGGCCTAAGTAATTAATAGCACCTCAAATTTAGCAAAAAAAGACTTCAACCAAGGTAAACCCTAGTGAGTTACTATCACAAAAAAAATTCCGCCGTGGAACTTCCCAATTGGATCAGTATAATGGGCCAAAGGCCCAATTTTGGAACTAACACATCCCCACAAAAGCGAATTGCACGTATCGTTCTAGGTTATTCCAAATTTCCAACAAGATGATGCCTTTGAAAAAGAAATGGGGAGACACGAATAACCTAGAGGAACCTCGGGAAACTAACTGCTACGTGTAGCACCGGACACGCGTCGGGCATCCAACGATCATCGTCATCTTTTTAGAAACAAATCGTATATAATATTCCTTCTCTCGCGATCCCTGTTGAAATATAAGTAATTGAAAATTCCCAAGAAGAAAATCGATAAGAAACGGGAAAATGCAATCCAGATTGGCCGCAACCGCCGCGAGATTCAATCTGATCGCACGATCGGGTTGCTGGAATCAGTTCCCGGCGCGGAGCCTCGGCAGCAGCGCGAACACAACAGGAAGGACCGCCGATCCTGCCGTCCACGCCGTTGATCCTGAGGTACGTTGTGACGGTTTCTATTGGTTCGATCATTCTCTTCCGTTCGATTTTTTGATAGATCAATGGAAATAATCTCAGGAAGTTTACCCAACCGAGGCAATCAAAGACGAGAAAAGGCGTGGCAAATGGCCAGATCCGGAATCCACCCCCTTGGACGCCGAACCCTACACCAACACAAAATCCGGCCCCAAATTGGAATCTCAAGGCGTCGGGCCTCTCCCAAACCCAATCGCGCCACAAAAGCGCCGGAACACAAATTCCTCAAACGACTGGAAAAAGCAGAAGGAAGAACAAGTGCGAGATAACAAAGAGTACTTCAAGCACCATAAAGCATCTCCCCTATCTGAGATCGAAATCGCGGATACCCGAAAGCCAATTACTCAAGCAACCGATGCAGGCGAGATTGAGGATTACGTGACGATAATCGACGGATCAAAAGTGAAGCTGTTCAGCAAGGAGCAGCAGGATACGGTGGATGACTCGCTCCGGCGAGCGATGGACATGTACCGGAACAATGCTATGAGGGGCGACCCTGAGTCCCCCCACGGCAAAATTCTCCGTCAGATGCGCGGAGAAGACTGGTGAGAATTTTGTTCTTCTTCCTTTCTGGTAATATGAAATATTTTTTTTCCTTTCAGGAAAAGGGTTCTGTAGGATGTTTTTGGGTCCGTTTTACCTGTAGAATTTTGTTGTGTTTTTTCCTTTCTGGTAATAGAATTTAAAATAAATTTGTTCGTTTTCAAATACTAGATGTTACAACTTACAAGCAATGTTACATTGAACTTTTGTTGTTAGACAATTGAAAAACTATGTCTATTGAAGCGGGAATCCTTGGGTCTGTGTGCTTGATGCATTGCTGTGTTTTTAAGAATCATGCCAGTTTTACTGGACTACTCCAACAAACTTACATGACTAATGTCTATATATTGATTTGAAGATGACTTGTTTTAACAAGATTCAGACATTCAGTTTGGGGCCCAAATGTGTATGTTGTGTTGCCGGGGGAAAACTAATTTAATGGTTTGAATCCATTTGATTTGCCTTGTTTTATTTGGATTAGAATCAATTCCAAATTGTTGTTATGAGTGGTGAAATTTAAAAGAGTGTTGGATGTGCGCCAAGAATCAAGATATTGAGCGGACCTAATTGTTTCACTTGCAAGTAGGGTTGCAATCGAATCGAAGCGAAGCGAATACCTCTCTATTCGATTCGGTATTCGAAAATTGTTCAACTATTCGTATTCGTATTCGATTATTTTTCGAATAATAAATAAGATTCGTATTCGATTCGAAGTTAATATTCGAATTATTTGAAACTATTCGAATATTCGATTCGATTTTTTTACACAATATTATTTGATCCGATTTGAAGATATTCGATTCGATTGTAACTATTCGTTCCGTAATTATTCGATTCGATTCGAATTGTTGTGACTTGTGAATAAACCTGTAAATTTTGAAGGCATACAAATCTGCATTCAACCATAGTTTGATGTCGGTGTTTTCTTTGCTCATGGGATGTGCCTTTCTTGTACATTTTCCACACCAACACAACATCAACAATGTCCGAATGGGACAAGAACAAAAAGAAAAAAATACAGCAACGATTGTGAAGAACAAAAGCATAAACTGAAAATACACAATAACAAAAAAAATAATTCTAAACTTTCGACCAGATTCTAATCAACTCAAAAAATCGAACCTAATCAAAGCAGTATCGAAGATTAGTTCTGAAATTTAACAAACATTAGCCTACACTGTCGGCTCCTCCTTTGCTTCAGCGCCTCCTTTGCTTCAACGGCTGATCGGCTCCTCTTTTGCTTCAACGCCTCCTCGCAGCATAGGAGTCTCATCCATTGTCAAATACTTCCTCCGTTCCTTATTAAATGCACATTTGAGATTTTGTTACTGTTCATTGAGTAACTTTGATTCGACTTTTTAATACAGTTATATAAGACAAAATATAGTCAAGTGGGATCTTGTTAGATTCGTCTAATTGCATAGATTTAGAATATCAAATTTTCAAAATTTTTACATGTATACAATTTGAGTTATGAATGATTAAAAACGTGTATTGGATTGCGTGAAATGTGGGTCCGTAGCATTTAAAAAGGAACGGAGGAAGTATCAACTAAGTACAAGTTTCCTCCGGCTGCTACAACATCGCACCCCTGGCTGTCTCATCTCTCTCGCCACAACCGTTGCTCAAGCATTTCTCCCCAGATTCGGTCACCACCACCGTTGTCACCAACACCATCGGCAGGGCCACCATCGAACGGCGTCTCCATCTACTCGCTCAACACCATCGGCGGCTGCTGCGCTTGCTACCACAGCTCCGCTATTCTCCCCCTCACGCCCTCTTGCGTCTCCTCTGCTCACCAAACTCGCAGCCATGGCCACTGCTCAACCCTAAAACTCCTCAATCTGTATAGTATGAAGAAAAATGAAAGAAGAAAATAAATGGAAGAAGGGAAGAAAAGATTTAGCAGCGGCGCCAACCCAACCCTAAAACTCCTCAATCTGCTGACTAGACTGCTGTAATGCTTTCTTTTGTGCCCTCGTAAAGGGTATTGCAATAATAATAGGGAAAACTAGGGTTTAGGAAGCTGGGCCAAGAAGAAAATTGGGCTGTATGAATAATTGGGCTGGACAAAAAAAAATAATATATGAAGTGAGATGGAAAAAAATATACTATATTATATAAATATAATAATATATATGATTTTATTAAATACATAAATATTTAATCGAATACGAACGAATATCGAATCGAATATTGAGATTTTGTATTCGTATTCGTTTACTTATCGAATCGAATCGAATATGTTTTATTCGAATTCGAATCATAAAATTCCGAATACGAATAGCAAAATTTCGGATCGAATCACGAATCGAATCACGAATCGGTCGATTCTGTTGCAACCCTACTTGCAAGGCAGTGTGGAACATCTGTGCAGCTGATTCAATTGGGTATTATCACCAAATTGTTTCACCTGTCGGTGTAGAATATAGTTCGATGCCTTTGGACCATATTATTCAGACCAGCTGTTTGAGCCGGTACCGTGGTTTTTGTTACTTCCTCCGTCTCGATATAAATATTAGGTTGGACTTTTTGACACTATTCACTATGTAACTTTGATTCAAATTTTTTACCATAGCTATGAAAGGAAAAATATAGTCAAGTGAGATCTTGTTAGAATCGTCAAATCTTGTAGTTTTAGACAATCAACTTTTTATAAGTTTTTATTATACACAATTTAAGTTATAAACCGTTAAAAATGTGTATCGGCAAACGTGTCGGAAGTGAATGTAATAATTATATCGAGACAGAGGTAGTATTGTTTTTTCGTGGCTACAACCGCACGGTGGTCCAATTGAGTGTTAGAGGTAATGAAACATCGGTCATCATCAAGTCAATTCATCCATTAAAAAATCCACTCCAATTTACAGCCCATTCTCCGAAGGGAGATTCTAGATAATTACCCTGGGACTAGTCCGTGATTTTTGTAGTATTTTTATTTTTTTATTTTTTTTGGAGGAGTCATTGGCCTCGGGATGAGGTGTGTGAGCTCATGTCACACAATTACAAAGGAGAATAAATGGGAGGGATACAGGCCGGTGGATTGAACCTCCAATTTTTTATTGGAAGTCAAGTGATTTAACTATTTTGGTTAATTCCCCATCCCCATAATTTTTGTAGTATTTTAGGGAAATGGGCCTGTTTGATTTTTTATTTTTTTAAAATCATATATTTGCACTTTTCTATCAAATGCAGGTTAGAATTATACTTCCTCAATTTACATGAGTATGCAACACTTACTCTGCGTACGTAGTCTAATGCATATTTTTAACAAGTAATAATTCACATTATGTACAAGTTAAAATTATAAAAATTTAATATTCTAAAACTACAAGATGAGACGATTCCAAAAAAGATCTCACTCGACTATGTTTTTTCTTCTATAACTATTGTATAAATGTGAATCAAAATTGAATAATAAATAGTGTTAAAAACTCAAACGTTTCATATTCACAAGAACAGAGGTGGTATATTTGCACTTCTCTAATGATATTAACTATAGATTTCTATCAAATGCAGGTTCACAACAGCGTTGTTAATATTCATATTCCATCCATTCCATGCCTCTCTGGTTCAGTATCTTAGTGAACATCAAATCTTCTTTGGGAGAAAAAAGAAAATAGTACAATATGGAGTAACATGTGAACCAAACAATTTTGTAACAGCCAACACGGGGCGTGGAGAACATGCATGTTTTGGACTAGAAACAACAAAAGAAATACCGACTCAATTCACAATATGGGGAATATTTTGCTTGCAAGTAGAAAAGTTGAAAGCAGCACCACATGTTCATCTGTGCCTCTCCATAATCCAAAATGGTTGATGGGTTGTTAGACTCAGACCCACCCTACCTCGTAATTTCATCACATTTTCCTCAAAATTGTATCAACAACCCTCCAAAACATCCACCTCCACCTCCATCACATATGCCAAAACTGTAAACTTCATCCCCCCACAACTGGCACCATTGTTGTTCCTTCATCAGTTCTTCATCGATAATTCTTGGCATTCAGAATATCTTTTACGGAAATGAAGAAACACACAACATGGCTATGGAGAAAATAAAAAGAAAAATAAATGCTTGCAGGAAATTCAAACGAACACATACACATTTATATATTCCATTGGTATGGGTATTACATGGTTTAAGTACAATGTGAAAGTGGAGAGGGTTCAGAACATGTTATAATTATGTAGGGACGCGAATATGGGATGTTTTAAATACAATGTGAAGAAATATAAAGAGGCTAGAGAACATCTTATAAACTGGGGAAACGACGAACCAGCAATGTATATGGTATTTTGGTGGCTTCGTCTCCTTTTTGAACCTGCGTTACGAGAATTGAGAATATTTATAGCTATAATCGATTAGTACCGATTTTATTCATCATATTCAGAGGAGGAGGACGACGAAGAGAGCCGGAAACAGGAACACGGCGGCGGAGACAGAAGAAGCGCCGGTGGCGGAACTGTAGTCGTCGAGTTGAGGATGTTGACGCGACGTGTTGTAATAGTAGTAAGGGAAGTAAGAAAAAATTGGGTTCGGCGGCGGCGGGCATTTGATCCATGACGGCGGCCATGGCGGCCGGGGTCTTGGCGGAGGCGGGCAATCGGGCCCTGAGGAAGGGGGCGCGGGTTCAGGCGGAGGCGGGCAATCGGGCTCAGGCGGCGGCGGGGGTGGTGCGGGTGGAGGCGGGCAATCGGGCACGGGCGGCGGGGGTGGTGCGGGTGGAGGAGGGCAATCGGGCACAGGCGGCGGCGGGGATGGTGCGGGCGGAGGCGGGCAATCTGGCGGCGGCGGCGGCGGCGGCGGGGGAGACGGAGGAGGAGGAGATGGGTAGACTGGGATGCAGGGATTGTCGCATTCAGCGCACATTGTGCAGCTGGCGGTTTGGTCTTTGGCGATTGCACTTATTTTTGGGGCAGCAGCAGCAGCAGCAGAGCAGGAAACGCAGAGACAACAAGTGAAGAAAATTACAAACGTTGTTGTGGAAGGAGAAAGATGGGAATTATTTCCCATTTTTCAGTGCTTCAATTTTTGGAGTTGGGAAAGATGTCAACTTTGCTGCTCGAAATTATGTTTGAGGAGGAGGAGGAGTGTCGACCTCTCTTCTTAGAAGTATGTAATAAAGGGTGGGAAAGGGATGATAGAATTGAGGAATAGTGAATGGTGATTGTGCATCAGGCCATCACCCATCCATCCTACTGGACTGGGACGGCGAGTGGTTTTCCCATGTCTTAGACGCTCCCAGGACTTGTGATCCCCAAACAATCTTATACATCATCGCGAGATGGGCGGTGTGGATTAATTAATATTATTGGGTGTGAGTGACGTCGTTTTAATCTTTGCCAAATTAATTCCATTTCTGTCAACTGTGAAGCAGCAGGGGAAGCTGTAATAAAGATCGAGTCTTGATGCGTAATTCCATTTACCAAGCATAGCTTGGATTATAGTAATTATATACACTAGTAGTATATAATATATATTATATCGGTCTTTGGAGCAAATCCACGTGATGTATTTGTATGGATCCAATAATGGAGCATAGGCATTAAAGAGCTGTAGCACTGAAAACGCTCGAATAGAGCAGCAGCAGCACACTACTACTACTACTACAAGACTCGGGATACTTTGTTTACACTTTAGACCGACCATAAATGCCGGCGGCCCCGCACCGTCGTTGCCGGGGAGGTCATTACTGGACCGGACTGGAAAATATGTAGAAACAAATCAGTGTATGATAGAATACTCCCAAGTACAGTATATCAACAAAACTTTACAAAAAATATTTTAAAAAAATTTATTCCAAGTCTTTTAGAGTCATAATATTAAGTATTTTTGCAGAAAATTAAACTGTAAACATAAACAGTAGTAGTAATATGCAGGGAAAGCACATGGCCTCACTGCAATTCAAGGATACGGAGAATAAGTGTGTAATTATTATTGGAAAGTTATGTAGTATGAAATTAGAAATGTTTAAGGCCATATCAAGACCTGCAAACTTCTGCTTCAGTTTCCATATTAGTGATTGTTACGGTTTTGTCACTTTTTTTTTTTTTTTTTTTTGATGAAAGGACGCAGAGCGTGGGGGATAAAAGAAAAAAGCTACAGAAAAGATGGGGAAGGAGAGAGCGACAAGAAAAAATAAAACAAGCAACTAAGCCCGGGGTACCAAATCCCCGATGAATCCATGGAAAGAAAACGCCGAGCAGCGTCTGGAAACGCCCACGTAGTGAAAAACTCCTCCGAACGAGCACCACGCTTGGCCAAGCAATCCGTGACAGAATTACATTCCCTCAGAATATGAAACCACTGAATTCCTGGATGAGAAATCTAGAGATCCGAAATATTTTTGACCAAGGGAAACAACAAGTGATTCGATTCCATGGGCGTCTGAATGATTTGAAGAGCTTCAAGGGAGTCTGAATAGCAACAGGCATGCTCTATCCCCCCTGCATGAAGTCTCTTAAGAATATTGAGAATGCCATGAAGCTCGGCAACCAAAGTAGTAGTGAAACCCACATAACCCGAGAAACCATCAATCCAACGACCATTTGAATCGCGAATGATACCACCAAATCCAGCCCGACCCGGGTTGCCCAAGGAACTCCCATCAACATTAAGAACCATCCCTTGATAGAAAAGGGGATTCCAAGCAATAAACCGAGGCGTAATAATTCTAGGGTCTCTTTGAAACGCCCTGTCAATCCAACTTGCGAGCATTGTTGATAATATTAGGAAGCTGAATGAATTCTCCTCTAAAACAAATACCATTCCTAGCACACCACACACTCCAAAGAAAACCCCAATGAACGCCAGTCCACATGCGACAGATATGATAAAGAGCCTCATCCACACGCATATTAAGGAAAATCCCAATGTTAGCTGGGAGTCCTCCAATACATCTCCAACCAGCAGCTGCGATATCACATAAGAAAAACAAATGGAAAATTGATTCCGTTTCAACACCACAAACTGGGCACACGGCGAGGAAACCAGATGGCGCTTATGTCGAAGAGCATTGGTGGGAAGAGAGTTGTGAGCCGCAAGCCATTGCATCACCTTAATTTTTTCCGGGGATTTGATCTTCCAAATCCACGCCTTAAAATTATCCAATGGAATCTCATGCTGATCAATGAGCCATAAGTAACCTGTCTTAACCAAATATTTACCCGAGGAAGATCCCAGCCATAAAAGCGTAACCTGTAACCTGACAATTTTTATTTGGCTAGCCACCTTTTTTATTCTTTAAATTTCTATTTTTGTTTTTTAAAAAACAGATTTAAATGTATCGAAGTATATAATTACTTATGAGCTTGTACCATTTGTATTAATTTTATGAATGAAATCAGCTCCGGGCTCCCTTTTTCTTAGAAAAAAAATGTGTATAATTACTTCCTTGTCGAGTTTATTTTTTTTCTATTTTCTTTATTTAATAAAGTTCATTCACGTAATACTACTTATATTATTTTTAAATATTTTATTTCAAGTGTACACCATGTATGCTTTTAATGATTAATACTTCAGTGAAAATAAACTTTTCAAAACAATAATAAAATACATAATTCAGTACCCATTAGTCCACCACTAATCCATTATTATTAACTATATCACCACCATTTTCCCCAACCTAAGTCCCCATGGCCAATTCAATTAATGGAGGGAGTATTTTTAGTGGGTGTTGGGATTTGCGATATGAAATTGATTATCTGATTATTGCGTTTTCAAAACGCAAATAATCAGGTTTGCAGCATCATTTTTTAGTGGTTAAACTGATTATTTGCGTTTTGAAAACGCAATAATCAGATAATCTATTTTCCTGCAGCTTATCCAAACACCCTCTTATACACATGATTAATGCCCGCGTTCGAAAGCGGCATTAGCCGAACCAGCAAATCCCCTTTCTTCCGAGTCAACGGATCATCCAATAGAACCTGCAAAGAACTCGATTCTATCAAATCCGAAAGTGACCCAGCTGCCAGTTTAATACTTCCTCCATTTTTTTTGTTAGTTACGGTTTGACAAATGCTACTGTTCACTTATATAATTTGACTTAAAGTTTTATCATGGTTATATAAGTTAAAATATAACCAAGTGAGATCTTGTTAGATTCGTCTCGTCTTGTAGTTTTTAAATATCGAACTTTTAGAATTTTTACTTGTACCGAATTTAAGTTATTAATGGTTTAAAATGTGCATTGGGTTGCGTGCTGGGTGTGTCTGTAGCAATCTTTAAAAAAATAGAGGAAGTATAAGGGCTTTCTTCCCGCCTCCCTTTGCAGGAAATTACTTATAGTTTGTAGCGACATTGATACCTTATAACTACCAATTACCAGGCTTAAACCGGGGAGTCGGAACTAGTAACAACTTTTATAAACGAAAAATCCAACTCAAAGCCCTATAAATAAGTAAGCAGATGAGGAATAAAAACCTTTCACAGCTCGTCACTAAGGGGATAGCTTTCACTAAAGAGCGCTATTTAAGGCAATTTATTGCCCTTATTAGAGCCAATGTTTCAAAGTTTAGTTTATGATAGAGCCCATTTGTTAGAACTTTTTAATTAACTTATATCTTCTCTTAGAGTTGGTTTATGTCCAGAATCTTGATATCCATAAATGTTGCATTTTGCACTACAAAGTGCTGGGTATCTAGAGGGTGATCCGTGTTTTGGTATTTATTGTTTTTTTATTTCTTTTACATTATGGAGTGATTTAAGTAGTTAATGGGTAAATTAATGGGTAATTGTCCTTTCATAGCAAATATTATGAATTTTTCGGAAACCAAATTCTGGGATTCGTATGGTTATGTTAAAATAATAACTTTTCATTTACTTGCTGAGAATCATATATATTCATTCACTTTATATATGTATACCCAATATAATACTTCCAGAATATGCTATTCAATTAAGTTTCGTCTGCCCATTAAGTTTCTGCCCAATATAAGTAGTGTAAAAAATATTTCGTGTTTCGTCTACCCAATATAAGTAGTGTAAATGATATCATGTTTCGTCTGTACACATCACATGCTACTGGCATGGCGAACCCGTGATGTATGCTTCTAATATGTGTATGAAGAATTTGGTTTGGGAGCTGGATTAGCAGGTATTGAAGTGCTGACGTAGTGTTTTTTAAATGCTAAATGAGTATCTTGTATGTGCTAAGTGTTTTTATACAACACAAATACCATAAAATATCCAGCACACACTTCATTAACACCCAGCACACACACCTTATCGGGTCAGCATGCGCAGCCCGCTGAATGTGATGATGGTATGTGTTGTTTGTGCTGACTTTATGTATCATGTGATATAATATTTTATGTCTACAAGTAAAAGAAAATGCATGTTAATACCTTTTACTTGACATGTGCTACAATATTTTTTTTTTGTCTGATGCAACTCACTTCTGTAACTACATTTTTACAATTCACAATTCTGGTTTATTATAGCATTCCACAATTTAAAGGATTGATTGCATGTAATTACTTCCCTCATTTATTTACTTTCCATTAACGCATGCTAACAAAAATCAATCCAAAATTACGGACAACATATTACGAAGAGTTTTGTAGTATATTCTAGATGTCCAGAAATACATTGTTCTGATGGAACAAACATAATTAGTTACGAAGTATGTGTGCTATATGCTATGTACTGTCATGTTACGTGCTCTATGTTGTGATGTGATGTGCTATACCGACATTCGTTCCGCAAAAGGATATATTGTCTCTTTTCCCCCTGAATTCAGAGTTGCACACGATAGACTTGGTCTGGTTAATTAATATGTGTTTCAAATTTCATAGCACTACTATCAATGTGTTGTACCCAACTTGTAATCATGCTATGTGTATCCACATTACCTGCTACGTTTACTATTTTTTAATGCTGCTTGTTTAATTTATCCAGATGCTAGAACTGAATTCATGCGATGCTGACTACTCCTGTATCTTGTTATGGTTTGTCTTTGAGAACATGGTGGCTCCAGCCATGGCATTGCTACCCCCCATTTTTTTTTTTTATTAAACCACATTCTTTTCCCCGTTCGTTTTTCTGACTCTTTCCCCCCTAAAAAAGTGGCAATATGCATGGTTACCCATATCTATTACAGTAGTGTTTATTTTTTTTTTATTCTTTTTGGCCTTCCTAATTGTCCCAACCAACATTGAGTGACACACTTAAACTGAACCTCACGCTACAAACAATGATACATGAATTTTTTTAATTCAATGCTATTTCTAACATGTCCAATCTCAAATTTTTTTGGTGACGTATTGCAAAAATAAAATAACAAATGTAGAATGATACAATTGCGATCGACCTTATCTGTATGCCGACCAATTCACATTCAAATTTCATTGAACGCGGTGCTAATATTTGGGTGTAGCATCGCCTTAGAAAAAATGTAAAAGGTTTTACAAAACCTGGTAGATTGGTGTTACACGATATTCAACGCCTTCGGATGTCAACCCATTTACTTCACTCCCTTCTGCCAATCGATCAGTGCAGGTATCACCTTTGGCCTTCCCATCGACATCCTCCCCTTTAACACTATTTTGGGTCAGGTTTCTAAAATCATTACCCACTTCATTGTCGTCATCAGATGCATCAATCATCTGGAAGCATTCCCCCACTTGTTCAGCATCTCGATCGATCGTCGGCTGATCACAGCCTACTGCACAATCACTAGTGTCGTATATTTCATCCGGCAAGGCGTTAAGGCATGTCGGACTCGCTGCACTCTTTCTTGCTTCACGTTGTTGTCTGGTTTTGTATTCTCATCAATCTTGTTCGATGTTGTTATGGAATGACAATAGGTAGAATATATCCCCATAATTGCACCTTCACCAATTTTGGAAATTTCTAATCACAAATAATTTATTCCATTGATTTAATGTTAAACAGACGAATAAGGAAATAAGATGCAGCTAAATCGTCCTTAAAAACCGACGAAAGCAAGACAGCTAAAGTGTTAAGGCCTATTGTACCAGAAATAGCACCATAAAAGGGTTCCACATTTCCATATATAATAATGACACCGAAATGGTATGAACTCAAGACTAGCAAGGTGCAGCATATTAGTGGCTCAAATATATCATGTTCTGGATATACAGAAATGGTCCATTCTGGACTGAAACTCAATTGTCTTCTCCTTTTACTAAAGGTTTTTATTTTTTTTGAGGTATAAAACTTTTGCTAAAAAGAATAAATGATAGAGGGGATAAATAGGAACTAGGTGGAAAACTACGACTATAAAGTTAGGAGTTAGGGATTTGATATTTCCCTAGTTTTATTATAAATTAAACACATTTTAAAAGTTTTTTCTTGAAAATACATATTTCATGTATTCTATACTCTACAGAATTATATTAGTAATATATGTTTTAATACATTTCAAAACTCTAATAAAAAAAACCTTCCTTCTTTAGTCGACGCTTTTTAGCGTCCCTTTTTATCCAAATAAAAAAAAAACCCTTTATTTATGCTATTTAATAGTAGTATTTTTTTTCCTTTTAAATTGTCAAGAACTTAGTGGAGTATATTATTATATTCCTATTTAGCTCTTTTTTTTTTTGGCGAAGCCGGAGCCAGGGAATAAAGAGAAAAACAAAAAACGAAAACTAAAAAGAAGAAACGGATACCATCCACCAGGTTACTCTATGGGGAACCATGTACCAGCCACATCTGCTAGCATATCATCACAAACAAAATCTGGGGGAAAAACCCACGTAGTGTAGAACTGTTCCGAAGAAGCATCATGCTTAGCCAAACTATCGGCCACTTTGTTCCCTTCCCTCAACACATGACATAGCAAACACACCTCCATGGAGCTGCGGAGCTGCTGGATTCTCTGAATCACTGGGGCATAGGGGTGAAATTCGTCCCGTTGAAAAAGAAGTTTAATCACTGTGGTGGAATCACTATAACAACACACCTCCGAATCCCCATTTGAATTGATTTTTTTCCCACGCTTTTGACTATTATTTTAAGAAATAAATAATTTTTTAACATTAATTTTGAGTATATTCAAATAAGTAATAATATGCTCTTCGAAAAAAATAAGTAATACTAATATTTTTGGGTTGGGGATTTACCATAGTGGTCAAGTCTCCCGATCCCTTTTGGGTTCGTGGACTTACCTATAAGTTGGAGGTTTGAATCCCCACCCGGCCGCCCCCGTATCCCTCCCCTCTGTTATCTTTTTAATTTGTGTGGTATGAGCTTCCACCACCCATTTCTCAGGCCTTTAATGGCTCCTCCAAAAAAAAAGTAATAATATTTTTGTATATGGAAAAATAAATTTTTGATTTACGTCTATGCCTCTATTCTTTTTTAATTATAAATTTTTAAAAATTTGAATTTTTTTAAAGAAAAAGTTAAAATAAATTTTACTAAATATAAATTTATTTTTCTTAAATTAATATAATAAATTTGTTCAAATAAATGTTTTTATTTGAGGGATGTTGGGAGCCTAAGTCACACAAATTATAAAGGATCGAATTGAAAATCAAACCCCCAACCTAAGATTGGAAGACAGCCGCTTAGGCAAGTGCTCATTTTCTTTTTTTTTTTTTTTTTTTCAGTACGGCTTTAGAAGGTTAGAAAATGAAGAAGTCCTCATATTTTATTAATATAACATAATAAAATATAGAGTAAAATATTAGGGAATTTAGTTGTCATACTTTTATCTTTCAATTACGTCACTTACCTAAAAAATACAATTAAATAAATACTTAAAACAGAAATAATTTCCCAAACTCCCCCTCATTTCCCCAATTCATATCCCAAACATGAAATTCCCGTTTCCCTTCACTGTTGTATAATAATGCAATAAATTCTCACTTGGGAAAATCAAAATTACCAGAAAAAAAAAAAAGGAAAAAATGGAAGAAGGCTTTACCGCATCCACTTACAAAGGAATCCAAGGATACTGGCGCCAACACCGCTACCAACGCCGCCGCCGCACCAAGATACCGGAGGTGCACCTAGGTTCCAAACCCGAAGGCGACGCTTCCAATACCAAACGCCGATTCTGGCGGTTTAAGCCGAATCGGCGGTTGAAGCTCAAGCTCAAGCTCCGCTTCTCACCGAAAAAATTCCTGTCCAGGTTGCGCGACAGGTACATCAATATGATGCTTAAGTTTTCGAACTCGCTGGCGATGGGCGGCGGTTACGGCCTTGACGGAGGCTCGAGATTCGCTGCGCCGACGATTAAGGAGTATGATGAGAAAATGCTCGTCGAGATCTATAAATCGATAGTCCTGGCGGAGAGACAGCAGCCGCACCGCGATGCCGACGGTGGCGGTGGCGAATTTGGCTCCGATGATCCTAACCGACGCCGATCGTAGGTACTTATTGTTTTTTCAATAAATTTGTTTCCATCGTTGATCGCCTGTTGTATTTAAGTTTCAACCAATTTACAACAAATAAAATTTTAACTTCTTAATTAATTTATTATTTCATTTTCTACCCTCAAAAGGGATTCCTTGGGTAATACTTTCATTCATCGTTTAGAATTTAAACATAGGTGGAAGTTATATTAGTTTATTTAAATAGTTAGCTTGTCATTTTGATACTTAAAAGATTTCAAATTGGAATCATTTATGCTATTAATTAGTATGTACTGTATGAAATCATATAAACTTGTGTGAAGTATTTCTCTTCAGCGACTCAGTGTAACCTAAAAAATATTCAAGAGAGCATTTTGGTTTTAATTTTCAAGAAAGTAAAAAATCATTAATTAATTAATAGATTCACATGGCATAGTGATATTGTTTTTTATATATAGATAAAAAATTGTTATTGTTGTTTTCTTTTAAATTCCTAAAAATTTTAATTTCCTTTCTATATACTACGTATAATTTGTGTAGCAAGCTTTAACACCTTTTAAGAAAAATGTCTTTGGCATAATGTAATAAAAAAAATAATCATTAATATATTTATTATTATAAGCTGATCCATTCATTCCAAAAAAAAAAAACGTCGATACCAAAATTAAATCAATATATATATATTCATTCAGCAGACATAAAAATAAAATCAATTATTGTGGCTGAAGTTTGGCAGGAGAGGTTTAATGCGAGGAGGCTTTTTTTTTTTTTTTTTTTTCCTTTTGTTTCCCCAAATATATAAAGATCATTGCAATGGTATTTAACATCTCGATTAATTTGGGTCCTTTTTATTTTATAAGGCTCAGAAAATAAATCTAAAAATTCTTTTCTCGCCTTCTTAAATTGTATTACCCAAAAAAAGAAAATAAATCTAAAAAAATACCTTAGTCCCACGTACGTCGAAAAACCTAGCTTAATGATGAGATGTAGTGTTCAATTTCAGCCCACTGATTAATAACTTCATGTTTTTTGTTTGTTTATTAATTATTATATCCAATCAATTGTAATAGGTATTCCATTTCATGTGAGGTTAAAATAATAGTATTTGTGCTTCATTCTCAATTCTCACCTCATTTTAAGTGAATTATTCATCGTCTTGGTGCCACTTTGAATAATTGAATTCGATATATTCCTACATGGGATTAAATTAAACAACAATAATTACAATTGCCAATTATATCCAAGCAACCAAATCCTCTCTGTGGCCATGTCTTTTTCTTCTTGCCAATAAGATTTACCCTTGAAAGCAGAGTGGATGTATTTTCCATGCAACTTTGATTTGTCCCCTTTACTACGTTATATGGTTGGGAACAACTCTACCTATCACCAACTGCACGTATAGTATTTTATTTAATTAAATAGTATTATTAACTTCGGATTAAAGAATAAAATGAAATTTAAATATTCCGAGGGGTGTATATATTATCATATTATTTGTTAGTTTAGTTTTGATTCAAAATTTGTGCATGGAGTGAGGGCAATATTATGAAGTCACATCATTTTGCATATGTTATGGAGTCAAAATTAGGTTAGACTGCCGATTGAACAGAACAATCAATACTTTTAAAAAGAAACAAATTTGCTGAGAAGCAAAAGCAAAATACTATGATGGTCCAGATAACTGCCCAAATATACTAAAAAGAAATCCAAAAAAAAATGAAATAATGGGAAGTGGTCACGTCAGAAAGAGTGGAGGAGGGAAGAGGACACAAAAGTCATGTTTAATGCCGCCGAATCTTAGGTTTATACACCATTTTATCTCTAAATTAAAGCCAATAATCCCAAGTCAAACACATAATTATTCTATGTAAATACTTTTATCTTTTAAATATAATTGAAAACAAATTGGTTTGATGCTGACCAGAGATTCCGATTGGGAGTTGGCTATTTGCCGTTATTGTCGCGATTTGACATCTAAGTTAATACTTCCGTTTTGTTTTGTTTTATTTTATTTTTTTTATTATAATTTTGCTACGGATCCCAGCACACACTCTACTGCATATTTTAAATTATTAATAACTAATATTCGGTACAAGTAAAAATTTTAAAACTTCCATATTTAAAACTATAAGAAAAAGACGAATTTAACAAGATCTCACTTGACTATATTTTAACTTGTATAATTATAATAAAATGTTAAGTCAAGTTTGAGTGTGAATAGTAACAAAATATAAAATGGAGCAAGAAAATAAAAATGGAGGCATTATATGACTCCAATCATCCAATGTGACTGCGCTTACGATCACTAAGCAAAAAATGGTTGCCTCAATCAATTCTTATGTCCTCTTCATTTTTATTTTTTTAATATTAAATAAAAAAATTATTATTAAACTTTATTTTTTTTTTTAAAAAAAAAAAAAAAAAAACTTATGTGCTAAAGTTTTATAGGCATTATTCAATTTAACTGATGTTGATTGCATTCTTAATTTTATTGAGGTTACTTAAACATTTAGGGCACGTTTAGAACACTGTACTGTATTATGGTGTATTGTATTATTTAATGCGGGTGTATTGTATTAAATTAATGTTATACACAGTGTTTGGTGTTGATGTTGTATTACATCATCATGTATTATATTTTAAACAACTAAATAAAAAGAGTTTTTTTCTAATTTATTAATAAATAATATACTTAAAATAAAATTATTTTAAAAATAATTAAATAAAAATAATTAATATAATAATAAATAATTTATTAAAAATATTATTTAAATAGTTAAATTAAAACAATTAATATATTAATAAATAATATATATAAAATAATATTATTATAATATCATAATATTTAATAGTTATGAGATGCATAAGGAAAAAAATAAGCATAAATAAAAAATAATACACCATAAACTCACCCTCACACAAGATATTAAATAGTACATCAAACCCCTCATTGAAATAATATTTATACATGTCTTAAAACTCACCAAATATAGGATAGTATTATTTTAGTACATAATGTTAATACTATACACCCTAATACATCCCAATACACCATACCAAACATACCCTTACTGAATGAGAATGTATTGGTAAGTTTATGTGGCCTCATGTATAAAAATGCTTTAGCAAATTACTCCTACAAAATTAACTAAATAAAAATTTATAAGAGCATTGTCGTACTTAATAGTATAAAATTAATAACTAGATAAAAAGGGGATATAAAATATATATTTTTATAAGAGCATTGTCGTACGTTAATACTCCCTCCGTAATTTATTATTGTTAACATTTGTATAGTAAACATTACTCATTGAGTAACTTTGATTCGATCCTTTAACACAGTTATATAAGATAAAATATTGTCAAGTGAGATGTTGTTAGATTCGTTTAATCACATAGTTTTAAAATATTAAAATTTTATAATTTTTACTTTTATACAATTTAAGATATTAGTCGTTAAACATTTATATTGGATTGCGTGAAAATATAAAATGTTAACATCATTAAATTACGAAGAAAGTATACTCTTTTATTTTTAGAATCATGTTTCTACTCAACCTTTTTTTTTTTTGGGAGGTGTTATACCTGTTTAAATAAAAGTCAAACTAGAAATACAAAAATAAAACTAAAAAAGTAAACAAAAAAAAAAAATTAAAAATAAACGGGCTTTAAGTTCTCCCTACTACAATGCACATGGGCCACGGTTTTATGGGGTGATGATTGACTTGTAACAGCGTTTTTTTAAACGTTAACCACAACTCCACACTTGGGAGGTTAAATACTTCCTCTATTTTTTTATAAGTTCATCCTTTATATAGTTTGTAGAAGTACTGTTTATTGATTAATTCAATTCAATTTTTCGTATAGTTATATAAAATAAAACATAGTCAAGTGAGATGTTGTTGGATTCGTTTAATCGCGGAGTTTTAGAATATCAAATTTTTATAATTTCTAATCATATATAATTTGAGTTATTAATAATTTAAAATGTGTATTTGGATTGCATGAAGAAGTGTAGAGGATAAAAAAAAAACAACAGAGGGAGTAAGGAAGTACTTCCTCATTTTTTAAGAAAGTGCAACATTACACTATTTTCTACTATTCATTGTTCGACTTTGATTCCAATTTTTATCATAGTTATACAAGGAAAAATATAGTCAAGTGAGATCTTGTTGGATTTATTTTTTCTTGTAGTTTTAGAATATCCATTTTTTTATAATTTTTACTTATACACAATTTGAGTTATTGATCGTTAAAAATGTGCATTGAACTGCGTGCAATGGAGGGATGCTGCACTTTCTTGAGAAGGGAGGAAGTATAAAATTTATACTTTCTCTGTTTTTATATAAGTGCTCCACTTCTGCATTTCACTTAGTCCAATATATATTTTTAAATGTTTATAACTCAAATTGTATATAAATAAAAATTATAAAAATTTGATATTCCAAAACTATATGATTAGATGAATATAACAAGATCTTACTTGACTATGTTTTATCTTATAGAACTATGTTAAAAAATTTGATCAAAATTACTCAATTAATAGTTGCTACTATGCAAATTGAGCACTTAAATAAGAAGGGATGTAGTATTATTTATGTAACGGGGGCCTTTTGGGCAATGCAAAATCACGTTACTGCGTTAGTTTCGAAGAATCATGGTTATGGAAGCAATTTAAATTTATATTTTAAAAATTAACATGAATGAATGGGGCTTCATTTCATGCCCAAGTCATTGATTGGCCCAATAATTTTATATCTTTCCAAGGAGTAGACAAAATAAAATCCTTAACAAACAATTTCACAGCCCACTTAAATTTTGTAGTCGTTGCAGTCCCACATTATTATAGTATTTGTAAGGTCATGTCAAATAGTATGAGATCATTAGAACATCAAACCGCTTTGCTCAACTGGGTTTGATTGTAGCATCTTTTGATTAATAATTTAAGGCCAATTTAGGTATGGGGGTTATGGAATTGACCGGTTCACCTTCGGATTGGGACTGGATTTAATAATAATAATAATAATAATAATAATAATAATAATAATAATGATGATGATGATGATTATTATTATTAGTCAATTTTGTGGCTTGCTTAATAATGAAGATTTGTGGGTTTGAGATACGCTTTTACAACGTTCATATTTTTGGCAGTGCAGTCGATGATGTTAGGTTAGGTCAGCATCCAAACAAATACTACCATCAATTTCTTATACAAGTATACTTCCGTTCCTAAATTATTGACACATTGGGTGTTTTGTTACTGTTCATTGAGTAACTTTGATTCGACTTTTTAATACATTTATATAAAATAAAATATAGTCAAGTGGGATCTTGTTGGATTTGTCTAATCGCATAGATTTAGAATATCAAATTTTCATAATTTTTAGTTATATGTAATTTGAGTTATTACGGATTAAAAATTATATTGGATTACGTGAAATGTTGGTCCGTGACAAATATTAAGTAAGAGAGGTAATATTTATCTGGCACATCCACCAGTATTTATTACTCACTACTCTATTACTTGTGTTTGTGTGAGATTTCTAGGATGAAAATATATATAAAATCATTATAACAGAATAATGTCGTCACTGTTCAAGTTTTTTTTTTTCCACATAATTTGTAGTGGTATATGTTTCCCGGAAGTACTTCGAATATTAGAAAGTACCGGTGGTCCTCATTCCTGAAGGCTACTCATTTTATTTCAACATGATTCTCATTTTTCATTTTTCATTTTTTTTTCTTTTTATTATTAGAGGAGAAAAAATAATTTAGCTATTCAACTCCATTTTGTTAGCTACTGAATTTGATAGAGAAATAATTTTTTTCTTTGTAAACAGTGACACTCATGTGTCGGCAAAGGTGGGGGAGCCCAAACCACACAAATTACAAAGCGGGATAAATGGGAGGGATAGAGGGCCGGGTGGGGATCGAATCGAACCCCCAACCTATAGTTGGGAGACGGGGGACTTGACCACTAGGGTAAGTCCCCAACCCCATTTTTTTTCTTCTTATAAATGTAGTACGGAGTATTTATTAAAAAAAAGGGGGGGGGGGGGGGGCATTGCAAATATTAAAAATACTTGAATGTGCTGATTTTAATTGAAAAAAAAGAAAATACACAATCACATTCACTCAGAAAATTTGTGAAGGCCAATCACATTCACATTGCACTCTGTGAAATTATTGGCGCGGCTAATGGTGTTGTAGCTGGTTTTGACATTGATATTACAATAAATCGTTTTCCTAAAAAAAAAAAAATCAACTCAACTCAATAACAATTAAAATTTTGCAATTGAATTATTTGAGAAACCATGTTTTACTTTATTTCAAAAGCAATTAAAAAGAATGAAAATATATATCTTAGACCAAAGTGAGAATACAATAGTATAAAGTAGTAGTAAGTAATAGTAATAATCTTTTATTGTTTGCATGCAACGTTTTTATAGCTGAAACCTAACACATGTAAGAAAAAAGATTACATACTTCATGAGAAAAGACGATACCCCACTTTATGGAAAACATGAAAAGTGTTTAAATGTGTCAATGCCTCTATGATCAATTGTAGGTTCGTACGTTGTTTTCGGCAGCTAATAAAATAGGCAATGGAAAATAATTTCTCCAATGGAAAATGGTTGAAATAATCTTTGAGGTTGTGAAAATAAAAATTTGAAATAATTTGAAATAAAAATTTAATAAATAAGATATAGTACAAATAAATTCCGAGGATTGAGAATCCTACGAGGTGATCAATATTATTTATCCAAAAAAAAGAGTTGATCAATATAATTGGCTTTGGGGTTACGGAGATGAATGAAATATTTTGCATATTTTAAAGTTCGATACGTATTATCGCCCAAAAAGAATTTCATACGGACAAAATCTTTATGATGTGAATTAACTAGCCTGCTACGTGCGTTTAAAATTAAAAGTATAGTTTCTAGACTTGTGTAACATTAAATAGTATTCATTTTTTTTTAATAACCATGTATTATTATCTTTTTGAATTACGAATTGAATATGGGGTAAGTAAATTGACATATCTAGGTGAATATTTTCTTAATTGGTGCGAAATTAATTTTAAAAAATATACTACGTATATAGACATAAACGGACAGTGCGAGTGTAATCTATTGTTTTTTTTTTATTTATTTAAAAGAGATCTGTATTGTTGTTTGATTTCATGTAATAGAAACTTATAAAGGATAACTAATAAATGCGACTTATTTTATAATAATAATAATAATAATAATAATAATAATAATAATAATAATAATACGCATTTGATTTTCTTTGGCTCTCTTGTGATAGTGTTTTTCATGTTTAACATTTTTGCTCTTTTGTGTTAATGTAATCTTATCATATTCATTTTTCCGTGCATTCATTTGTTATTTTTTAAGTTGGAGCAAGAAACTAGAAACGTCCACATCAAATCACAAAATAAATTCATCCTGGAAATAATTAGATAGTCTATGTAGTAATTAAGTTTTTCTAAATTGCAACGGACCTTTTTTACGTAATTCAAATTATTTACAATTAAAAGTTATAAAATAGGTTTTTTTTTTAAAAAAAACCATTGATATTTATGTGTCGGCAAATGTGTGTGGGAGTCCAAACCACGCAAATTACGAAGGGAATAAAGGCGAGGGATATTGGGCCGCGTGAAAATTGAACCATCAACCTATGGTTGGAAGGCAGAGACATGCCTACTGGGTCAAGTCCATTCCCAAAAGTTATAAATAGTTGATATATTAGAACTACACCTATGTTTTTTTTTTTTTTTTTGATTAAGATAAGACAAAAAATTGATTAAAATTGAACAACAGATAAGGTGTTATGCATGTAAACAAGATTGTGAATGTCTAGTGTTCAACATGTGAATATCCATGTTCATGCCTTGATCATAAGGTTAGACATGTGAAAGTCTTGAAATGCATATGCCTTGATTATGAGGTTAGTAAATAGTGAGAGGATAAAAAAGTTTATAAATAGCCTATGTAATGTATTGAGAAAAGTGAGAAAAATTTTATGCAAGCTTAATACTTGTTTCATCTCATGCCATAATTGTTACACTTTATCCATTTTATTATCCCACCTTTAAAACTTCATTTCTTTCACCATTTAATCCTAATTTCCATTACAATACTTCCACTATAAACACAAGCTAATAAGCCATATACCATTTTATTATACACATACATAAATAATTATAGTTATTTCTATAACACGTTATCAGCACCAGCTCTATTAGAGGTAATATATTACAACTATTTTCAATATCAATTATGACTATTTTTTCAAAACAGGAATCTATGCCGTTGGAAAGATCCGGGGATTAATTATTTATCTTGAAATATGGATATTAAGATTTATTTGGAAACAATGGGTCTAGAAAAGACCATTATAAAAGAAAATACGGCCACAGGCCTAGACCGCAGAGAGAAAAAAAAATACGGCCACAGGCCAAGACCTAGAAAAAAAAACGGTCAAAAGATCATATTGATCAATATATGGGAAATAAGCATCTTGCCAATTCTTATTTTTGATAAGAGATAGTGACAGTTCCCTTAATGTGGGGGCAAATGGCAGCTCTTTGATAAAATAAAGATTTTTGGCTGAAATCCCAAATGCGAGGCATCATAATGACTGCAAGACTATAAGTCTGTAAATGATATAAATCAGTCATGTTCAGAATAATGTCACGATTGAGATATGTGACAATATATTAATAAAAATGACATTAATACCAACAGAGTCCATAAATCTTAGTTCGGTTATACCAATAGATTTCGTGGGTCTTTAGTTTGGTGTGTACTGACAGAGTCAGATTCTTAAATGGCAAAATAATTGCTAGAAATTGTGCCTCTAAAAGGCGAAGCAATTAAAGAAAAATGCTATCAATATGGCAGGAGGACATAGTCCCATAATTTGTCGTACGACTAATGAATTGGTACTAGTTACCGAGAATTATTGATAAATAAAGCAAATAAAGGTTGAAATAAACCTTGCTAAAGTACGACAATATAAATATTACAAAAGGCCATTATTGATATGCTAAATATATCATCGAAAGATATACAAATTTCTTCAATGATACAATATTATTTAAATACTACATTACATTTTATTATATTATTTTTATTACGCTTTGAATTTTTTTATTTTTGCTATATTATTATGCATTGTGTTGTTTCACTTATATTTAATCTTGTTTTAAAATTAATTATATCTTGTTTTAATTACAGCAAAATGGGGAATTATAAAAGTGATAATATATGTCTTATTGATAGTGCTTCAACGCACACGATACTAAAAGACATAAGGTATTTTTTCAATTTAAAAATGGGATATACAAATATAAACACAATATGTGGTAGTGCAAATATTATACAAGGAATTGGCACAGCCAACCTTATTTTCCCAGAGGGAACAAAATTAATTGTGAAAAATGCACTCCTATCTCCCAAGTCTCGAAGAAATTTATTGAGTTTTAAAGATATCCGAGAAAATGGGTATCATCTCGAGACATTGACTTCAGAGAATGTCGAATATTTATTAATTACAAATACCACTCATGGTAAGAAATATATATTGGAAAAATTACCAGCTCTGTCTTCTGGATTGTATTTTTCAAGGATAAATACAACTGAAAATTATCACTTAGACCACAGGTCTAATATTCCCCAAATAAACCAGAGGTTTATTAATGGCCAGAGGCCCACTAATGAATATCATCCCAAAATAGGCCAGAGGTCTATTGAAAGCCATAGGCTTACAGATGAATATATGATATGGCATGATCGCCTAGGCCATCCCGGCTCTACAATGATGAGGCGAATTATTACAAATAGTCACGGCCATTCATTAAAAGGACAAAAATTGCTGCAACATAATGATTATATATGTGTTGCTTGCTCCCAAGGAAAATTAATTTCCAAACATTCACCAACAAAAGTGGGAACTGAAAGCCCTAGTTTTCTTGAAAGAATTCAGGGTGATATATGTGGACCTATAGATCCACCATGTGGACCATTTAAATATTTTATGGTGCTAATTGATGCATCAACACGATGGTCCAATGTATCATTATTATCATCTCGCAACCATGCGTTTGCAAAATTACTTGCTCAAATTATTAAATTACGAGCACAGTTCCCTGATTATACAATAAAAAATATCCGATTGGATAATGCTGGTGAATATTCATCCCAGAGGTTTGATGAATACTGCATGTCAATTGGCATAACAGTTGAGCATCCTGTTGCTCATGTCCATACACAGAATGGACTTGCTGAATCGCTTATAAAGCGTTTACAATTAATTGCCAGACCATTATTAATGAGATCTGGATTGCCATTGACAGCTTGGGGGCATGCAATATTACATGCAGCAAAATTGGTGCGGTTAAGGCCGACACATTATCATGAATACTCCCCTATACAATTAACATTTGGGCATGAACCCAATATATCCCATCTCAGAATATTTGGTTGCGCTGTGTATGTCCCGATAGCACCACCTCAGCGCACAAAGATGGGTCCCCAACGTAGATTGGGAATATATGTCGGGTATGAATCACCATCGATTATTCGATATCTCGAACCATTAACTGGTGATTTATTTACTGCGAAATTCAAAGATTGTCATTTTGACGAATCTCATTTCCCGACATTAGGGGGAGACAGAAATCAACCAAAGAAAGAAAAAGAAATCAACTGGAAAACACCGTTAGATTTCTTCGATCCTCGTACAAATGATTGTGAACTAGAAGTACAAAGAATTGTACATTTGCAGAGTATTGCAAATCAATTGCCGGACGCATTATGCGACTCTAAAAGAGTAACAAAATCTCTTATACCGGCAGCAAATGTTCCAATCAAAATTAATGTCCCAGAGGAACCAATTACAAGTGCCAAAGATGAATCTACTGCACGCTTGAAGCGTGGTAGACCACCAGGTTCAAAAGATAAAAATCCTCGAAAGAAAAGAGGATCACAAATAATTGAAAGTGACAAAATTACAGAAAATATTCCAGAGGAAAAAGAAGCTCTTGAAGAGCAAGTAGCTCCAGAGGAGCAGGAACTTGCAGCTCCAGAGGAGAATGAACTTGAAAATAATGAAATATCAATCAATTTTGTCACAAGCAGAAATGTTTGGAATCGAGATGCAATTATCATAGATAATGTATTCTCGTACCACATAGCACTTGACATCATAAATGATGATGAGGATCATGAACCAAATTCGGTTGATGAATGTCGGAAAAGAAAAGATTGGCCAAAATGGAAAGATGCAATCCAATCTGAATTGGATTCCCTGGCTAGGCGAAATGTGTTTGGACCGATTGTCAAAACACCAAAAAAATATAAAGCCAGTCGGATACAGATGGGTTTTTGTAAGAAAAAGAAATGACAAAAATGAAATTGTCAGATACAAAGCGAGATTAGTCGCCCAAGGGTTTTCACAGAGACCCGGATTTGATTATGATGAAACATATTCCCCCGTAATGGATGGAATAACATTTAGATATCTTATCAGTTTAGCAGTCCATCAAAATCTTGAAATGAGATTGATGGATGTTATTACTGCGTATCTATATGGAAATTTAGATACAGATATCTATATGAAGGTCCCAGAGGGATTAAAAATGTCAGAGACATATGAATCAAATCCTAGACATATGTATTCCATCAAATTACAAAAATCCCTATATGGACTGAAACAGTCCGGGCGAATGTGGTATAACCGACTCAGTGAGTCATTGATACAAGAGGGTTATACAAATGACCCAATTTGTCCATGTATTTTCATTAAGAAAAATGGACAAGGGTTTGTAATCATTGCAGTTTATGTTGATGATCTCAACTTGATTGGAACTCCAGAGGAGCTCCAAAAGGCTGTTGAATACCTAAAAAAGGAGTTTGAAATCAAAGATTTTGGTAAAACCAAATCATGTCTTGGTCTGCAAATTGAATATTTAAATAATGGAACTTTTGTCCATCAAACAGCTTATACTCAGAGAGTATTAAAGCGATTTTATATGGATAAAGCACATCCATTGAGTACTCCAATGGTCGTAAGGTCACTTGATATAAAAAAGGATCCGTTTAGACCACAAGAGGAAGGTGAACAAATTCTTGGACCAGAGGTCCCATATTTAAGTGCCATATGTGCTTTAATGTATCTTGCAAACTGCACTAGACCAGATATATCATTTGCAGTAAATTTATTAGCGAGATTCAGTTCATCTCCTACAAGACGACATTGGAATGGAATTAAACATATATTTCGCTATCTCCAAGGAACTATTGATCTTGGGTTATTTTACCCAAATGACTCTCGACATGAAATAATCGGCTTTGCTGATGCCGGATATTTATCAGATCCACATAAAGCCAAATCTCAAACTGGCTATGTTTTTACATGTGGTGGTACTGCAATTTCATGGAGATCAATGAAGCAGACTTTGACTGCTACTTCGTCAAATCATGCTGAAATTTTAGCAATCCATGAAGCCAGTCGAGAATGTGTATGGTTGCGATCTTTGATGCACCATATATTGAAAAATTGTGGCATGGCTACTGAAGAAAAAATATCCTCAACAGTTTTATATGAAGATAATGCAGCTTGTATAGCACAATTGAAGGGAGGGTATATTAAAGGAGATAGAACGAAACACATTTCACCAAAATTTTTCTTCACTCATGATTTACAAAAAAATGGTGAAATAGATGTGCAGCAAATCCGTTCAGCTGATAATCTTGCAGATTTATTTACCAAGGCACTACCAACAGCAACATTCGAAAAGTTGGTGAAAAGCATTGGGATGCGCCAACTAAAGAATCTCAACTGATGCTTTGATCAGGAGGAGAAGTAAAAATACAAGAATCATGTACTCTTTTTCCTAACTTGGATTTTTTTTCCCATAGGGTTTTTTCCAAGTAAGGTTTTAACGAGGCATATTCTTCGTATTGACGACATTCAAGGGGGAGTGTTATGCATGTAAACAAGATTGTGAATGTCTAGTGTTCAACATGTGAATATCCATGTTCATGCCTTGATCATAAGGTTAGACATGTGAAAGTCTTGAAATGCATATGCCTTGATTATGAGGTTAGTAAATAGTGAGAGGATAAAAAAGTTTATAAATAGCCTATGTAATGTATTGAGAAAAGTGAGAAAAATTTTATGCAAGCTTAATACTTGTTTCATCTCATGCCATAATTGTTACACTTTATCCATTTTATTATCCCACCTTTAAAACTTCATTTCTTTCACCATTTAATCCCAATTTCCATTACAATACTTCCACTATAAACACAAGCTAATAAGCCATATACCATTTTATTATACACATACATAAATAATTATAGTTATTTCTATAACATAAGGTAAAAAATTCACCCGTATCACTTTCACAAGGACAGAACAGAAGGGATACTTTATTTCTTTACCTTTTTCTTTTTAAAATGTATTTCTATTAGAAATAATTATGGAAGTTTATTATTTTTGTTTAAAAGAACAATATCTTATTCTTAAAAAATCAAAAGAATCATTATTATTTATAGAACGTGAAAGTCTATATGTATTTTAAAGCATAGTGTTGATGCATTTGTACAAATGGAGTCCATCTTGGTTCTAATAAGACCCATACAAGCTATTTAGCTAAAAATTATTACCACAGGACGAGACCAGGTGTGGAATAGCAAAGTGTTAACCAAGAATTTTTATTGATTGATAATGTGGAAGACGATTACAAGGATTGAGGAAAGGATTTTGCAGAAAGGAATTACACTGGAAAAATAACAACTGGGAATGAAAGAAAATACTGTAAATTGCAGAAAAACTTAAAGAATATAAAACTGCAGGCTTCTTGTGTAGAATTGAGATCCCTTTGACGATGCCTCCACCTAGTATTTATAAGGAGGCGCATTAGGTCTATCGGTTTAAGAGTGGTGTAACGCCTCAATCTTTCCTCCTAGATGACGCCACAACCTTCAAAGTGTAGCCGTGATCTTCTCTGCCTGTCATGAATACTCTCAATCTCTCATGCCTTGATGACGGATCCTTCCATATCAGCTGGCATGAGCCGCCATCTTCTCACCACTAGGTATTATCTCGATAAATCTTGGATTGGGCCGGGAGAGATGAATTGGGCTGTATTTTGTTGGGCCAAATAAATTAACTCATTGGGCTTAGAATTTTGATATTAACAGATGTCCCCCTCGCGCAATTTGTCTGATTAAGACAGATTTGCGCGTTTGATCATTAGCCTGGCCCATTAGGCCCATTCCAAAACCCTAACCTTGGCTTCTATAAAAAGCCACCACTCCTCATTAGGTTAAAACTTTTGCCCATTTTTTGAATTTTACCCTCTTTCTTCTCTCTCAAAGCCGTCGTCCGTTCTCTTCTTCTTCTTGTTCTTCATCCTCGTCGTCAATCAACGCCGGAGTTTCTTGGAGACCACCCCACCGCGTCTTCGATGAGGGCCGACGATCGCGAAGGCCGCGTGCCAAGAGGACCGCCGCCGTCGCCCCCCACACGCGCCGCCAGCCTCGAGCCTTCTTGCCGCCAGCATCGCCAAAGGAAAGGGGCCTCCGTCGCCAGCCGTCGCATTCCGCCGCCAGCAGCCGCCAGCCTCCAGCGCAGCAGCCGCCAGTCCGCGCCAACGCTCACTCCCGCTGCCAGCATCCTCCGCCAAGCACTGTGCGCCGCGCCGCCAACACTTCTGCGCCGCCAGGCCCTTCGTCGCCGCCAACATCTTGCGCCGCCAACATCATTCACGGGCCGCCAGCTGCCTCCGGACGCCGCCAGGGATCCCGCCGCCAGCCTTGCTCAGCGCCGCCAGCCTTCTCTCTCCGGCCGCCAGCCTTTTCTCTCCGGCCGCCAGCCCTCTCTCACCAGCCGCCAGCCTCTCCGGCCGCCAGCCTTGGTCTTCCGGCCGCCAGCCTCGGTCTTCCGGCCGCCAGCTCTTCTAGCCCGGGCCGCCACTCGTGTTCATGGATCAGGTTAATCCGTTATCCCTTTAGTTATCTTGTTCTAATGCCTTGCTGGTTCAGAATTCTAAGTGCGTAAAGCATGCTAGGATTAGAAACTAGGGATTGGAAGTGTACGAGATGTTATGCCAAACTTGCTTGCATCTTGATCCTTGATTCCTTAATTGCGTCGAGATTTTGATTTGTATGCTGGATGTCTTGTTTCTCATTACTAGCTAGCAATACATATGCATATGATGTTAGTTGAATTTTTTTGGAACCATATGCTTGGATTGTTCCTGTCCTTACGCTGAATACTCTGAATTGCATGCTTGTTAGGCAACATGTTCCCATCTTAGCTGTATGATTACTAGGCTTGCTTGTCACCTTGAATTGCATCAACCCTCATGAATGATCCTAAATTGTATCCAACGCGTTTGATACCTCATAGGGGCCAATTCGTCCCAAATTTGATTCTTGATGAGCATGTTTCAATTGCCTTACATAGGATTTTAGGGCATCATGCCATGCTAGCTGCTTGTCTTTTACCGATTGAGTATCTCTCAAACACATTGCATTTTAACATAGAATTTAGCCGACGAGACGCCAGTCGCCAGCCCTAGGCCGCCGCCAGCTGCTCCGGCCGCCAGCTTGAGCTCCGGGCCGCCAGCTGCTCCGGCCGCCAACTTGAGCTCCGGGCCGCCAGGTCCAAGTTCTCTCCGGCCGCCAGTCTCACTCCGGCCGCCAGCGCTGGGCCGCCAGCCTCTTCTGCTGGGGCTGCTGGCCGCCAGCCACCACCTTCACAGGGACAGGCTGCCATCCCCTTGCCAGGCTTTGCTGCCTTGTCGTCTGGTGCTATGGCCTTTCAGGTTTGTTCTAATCTCTGTGCCTGCTTGTATGTCCATCTCTTTGCCTGCTTGTGTGTTCACTCATTTGTTCAAATTTGTAATAGGACATTGTGGCGAGGACTCCTCAGGCCACCACTCCTATGCAGGCCGCCACTCATGCTGTGTCTCAGCCGCCATCCTCATCAGCTCGGGCTGCCGGGTCTTCTACTCAGGTTTGCTCAACTTAC